>VYXB01005258.1:250140-375880 GCA_013397135.1 Pachyramphus minor | reverse complement strand
ACAACAACAACAACAACAACAACAAAAGAAAATGAGAAGTCCCAAGGGGTTCTGGTTCTATACAATATCTCTTTCCAATATTATCAGACTTTTTCATTACTTTTATTGCCACCAAAATATGCACAAACCTGACTGTTTCATGGAATATTTAGATTTTAGTGGAACTGTAAAATGTAAGTTTTCACAAAATACTGAAAATATATGTATGCAATCCACATTGTGTGTTCTGTTTTTCATATCTCCTCTGCCTTTTGCTTAGCTGGGATTTTACATCATGAAGCATTATATGGAACAAAATGGCATATCTGTGAATGTAGGCATACTGTTGGGACAAAAACCAGGAAAGCAAACCAAAAGCTACTTATGAAAACAGTAATATAGAACCATTAATATTTTGAAACGATTTAGAACCATAAATATTTGAAACTATGAAAAATGCAAAATGTAGGACTGTGTCATTCAATATATTTGTCTCTACATATTGTTTTCTTTCGCTGGCTATTTTCTCGTTGTGTTCCAGACAGCAAGACTCAACCCAGAAGGGACTCATGGAGAATTAGGAACCTATAGTCAGTCAAAAAGAGCAGAACAGTACCGAAAAACCTCATATTTTTTTGGTTGTGAAAGCCCAGTTTTCTAACTACTTTGCTCAGTGGTTTTTCAGATTTTACAGGTGCAAGTATTTTACAGGTGCAGATGAGGTGATTGGATACAAAAACAAACATCTATATGTGCGGCTAAATGATTGGCATGTGTAGATTTAGGGAACATAAACAGCTTCATGCTCACTTAGGTGCCTATGGAAATACAGTTCTTTATGGGTGTTTTGTGTACTACATCTGCAGTGAATTTATTTTTACCACAGATGCTTATTACAATAGCAGCTGTTATGCTGCATGACTTTGTTTAACCCACTAGCACACCTTATTAAAAATTCACATAACAAAAAGCTGTTTGCATAGTATTTTAAGAGAGGAGTACTTATGACAATTGTGATTTTCTCCATTTCTGGTACGGTATATGAAGTAATAGATACTTTCCCATTTTACTAAAAATTTGAGAGTAATTTGTATTCCATTTCTTGAACATGGGAGAGGTGTGTGTTGGTCTCTTTTCCCTGGTACAAAGTGATAGGACAAGAGAAAATGGCCTCAGGTTGTGTCAGGGAAGGTTTAAATTGGATATTAGGAAAAATTTCTTCACTTAATGGGTTGTCAAGCATTGGAACTGGCTGCCCCGGGAAGTGGTGAAGTCGCCATTCCTGGAGGTATTTAAAAGACATGTAGATGTGGTATTTAGGGACATGGTCAAGTGAACTTGGCAGTGTTAGGTTAAAGATTCCACTTGATGAGCTTAAAGGTCTTTTCCAACTTAAATGATTCTATAATTCTAAGTCAGAAAGAGCTATTTATTCATCTATGGTAGAATTATTCTTTGCAGCTCTAGAATAAATGTAATATGATGTAGCTGCAAGTAGTAATTTTAATTAAAAGTTGTTACTAAAATGCCACCAGTCCTCGATGAAGGTTATAAGCATAATTTCCAATATTCACATGTTACTCTAAAAAAAGGTTACTGTAAGATTTTATCTACCCTGAATTAGGTCCTTATTCAAAGCACAGACAGGACAGGCACCATCATTGCAATTACGGTATATTAGTAGCAGTCTGTAGGTCTCTTTGCTGACCCCATAGTCTGGCAAGGCACAGGAGCCGTCTATGTGGCCAGCAGCAGATACTTGACCATTTGTGTTTGTTCAGAGACTAACACTTAATTCCTTCTCTGGCCCTGCCTGCCAATGTTGGAAATAGAAGGACAAATCCTGGGGTATCTGTTGTCTTCCTGATGCACGTGACATTGGCGCGAGTAATGTTGGTACAAAATGGGGCAGTTGCTTTAGTACTCCATGGTGTTTTTCTCTGTAGCTTTCTAAATCCAAATTAAGTGGTTTATAGTAACTATGTACTCAGTGAAGGAAGAAGAGGTGAATGAAACAAGCCAGAGAGATCCAAATGAGTGCAGCAAGTTCCTTTCCTCTTTTTCAGTGTTCATCACAATGTTCAGTACTGTGGAGGCAAGCTGAATTGATTTACAATAACATGTGTCCATTTTTACCCCACAGAAGAGGATATAGGATACTTCCAGATTGATGCTGTCAGTGGAGAGTTAAGAACAACCCAGTCTCTATCACATGCTGAGAGATCAGACTATAGAATGATGATCACAGCCAGGGACCAGGGGATGCCTTCGCTTCAAGGACATGCTACTGTTTACATCCAGGTACTTATTTACATTGTACAGGTAGAAAAGTTATATTGGATGATTAGTTTCTTTGAAATTTTGGAGAAAGGTAGGGAATTAAACTGAAGAAAGGAAGAAGTTCAAAATTGTAAGCGCCTTGTCTCATGGTAATTTTCTTTAGCCAATTTTCTCTTGAGGGAGGAAATGAGAGGGCAGACTCATTTTGATTTGTTTAGAATACACAACAGCATTCTGGATTGTCTTGCAAATAGATGATGCTTGTGGTTTAGTAGGAGATTATTGCAAAATCCACTGTGTGCTCATTCCACCTGCTGTTCATCCAGCCAGAGTAAGGCTGCTTTGTCCAGGCCACCTGTGTACTCTTCTATCAGAGGTTGAATGTCACTGAGGCTACTATGTTCAAGTCACCCAGAAGATGTTTTATTTTGGATAGCTTGTAAAAATATGCTTCAGTCAAGACAAGTTAGAGATTCTTTAATTTTAAAGCATTAACTTGGAACACTGCAGCAATCCATAATGAATGAAATCCTGTAATGACATAAGCAATCCTTGAAAAAACCCATCTGTTTGCTCTTGGCAAACTGCATAACGTACCGTGCATTCTTTGTCACATCTGTCCCTGTGGTGCTGTCCTATGAAGAAAGACAGTTGAAGTGCTTCAGAATAGAGGCAGAGATAGAAGTTTTCAAGTTGTCTGTCTTTGGACCTCTGTGAGTCAGAGGGTGAGAGACAGTTTTGTTCCTTTTTTTTTTTTTATGTGTCATTAAAGGATTGTGGAATGGCTGGCCAAGGGCTATTTGCTCTTATGTAGCATATTGAGTTTGTTTTCTGGCTTTGAAGCATACTTAGAATAAATGTAGTCACAAATAGTAAATGATTAAAATCTCAATCAAGGAAAATAATTTTCATGTCAATCTTCATAATAATGGGAAGATACAACAGTCTTTGTGTTTTGGTTGCAGGTAATCCCACTGCCCAATGGGAGATCTGGCTTCTCTCAAGATTTCAAGCACTTTGTTGTACCTGAAAATTTGAAACCTGCGCAAGTGTTGGATTCTCTGAAGTGGCCTGATAGTCATCCAGCAATTAACAGGAAACTGCATTTCAGTATTGCTAAAGATGATGATAGCGTTCATTTTGAAATAGACAGCTTGACAGGAGACATTTTTCTTTCCAAGGAGCTTGATTATGAAACTGCTTCACACTTTCTTTTGCAAGTTATTGTAAAGGATTATAGTAATAATCCCCCACAAAATAACACTGTCTTTCTAAGTATTGACATAGAAGATAAAAACGATCATTCTCCATATTTTCAAGATGACTTTGTAGTGATTGGCATAGAGGAAAATGTACCTGTTGGCACTCTGGTTTACACATTCGATGCGAAAGACGGAGATGGCAGTTTGCTGAACAGCAAAATACAGTATTCCCTAGAAATGAGTGACTTGGATGAAAATCTGTTTCTTATTCACCCTTTGTATGGCACCTTGACCACAGCTTCTCCACTAGACAGGGAGATTACTCATTCTGTGATTTTTACAGTGTCTGCGTCAGACCAGGCAATAAATCTGATTGATCGGAGGCTGGATTCCCTGGCTGTGAAAATCATTATTTTAGATATCAATGACAACAGTCCCAATTTTACATCTTCGTCTCTTTCCTATGTCATGGAGGATGTGGAAGTGGGCTTCCTTGTACACCACATAATTGCAAAAGATCCTGATGAGGGAAGAAATGGACAAGTTACGTATCATATTCTATCAGGCAATGAAAACAAAGCGTTTATATTGGATAAAATCACAGGTACTGTAACTTCTGTTCTCTGGAGTTTCTTGTGCTGTGCTTCTCAGGGTAATATTTGGGAGTGAATACAGTGCAATACTGAAATACCCCATTGACACTCTACCCAGGTGACTTACTGTCCTCAGGAGTGATTATCTGGAGCAGAGCACTGCACAAGCATGGCAGTACTGCATGCAGTGAGACTCAGCTCAAAAATTTTGGCATGACACCATTATCGTGTTGTTTAGGTGTACTGGAGCATTTTCCAATAGTACATTAAGGAAAGTGGGAAGAAAGTGTGTGCAGTGAAATACTCCATTCTGATTTTGGCATGATGCATACTTAAAGCATGTGCACACACATGCTATGATACATACACAGAAGGAAAGGCAAAGTCAAGATCAAGGAGTGTGTTCACTGTGGGTGGAACATGTTAAGTGAAGGCTCAAAGTGCTGATGCATTTCATTCTTCAGGCCTCTGAAATACTCTGGTTCCTGGCTATTGCACCATCTTAATGCAAATGCAGATATCACCCTAATAGTTGCAATATGTTCTGGTTCTTATTCTGATTTTGAATCCATTAGTTGATGCAGCTGATACTAATCTGTAGAGCTCCTAACTATATAATTTATATGCAGAAGAAGACACATATTAAAGTTAAATAAAGTTAAAAAGTTAATCCCAAAGTTATATGAAAAGTCATACCTGAACTTTAGTTGAATTTTCCATGAATCCCAGTTTCCCTTAATGTCAAAAGGAATATTCTGGGCCAGTTAGCACTCTAAAGGGAATCACAGGTGATGAATGACTCCAAAGTCTGGGAGCCTTGCAGCAGTGGCACAGCGATGCTACATTGAAACTGTGAGTGCTGTAACAACTAGGATCCCAACCTGGACCAGAATACTTTTGTAATACCTTCTTTCTTTATAATAGGACTCTTAACTACAACCCAGCTTTTAGACCGTGAGAATCAGGAGCACTACAGTTTGACAGTCATGGCTCTTGATGATGGAAGCCCAGCTCTCTCGGCCACACAGGTTCTAACCATCATTGTTCTTGATGTGAATGATGAGATCCCAATATTTACAAAGCAACTTTATGAGACTGCAGTTCGTGAAAACCAAGATCCGGGAGAATTTGTCATAAAAGTGGAAGCTGTGGACCAAGATGCAGGTAATTTGTGTCCTTTTACTATTGATTCGACTGTGGAATAATAGATCAATCCAATCTTGCTGCCGTGTGTGTACAGTCGTTGTGCTTTTCCAAGGTAACGTATGAGTTTTGAGTTTCAAAACATGGGTTTTGGTTCAGGCTCTCAACCTTTATTCAGGGCTTGGAGGTATTCTGGCTTGCACTCTGAGTAGCTTCAGCTCTGACTGGTATATTAAATGTAAAATGTGCACTTGCATGACAGAGCCTACTTTAGCTTTCATGTGAAGAAACCAACGTGCTCTGGTTAAAAATCAGCAAACAATGTTCAACTTAATTAAACTTAATATCTGAATGTTTTGTTGCTCTCGATTAGAGTGTTTTGAACAGTTTTAAAGCAGGTCACTAGGAGAGAGCCCTCGTTTTGTATCAGAACCACCAAATATGCAATCATCTTCTCTGACCAGAGAGGGGCACTGTAATCCAAGATTTTCTGGCTGGTTGAGCTGTGAACGGATCGTGGAAGCAGCTCTGGATTTTAAATAGATTTTTTTTATGCAAAAGAATGTTAATGCATTGCTTTGCAACCATACACAGAAATGACGAATAAGGCAGGTGGTGGGTGGTTCATCTGCTTTGTGAATCACAGGTGAGGACTAAACCTGAGAGAGTCTAAGCAACAAAAAGTTCCTTTCACTTCTTCAACTACCTGCTCTTTGAACTATCTAAAATGCATAGCATATGATGTTTACATCATATGTAACTGATGTAACTGCTGGAGCAGTTACACAGAGTTTGTGGCCTGCAGTAAAGATAAAATCTGAAGAGAACTAAATATTACAATACTGCTGCATTTACCCAAAAGGTGGTCTCAACTCTGTGCATGACTTCCTTTTTACTGTGGATTAACTTCCTGTACATCTATAGTATTGTGTAAAATTGTGCCATCCAAGAAGTAGATTACAGAACTCTTCAGCAAAATAATTCTCTGTATTCAGTGAGATTGATCATTTTAATGTTGAGCACTTATTGATTACAGAAGGCAGATGTGAGCTCAATAGAGGTGTTATATAGAAAAAGACATTTCCCCACAAATCTGTAAAGCATTTAGAAATTAGGAATGGGTAGGTATCCCTGTCTGTGATGATCTTCATGACAGCTGAGCAGTGCTGCAGTCTACCTCTGTATTTCACTCTTCCAAGTATTTTCTTTCTTTTGTGGATCACAGTACATAAAAAAGGTGGTATTTGGAAAAAAAGATTTGCAAGATAATAGAGGAAAATTAAGAATTTGCATGATTTTCTCTCCCTTCTCTCTTCCAGGGTCAGTTAGGAGCAGGGAGCTGGGGTGGCTTGGCAGAGTGGAGGGGAAGGGCATTCCAAGTGAGCTGGGTGGCACAGTGTGCGCCTGCCTGCGCAGACACTTTGGGTTGGAATACTGTTGTGGCTGATTGTTCCTTCCTGCTTTTTTTTTTTTTAAGTACATTTTCCAGTAACCACAGTCCTTCTGTTGGGTCTTTTTCTCACATTTGCCTTATTTGGCCCCATGTCATGCATGTGTAATAGTGTTGTAATGTACAAATACTGAAGTGATGTTCATAATGTAAGAAAACTTTATTTATATAGGAGTCATATAAATATAATGCTATGCACTTTTCTTGCATTTTTGCAATACAGTTTTTTTTGAATGATGCTATTCTCATGGTGGTCTTTTTTTTTTTTACATCATACTTTTTATTTTATTTTTATATGCTCTTTAAATTGAAGTTCACATCCCAGTAATATTTGCATAGTCTCAGTGGAGGACTTTCTTCCATCACATTTTTTTTGTTCCCTTCATACATTCCCTGACTGACCATGGGGAGGAATAATTTTTATTAATAATATCAGCCATTCTCAACTTTTTGTTTTATTTTACTTTCTGTTTCAGTCTCTGTGATGGGAATAGGGTCTTTTTTGGGGGAAATCACAACTAAAATTTTTGATTGGAATAGTTTTCTTTCCCATGAATATCAGTGAAACTTCTTGTTCAGCTAACTCCCTCATGCACATTACAAGACCTGCACTTACTGCATGTCTGTGTTGCCTTACTTTGGGAGCCCTCCATGCCCCCCTGCTCCTCCAGCTGACATCTAACAGCTCAACACCAGTAAGTGCAAATGTAAAAGACACACATAATACAGGTAAATGTTAAAAAATATTCATGGGAAAGCAAAGATACCAGCAGCATATTTAAGATAGGTCAGGGGTTTGTCTTGAGGCGGGTCTTAGCAGAAGCTCTGAATGAACTAAACTGCCTTTTGGCAAGGCCTGCTTTCAAGCTGATGTGCACCTCTGTGGCTCAATAGTTATATCTGGAACCTTAGGAGAAAAATTTCAAAAGGTTAATAGGGACAACTGACTTAGAGTTATGAGACAGGGCTTATTGCCATTTAATAGACATTATTATAAAGTCCTATAAGGATGAGATTTGAGTCTAGATTTGGGGCAGGGAGGACATTTATTCCCACTGCTTCCTCACCAGTGTTGGCACTTAGACATAGCCACAGTATAATTCCTGCTTTCAAGAAGCTGTGGGAGTGCAGGGACTACCCATGTTGTGGCAGGGGGACAGGGTTGAAGCTTTTCCCTGACTGCAGCTGAGGCACCATGCATCCCCCCTGCCATTTGGCTAGCAGGAAAAAGGGGTCCTTGTGACCAGACAGTGGCAAGAAATGGGTTTATTTCCTCTTCCCGCTTGTGATGTGCAGGAAGAACAGTTTATTTCTCATTTCAGTTTGTAATTTCAGCCCCTGAAATGTGACTGGTGCTACTGGTGCTGACCAACAGGTTGAATTGAGTGAAATGTGCTAGCTGCTCTAGCAGCTAGCTGAGGTATGAGAATATGTAAAGTCATTACGCTTCTCTCTTGGGCAGGGTGTTGCAGCTTTTTCCTTGTACACTTCTAGCAGCTGGATATGGATAAGAAGGTAGTAAATGCTTGGCAAATGAATGTAATTAAAATGTTACATGTCTGTGTCTTTTAAAGGCTGAAAGCTTTAATTTCAACATTGTGTGGATATTCAACTTGGATGGCACCTATATACATATACTGTGTGTTGTATGAGTATGTCCCTCCCTTGACTTAGTTTAGGCGCAAATGCATTTATAGTAGTAATTCTCTTAATCACATTTCAATAGCATTGTCAAAGCTATTAAAAGGCAAACAAAGGAAGTCATGGATGTTAAAAACTGTAGGCTCTGTTTCTTCTCTCACTTGGGTGTTTCTCCATCCACTCCGGTGCAGATGTGTTGCTTGACTGTGATCTGTGCTTGACTGCAGCAGATGAGAGCAGGCAAGCAATGTTTGCTTCTGAATAGCAGTTTTTGTATGACTAGGAGTGCTGTAGTTTTCCAGGTGCACCAACTGTCCCTACCCTACTAAAGGATTGATTGTTGGTTGGAAAAAACACAAGGATTAAATGAAACTTTGAAAAATTAAAGAACACAGTAGTACAAGCCCTTGGAGTATAATGTGGGATTAAACTCATTAAATGATGGAGCTGACATTATACTTTCCTAAGGATGGTGTTGAAACTAGAAGAAATATGACAGAAATTATTTTATAACTGTAGTAGATAAGAGTGTGGAGTCACATTTCTTGTTCAACTCAGGGATGCAACTTGCCAACAGGTTGATTAAAAGCCTGGACATTTTTAGCCTGTCTGTTTTCCAGAGAAAGACAGGAAGGCTAAAATCCCTGTACTATATACAAATGGAAGGTCTGATCAGGAGCTGTATGGAAATGTCATTCAACAAAACCAGAAAAATCGGTAGACCTGAATGTGAGGAGAGTGGCTGTGTTTTACTAAGACTTCCATTCTGTTTTAAAGGACTGAATTCCTTGCTTTGGTATAAAATCTTACCAGGAATTGGTTATGAGAAATTCAAGATGAACTCAAGCAGTGGAGAACTTGTCACAACTGCATCACTGGACAGGGAAACTCAGGAGGTTTTCAGCATTAAAGGTAACAGTGTGAAATATCTATGAGTGCCTCTACAGTGGAAAGTGAGAATGGGTGTGGTGTTACTATCAGCATTACTTTTTTTCATGCCTTCTGAATTAAGTGCAAGTGATAATATTTTCTGGTACAGAAGTGTATATGCTTTTTCCATTGCACAAATAGCTCTCCTACTCTGATATTATTAAGGAACATGTACTGTTGCACCCAAAACCACTGAATAAAATTTGCTTTCTTTTTACTGATCATAGTTTTGGTTCAAGACAGTGGAACCCCGTCACTGTCAAGCATGGTGACAGTTATCTGCACAGTGCTGGATGAAAATGATCACTCTCCCATATTCCTTTTTCCCGCCTCTGAAATCTGGATCCCAGAGAACCAACAGCCTTCTGTTGTTTATGTTATCCAGGCTGTAGATATGGATGCTGGCAATAATGGAGCTCTAAGATACAAAATAATTGGTAAGCTACACTCTATCATTTTTGTTAGTAAATCAGGGAGTATATAAACAGCAGTATCCAAGTTTTAGACTAGTCTTGATTTTACCAGGCTCCCTAGCTCCCATCTTGTCTGCATGCTTCTTTTATGTGGAAAAGAAAAAAAGATTTTTCACCCCTTTGTCAGCATTAATAAGCACTTCCCAGGCATACTTTCATTCTGCTTTCTGGATTTGAAATAGTACAGAGAGAAAACCAGAAAATACCAAACGCTGGAAGGAGGAATTAATCATGAGGGCATAATTTTGTCTTTTCTGTTATAGTTGTAGAAGTCCAAATGTAAATATACCCTTGAAAATAAGTGCAAGAACTAATTGAATTTTATTTATTTAATGGTATTTATTTAACTTTATTTCATGAGAGCTTCTTTCACCCAGCAATGTCATACTTAGCTTTCATCTTGCCAAACTCTCCCTGTGTCCACTATGCCAATATAAGCTCTACAGCTGTTTAAAGCCTCCTTGTATTTTCACAAATACAAGTTTGTTATGCTTTCTTTGGTCTGTGGCTCTCAGCAATAGCTCAAATGTAGGCAGAGAGCTACTGTGGTAACAACCAACACATTTTTCTTTGAAGAGAAAGTTATGAATTCCTCTGTTTTCATGATCTCCTATGATATGTAATTTAATTGTCTTTGGTTTTTCTACACATATACGTATACCATTCACTGTTACTAAAAACACTGACTTTTCAGTTGACTGATTCATATTTATCTCCCACTCCTCCCAAATCAAGACCTTGCACAACTATTCAATTCCAAGAGACAGGTTTGTAAAAGAGAACAAGGAAGCAAGTAATTGCAATTGTCAACAATGCTTTATAGGTTTCTGAAATTTATAGCTAAGGTTGGAAAGAGGTCACTTCATGCAGCAGCATAGATGCATGAGCTTTTATAAAGTGGGCTGGTTTGGGAAAAAAGACATGCATCTGTTCAGATAGCCACTCTGTAAATTGATACGACATTCTGCATTTACTGTCATTGCCACCCACTGATTTAAATGAAATACAGCTTTTAATTTGTGTAAGAGAAATAAAATATGTGAACGGCACATGAACACACCAGCTGTACAAGCAATCGGATCTTGTTATTGCAATTTACATAGCACAATCACAAAGGGTTCTTTTTTTTTTTAATAGTTGTTTGTGATAATTTCATTTTTTATGTTTTTGAAAGGTGGAAATGTTGGAGGATACTTCACACTAAATCACACTTCAGGTAAACTGCTGATCACTCGTAGCTTAGATAGAGAAGACATCAGCAATTTCACTCTTGCAATTGAGTGCCATGACTTAGGCAGTCCCTCGAGGAACTCCACTGCACATCTCTATCTCACAGTCTTGGATGAAAATGACCACAGTCCATTGTTTGCAAAGACCCAGTATCAGATCTCTGTGACAGAAGACCTAGAGGAAGGCTTAGCCATCCTGGACCTCTGTGCTTCTGACGAAGATGATGGCCTGAATGGTGAAGTTATGTACTCTCTCATTGACGACACCTTTGGAGCATTTGCTGTCGACAGTGTAACTGGATCTATAGTTACTACAAAGGCACTGGACCGGGAGACCAAGTCCCAGTACACATTTAGGGTTGTAGCAAGTGACTGTAGCACCCATTTGCCAAGGAGCACCACTGTCAGTGTTGTGGTGCACATTGAGGATGTCAATGACAATGATCCCATTTTTTTGCAGAATCCTATCAGGGCCTTTGTGCCTGCTGAAACACCTGTGAATGAGACAGTAGCCACCGTGAGAGCAGAGGATGTAGATCTGGGATCAAATGGAGCTATTGTTTTTAATTTGATGATAGCAGAAACTGTATTTCAGATTGATGTGAAGACAGGTGACATCATTCTTCGAGAGCCCTTGGCTTCCAAGGACTTCAGTACCCAGCTGCTAGTGACGGCTTCAGATCAAGGTATCTCACCTCGAACAGCCACAGCTATGGTCATTATCTTTACAGAAGAACAAGAGGAGGAGATTTCATTCAGCCATAGCCTGTATGAAGCAAGCGTGCCTGAGAACAGTGCAGCAGGTGGGCATGAAATCCCTCTTCTTGGGGTTGCCAATCTCCCCTCCTTTTGGAAGAGTAATTGTAATGAATAGTGTAGGAAAACCTTTCTTTTCTGTGCAGCAGCAGGGAAAAGTTAATGCAGATGTAGCAAACACCCATCTGTCCTTTTCCAGTTCATCAGCATTAAAAAGAATGGAGGCATCGTCTGGCTCTTAAGTTTGCTGCCCTGTCACAGCAGTGTAGTAAATAGAAAACTCCCTTTTCAAAGGTGGTGTATGTTTATCCCTCAGCTGGGGAAGCCCTGAGCATCATTCCTTTAGCAAAATTATTTTTGGGGTGAGTGGACAACATTTACTTGTTCCACTGGCCAATGCTCACAAGCTCAGATAAGGTGAATATGGGAACCAGTTTCAATGTGTCATTTCTTATTTTGGCAATAGCCTTCATGAACTGTAGTAGCTTTCAGAAACACTCTAAAACCTTTCTGAAGTTTTGGATTTTGCAGAAGAAGGAGAAAGGGATGTAGGGTGAAGGGAAGGATAGAGAAGTTCAGAGGCTGTTGGTACATTACAACTCAGACAGGCTTCTACAGTGTCTCTCTGTTCTCTATTCACTGTGGTATGCTACCTGTAGACAAACCAGCTTCAGTCACAAGGTGCTTACAGATTTATTTGGGTTTGTTCTGTGTAATTATGAGAATTACTGCTTTACTTTTTATCATTCAAAGGATATTAGTAGTTATCCCTCCAGCCAATTAGATATGGTAAGTATTTTCTCCTGCTTCACAGTCTGGTTTCGTTCTAATGAAGGGCAGAAAGAAGTGCCTTCCACATTTTTCTGTCCACAAATCTCACTATACAATTGGCCAGATGTATTTAGAGATTTGACTTGCACTATATTCTTGATTCAAACACCTCATGAAGTTCATCTTGAACAAGTAATTTATCTTCTTTGTAGTTCTTTATAGTTTAAATTTCCATCAGTAAAACGAAAGCAGTATTCCTTTATATCCTAAGGGTATTGTGAGACTAGTGAATTCTTGGATCTTGAGTAACAGCCTATATATTGGATTAGGAATCAGTAAATAAGAAATGTGTTAGTAATTTTGGAAAACCAATCAGTATTCTTGGATGAACACAAACAGAGTAGAGAATGAAGGGTGAAGGTGGCTGTTGCAGTAATTACTGCTGAGGTTATTCAGTCATTCCTTTATGCCTGTTTGGGACTACAAGGCAAGCCAGTGTATTTTAAGATAAAGCCGTGAGTACTACTGATGTTTCAATTAATATGATTGAGGCAATAAGATAATTTTTTTTTTACATTAAGTGACTTTCCTTTTTTTTAAACATAGAGGAAATGTTTTGGTTTCAGGCTATTTTTATAAAGTTGTGATGAGTGATTAATCAAACCGCCAAGCTAGAGCATCCTTCTATCTCTCTCACTGTCTGTCTAAAAACATGGAATGTTGGAAAAAGTGGAAGGTTTCTGAAAGGAAAGAGTGGAATGTACAGCAGCCTGACAGTTAAAGTACCCTGCTGAAATATGATAGATACCCTAGGGAAATTGCTTCTTCCAGAAGACACAGTTGTGATGTCACAGCATTGTGTGTTAATCTCTGGGTTTCTGTCTTACCCGTTGGTAAGTCTTCTGACTTACCTGTTGGGAGTCAATTGTGGTGATAGGGCAGGGCACTGTCCCAAGTGGCCAGAAAGCCAAGAGACGAGTGTGTTTCCAGAGGCAAGCTCTGGGCTCTGTTTTGTCTCTTCCTTCCTTGCTTGGCTTTTCAGAAAGTGCCATGAGGGCCTGTTCATCAGGCTTCTCAGGAGAGTAAGGTCTAGGCCCTGGGGTTTCAGTCTTTTGATGGGAGGTGGAATTAACCTGCATTAATCCTGCATTAATATTTCTTTCTATTTAAGAAAAAACCAGGAAAAGATAGGAAAAAAATAGATTTTGTTAGGTTTAAAGAAAGAAGAGAAGGATCAGGGCATCATGGCAATAGGTAAACTGCTCTGATCCTAAATTTTCCTAAGTGTAGATATTTCCTGGCTAGAAAATCCAGCCTGAAATTACAGAAATGCCCAAAGAACTGTGGTATCAGAATGCCACGGTGTTCTCCCATTCAATCTGCAGAAAATATAATTAAGATTCAAGTTGTTTTGATTAAAGGAAATTTAACAAAGCTTCAGAGTAAATGGGAGGGTTTGATCACAAAATCAAGTTTGTGTTTAATAATAAGTCTATTTGCTAAGAAGATCAAATTCATTTAAGAATATGAGAAATTTTATCAAATACTAATACTGTTTTGTCACTGTTTATAGTATTTTCTTATTTATACATAAATACAAAAATATCAAATATTTTATATTTCAGTAGGGAAAAAGGCATGATTATAATTAAAACTCTCATAGAAGTTAGCTCATAGGATATATGTGATCCTGGGACCCCTACAAATGTGAATAGTACCAGTGTATTCAATCCAGGAGAGATTTACATTACATAGTGATTATTTGTAGAACTGGTATTAATAAATGTGGCTTTTCCTCCTAATTTTATTTCTGCCTTAACTGATAGAGGGGGAAAATGCTAAGTTTATTTTAAAAAGAATAAAAAATCTTAATAATATAAACAACAAAAACCAAAGCCAAGAGTCCTTAGTTTTAATGTAATCTAAACCTGTCAGCTGGGTGAGTGCCTTGGGAAATGATCCCTGTGGTCAGATTTTCTTTAAGTGTTTGACCTGCAAGTTTAATGACCTTCAGAAAACCCCATTTTTCTATTTTTTGTTTAGTATTGAATACTTAATGTCTTTAAATATTAGAAACTGCATTACAGCAGGCACTTAGAAGCCAGTCAATAAATAATAAGTCATTGTGCTCTTCAGAGGGTAAGAAACCTTTATTATTCACCAAACTTTCAGTTGAATAGTTGTTCCCATAACAATTCCTTGGAGAAAGATTCACCAGTAAAAGTTTTTGACGCCACTATTATTTTTTTCAAATAGAGGAATATATCTATTTCAAATAGATATAAAATATGTAGGCTCTTACTGTGTAAGGCACAGAATCACAGAACAGGCCCGGTTGGAAGGGACCACATCTGGTCCAACCTCCCTGCTCAAGGAGGGTCATCCTAGAGCAAATTGCACAGGATGGCATCAAGACAGTTCTTGAATAGTCATCTCCGTGCTCAGTTAATTTTTCTTTTCATGGAAATTAAGAGGTCTCAAGAAATAATGGCAGGGATGAACCCAGGTTGGAAGGGAAAGGACAGGAAAAGAGATACTATAATGAGTACTTAAGAGAGAAGAAATGATACAATGATATAGTAGCTCATGCTGCTGTTAGGACATACGTGTGTGTGTATAAACATACATATGAGTGTAAAAAAAAAAAAAAAAAAGTATATAACATGTATGTCCTAACACAGAATACAGCAAATGTTTTGGAGCTGATTTGGCCAGAGAGGCAAATGCTGTTCATGCTGCCATTTTTCAGTTTCAAATCAACAGGCATAAAGCAAAAGTTGGGGTGTAGGCTGTATAAAACAGTTTGAGATACTTCCAAGTGCAATCAGACTGTCTGTGACTAAACTGAAAAACACTCTAAATATAAACATTTTCTATCACACTTTACTTTTTAAAATATTCTTAACTAATTCAGAAGTCAATTGCATAGCATTTCAAGCCAATCTGACTGCTTCCTGCTTTGATCCTGATCTCCCTCCTTCTTTGCTCTGGCTTCAGTGCTGATCTCATCCTCAGTGTGCTTTGTGGGCACAAATCTTACCTTTCCTTTATTTTTCTCTATGTTAAGCATTACATATTGTGTCCTCTGCAAGCAACCTTTGAATGGCATATGATTGAAACTGCAAGTTTCAAGGGGCACTGGTTTTTCTGTTTATTTGTGTAGGGCCTCTTTATGTCACAACAGACCTCAGAGTTTGGTCATACTTTTTTGACAATGAGCTGTAAACATTCATTGTTTAGAGGAATCATTTTCTGGGAAAGGTATCAGAAACAGAAGAAACTTGTTTTCTGCCAGAAAGAAGTTGTAAACAATTTTATCTGCATGAAAAATATGAAGCTTAAAGGATTAGGATTTCAGGACCCATAACAACAGTTTATTAACCTAACCTTTCAAAAACAAGGATTCAAGTAGAAATGCTGCTGCTTCCTGTATTTTTGGTAGTTTTTGTTGTTAAACACACAAGCAAACAAACAAAAGGACTGCAGATAGCATTAAAAGATAAATTGTGATATTCTTTAGACCTTACCTTTTTCTCTTAGCTTTAACTATGTTATGAGTGATGTGAATGATTGCCCTTGCAGGTTTCTGTAGCAAATCAAAGTTGCTTGGCAATGAAAATCCAATATACAGCCCCTTGTTTTAGTTCCTAAAAATCCTAAGTGCAGCATATATATCACTGTTTACCTATTGAAAAGATGGCTCTTACTTCCAGAACTTTTTTAGTAAATATCTTACAAGTATATTAACAAGTACAGAAAATTACAGCTGTCAACTTCAGCATATTTTTGCTTTTGACATTCACATCTTGAGAGCAAATAATAAACCTTTAAAATAAAAAATCTGGTTTTCATTATGTACTATGTGACAGTGCTAAAATAAAAATGTGTCAGATAATTGTAAGAGCAATGTTTCCTCTCATTTTTTATACTAAAATATTTTACTCTAACATCCAGGACACTGAGCGTGAACAGCATGGCCTTCGTAATGCAATAAAGAAACTAGTTGTCTCTAATGCTGTTTGGAAGAGTTCAGATTGCCTCACTCCATCACAGCTGCATGGAATCCATTACAATTAAATTAAGTAATTAAAACCATTAAATCAGTTGCTATATATGCTAAACAATTTCCTCACTCACTTGAAAAGAATAATTATTTGGAAATTTTTATAATACTTTTTAACTTGCTACATTTTTGTTAAATGTGGTGATTCTGAGCAGGGTAAGTTATTCAGTTCCACATATTCCCTTTAATCCTATTTCAGACAGGATTTTTATTTCATGTCTCTTGCATTCTATATTAAATTATTGCTCTTTTTGTGAAATTTGTATTCTCCATGAATGGACACATAGCTATGCACAGTTTCATCTTTTTGTTCCCTTTGTCAAAAGGTGGCTAATTAGAATTCTGAAGAATATTTTATTTAGAGTGTTGTTCAGAAACCCAAACTGAATTCTGATAAGTGGAGCAAAAATAAACTCTTCCTGGTCATTCATGGGTAACATAATCTACAGAGAAAAAAAAAAAAGACTATTTTACTTAAAAGCATTTATGAAAAGGTGAAATTTAAATGACCAAAGACAGCATAACCTGAATTAAAGGAGTACGTATGACTTCAAGTAAGAGAGAATTCCATTGGTTCATGTGATTTTGCTATTAGGAGAAGTTAAAATTCATAATTTTATTTAGGTGGGTGAGGAAATTATTATCCAATGTGTAATTTACTGGGCAAGGAGGGATAGACAGTGCCTTGAATTTGTAAATCAGTGAAAGTCATGGAGGAAATATTTTTATTGTCTACTATCTTATTTCATGAATAAGCACCTAACCTGGTACATAGTTGTGCATCTGCTATTAATACCAGTAATAAAAAATTAGAACAAAACCTTCTAAAGTGGACATGATGAAAACGTCTTATTGCTTCCATAGGTACATCGGTTCTAACACTAGCAGCTTATGAACACAATTTTACAGGAGAAGACATAAAATACAGCATCTTCAGTGAAAAGGAGAGCATATTCTCCATACATCCCACTACAGGTATGTTTTTACAATTTTTTTCCAATCTCTGTGTAGTTTAGAACATTAGCACGTTCTTACTGCAAGAACAAGGGCTAAATATCTTAACAGTCTTCCCTAGTACTTAGAGTAATTCTCCTGTTGCAGTGAATAGATTGTTAGTAAATCCAGGCATGAGGAGAGACTCGCAGTGTTGTAAACTTGATGCAAAAAGAAATTGAACACCAGTATATTGGTTTAAGATACTCAGTTCTGATTAACTGTTGGTCACCAGGTGTTGGGAGTTGATAAACTACTGCTTTGTCATCCAGGCTGAGATTCCATCTTGTTTCTCGTCATAAAGTTGCCTGAAAACTCAATGAACAAAATCCTTCAAAACACTTCTAATGCAGAAGCATTAGACCCTTGTTGAGCTTAATGCTCTTTGTTTCAGGCAAACCTTGACATGTTTTAAAGTAGTTAGTTTGGGGTTTTTTTTGTTTTGGTTTGGTTTTTTGATTGGTTTTTTTTGTTGTTGTTGTTTGTTTGGTTGGGTTTTTTTTTTGTGATTGTATTTGTATTCTGCAGCAGGTCTGCTTTTAGCTGCTCCTCAGTCAGGAATTTCAGGTGCAGGAGAGCAGCACTTTCCCCCGTGTGTTTTCATGTTCTCATCTAAGGTACATAAGACAGCATAACTACTCTTGCCTCTCAGCTCCTAAACATTTGCAAGAATGGAGTTTGCCTTCTGAATAGCTGTAGTCTTTCTTTCTAGGATGGCATAGACACTATAAGGAGTTTTCCTCAGAAATAATGTAAATAGTCTGTACTCTTAACAAACGCCTTTCTTCTTCAGTTTCTGGAGGCTTTAATCTGATTATCCTGATGTCTCCAGGCATCAAGTGGCATACCAGTGTAAAGCTTATTGAGGTTGATGCTGATGGACAATTAAAATGATTTTGTTTTGTTTAGATGAGCATCATTTAAAGTGCACACTCATGATTTTCAAGTCTTTTTTATGTCACTAATAAAGCTAGAGAGATTAGTCTTAAAGAACATCTTAGACCCAGACAAGTTTATCCCCAAGAAAGTGAATCTTCTCCAATATCACCTCCAAAAAAAAAATCAAATGGGATTTTCTTTTTTTTTTATCAAGCTAGGCTGAAAATGATGCTTTGAAGAGTTTCATAAGCACTTTCTTCACAAACAGGAGTGGAATTTCTATAGCAGTGAATGTGTCACAAGTTTTCTTTTGAGACATTTGAGACATTGTGGTTTCTTCTGTTTCCTTTCCTCTGAAACCGTTCTTCTGTTTCTTAGAAAACATTAACTGAAGTGTAGCATTTAGGAATTTCTGAGAGCAGCTCTTACATCAGCATAATTTTGACACCAGAAATTCTCTACCCATTGCTTCTACAGCAAAAGTATTTTGAGCTGTATCAATTCCCTTTCTATGTTAGATATTCTGAACAGCCAAAGGTGTGCTCTGCTTGTTGTTTCAAGCACTGAGGTTAATTAAGCACACTTTAAAGAAGACTTTCAACCTTTATAGAGGAATTTATTATGTTATAGAATCATAGAAAGTATAGTAGGAAATGACTCGAAGACATGAACTAGTCCGTCCTCCGATACAGAAGGGGAATCAATTGTGCCAAAATCTGACAGAAATTTGTAATGTTCTTAAAAGCCATCAGGGATAGTGATTCTGCAAACTCTCTCAATAATCTGAAGAAGTCTTGGCAGTTGGATAGTTCTTATTCATATCCATGTTTGCTGAAATCTTTTAAACTTATTAGTTCTTAATGCAGTAACAATAGATGTAAGACAAAGGCAACCACACTATTATTTACATATTTGAAGACTGTTATCCTGGTTCGTTTTTGTGTGCACTTCTTTGTAATTAGCAACTCTGGTTCTTTCACATGTTTCTCCTAGCTGGTGTACCTCAAACTTGATTGTTTATTCCACTCTACACTTGAGTCTTTCGGTTTACTCTCTGTCATCTTGAAGTGTATTCCTTCTGCTAGTCTGTTTTTCTTTCTCTGTATACAGAATGTGATAATTTTCAAGTGTTGTGCTGAAGAGAGACCACCTCCCAGCTTTGAAATCCTTATGTTCAAGACATAGATCCGTACACAATAGTCAATCTTTGCTACTTATCTTAGAAAATGGAAAATAAAAAGCACTTATGCTATCCCAAGTTTGGGATATAGATAGTCATGTCATCGTTACTGAAAAGTCCACGGAAAACTGAATTTGAATTCCAATGAAATTAATACACAACAATGTTTGTTGCTTAGATGTAATGGAGAATTATGAGTATGTTACCTAGAACATTGAAGCAGTGACTATGGATTTCCAAGAACATTTCGTGTTTAATGTGGAGATCTCTAGTTGTGCTTATAGTCTCAGTAATTTTCATTTATGAGCTCATTGCATCAGAAAGAGTAGTCTTTTACCTGAGTGTCAGTCAGATGCATAAATTGCTACAGCTGTTGCCTGATTTGGATATAGACAGAGATGAGGAACTCTCAGATGAGGGACAAGAGTCTCTTCTGACATGGCAGTCTCATTGTCATGTGCCAAGGAGCACACAGGCACTTTCTACCCCTCTACCAGTAAATTTACTTTGTTTTAGGAAATTGCCAACATGGTGATGATCAGTGAAAACTTAGCTGTGCATGTGGCGGGTGATGTTACATGGAAGAAGAACATGATGGAGAGCTTACTGGAATTCTGTCATGTTTTCAGTGGAGGTGACCATATATGTTAGGAATTTCATAACTGCATTTGTGCATGTTTTTTTCCTGGATACGTCTCACGTCTTGAGATTATTTTTTTATTTTTCTTTTACCAGGTACAATCACAGTGAAAGAGCCGAAGTTTCTTGATTATGAGGTTAAGGATAAAATACATCTTACAGTTCTGGCTGAAAACAGCTTGAATTCAGCACTCTGTGGAGTGACAGTTTTGATTAAAGATGTCAATGACAATGTCCCTAAATTTGAACAAAGCTATTACAAAGCATCAGTATGGGAAGGTCAGAGTCCCAAAATGGACATCATACAGGTAAGTGGAAATATATCTTCCCAAGCCCAGTACTGTAGTTAAAAAGAAGTTTGGCTGATCTGTTCATGACTAAAATCCTGCTAGATCTGTTCTGGACCACTGTCTTTTAAAAACTGAGAATGGGATTCTTGATGTTGGATATCTAAAATATTAGGGTTTTTTCTAGATGATATTTCAGATCTTTCAGGTTTAAATTAAAGAGAATTCTGTTTCTTCTTAATAGTGGTGCAGCTGGGCTTTAAATTCTCTTTTTAAAAGAATTTCTGTGTTCATCTTCAAGCAGTTTAAGAATACTATTGAAATCTGTGGTTCTGGTTATAGTAGAGGCTGGGGCTTGTACTAATGCATCTACTGAAAGGGCTATAGCAATAAAAAGAATACTTTCTACTCATCAGACTAGTGTTCAAACCCAAGTGTTCAATTTAAAATCTGATGCCTAGAGAGCAGCTTGTCTTAATTTAAATGTGCAAACACTTCTTCCTCTGAATGGATCCATTCTCCCAAAGTGTTTCCATCTGGCCATGTTAGAGCAAAAGAATACATCAGTTGGTCTAGAAGAACACATAATTTCCTCAGTACATGTTCTTGCATTGCACGTCAGGTCACAGTGAGGGTCATGTTAGGTACTAAAGATATTCCTTCTCTAGAGAATAAATAAATGGAAAGCTACAAATGCCTCCAGGGCAAAGTGATTAGAAACTGATGGACATTGTATTTAAAGAAACATATGTCCAGGAATGAAGAAAAATCAGAAGGCAGTCAAACCAGATGTGTAATCAAAATTTTATGACAGAATACATTCTACTATGTTTCCTTTATTCGATCTGACTGGTTGTCTCTGCTATGGTTTGGATCCCGTACTCATTATAGTGCTTGTTCAGCAAACAGAAAAATACAACCATGACTCTTCAAAGCGTCAGAGGAGCCTTTGAGAAACCTGCTCATTGCTGATGGATGTTACTTATTCTGTTAGTTTTATAGATTGCTTCTGCCCTTTTTACATTTTCTGGTTTGTATTTTTAAAAGGCAATTAACTATTCCATGAAAGATCTGAAAGCTTAATAGTTTAATTATTTTATCCTTTGTCTGTTTGTATAGCAGCAATACTTTAAGGTCAATCCTGTACCACTGAGAAAGTGCATATTTATGTACTAAACAGGGACAGCATTCCAACAGCAACCTAATAGTAAAAGATTATATTCAGCCCTAGCACTTTCTGTAGCTGAATTTCAAATTACTTATTCATGCGCAGCCCACTGAGGTTCTTGAGCAGATTTTGTGACCTCACATGACACTTATGTTGGGGACAAAGATGATTTATTTACATCTGTGCAGTTGAAAGGGAAGTAACCAGAAATATCTGACTGCAGTATAAGGTTTTCTTTCTGAAATCACATTCTGTCATTTTTAATTGAGCCTCAGTTTTGCTCACAAACAGGTATTTGCAACTGACCTTGACAGTGGGCTGAATGGAGAAACTGAATACTCAATTTTATCTGGTAATGAAAACGCAACATTTCTAATTGATTCAGCACGAGGAATTCTAGTGACTAATACGGTCCTAGATCACGAAAACACTTCATCTTACAGGTCTGTATGCAAGGTTCTCATAAAAATGTATTTTTCTTTGTTCACTCTAACTTGAAAATGCTCATATTACATATTTCATATTTCATAGTTTCCCGTTGATATCCATTACCCACAGAACCTGGGTGCAAGCCAGACGGCACTGAGAACAGCACTAAGCTGCTCATTTGTACTATGGATTCTTGCATACTTATGAAATTTAGAGAAAGAAATAGCATCTTGTTTAATCAATGACAACACTTACTGACATAAGTGAGTGTAATGTTTCACCATAGGAACAATGACAGTTCCTGGATTTTAGTTTATGAAGAACTGTACAGCCATTCCCTCTCTGGAAACATTCTTTGTAAATATGAAAAGGCACAGAGAAAGCACTCAAATCAAATCCAAGAAATAGTGATATGTTCTGGTTTTAAATTAGAATATAGTTAAAATTTTCTTCTCCATAATCTGATAAAGATGCTTTGGTAAACTTTCCATCTATAAACTGTCTTGCACTAAATATTTTTTTCCTCTTTTTCAAGAAACTGTGAATAAATATGGTCAAGTGGACATGACAATTTTTCTTTGCAGGTTATGCCATAATTGGAATTAGAAAGCAAATAAATCATGCCTTGAAGACAAATATGAGTATGCAGATTCATTAATAGACTCTTTTTAAGTACCGCAGTCTACACAAAAAATAGATTTCTTGTATGTGTCAGTAGAAATTACCTTCCTTTTTCATGTGGTTGTGGCATCAGTTAAAATATTTACTAGTTTTCCTGTCCTCTGGGACCTCAAAGTTTTAAACATCCAATAAGAATTCTTATGTATGAGAATAAGTTGTAGAAAATGACATCAAAAAGATTGACAGAGTTTGTAGGGATTTTTTCTTAATATCAGTGTAATTTAATAATAACATCCTAAAAAACCCACGTTGTTTTAACTTAATATATAGGACACATTTTATTTGTAACTAAGTACTTTAAAAGAACACCTGAATAAATCCTGCAAAGGAAGGATGTGTACTGTTGGTGAAATGTCGAGCATATGAGCATAATAATTCTCATATCTGTCTTTAACTGGGAGCCTGATTTATTTCAGCATTTTTGTTGGAATTCTAGCCTTTAAAACTGACAGTATGTTCAAGGAATATGAACCTTCTTGTTCCTTCTCTTTATAATTAGTTATTAATCTGTACATTGTAAGATGAAAAGTGCATAGCAAAAGAAGCTTTCAAAACTGTTTTCTGGTTTGATTTCAAAATGTCACCATCAGTTCTTTCAAATTTGCAAGGAGTTGTTTATTTATCTAAATTGAACATTTTCATCCCCAGAAATTCTAAGTCCCTTATAATAGGACTTATAATGGAAACGTTGACAGAATTTTAATGCCTTGGCTAAGATGTTTTTATGAGAGGGTTTTTTCCTGAAACCTTAGAAAGTGATTATTTTTAGTAAAATATTTCCATATGTATACCTTACCAATATTTACTCTAGAAAAAATACACTTTCTGTATGGAATTATGCATGGTCACTGATTGAATACTGGCCTGCAATTCAAGTTATGTCTTCTGTCAGTGTCAAAAACCACAAGGACACCCAGAACAGAGCTGGTGTGATTCAGGAATGGAAGTACTACAATCCGCAGCTTGAGTATTCCATGTTATCACGTGAACATTTAGGAAGTAACATCTATTTGACACTTTAAGCAGAAACTGTGACTTAGAAGAAAGAGGGAGAAATAAAGCACTCAGAAGACCTTCAGGGAGACCCAGGCAATATGGTGTGACATGTATATCTCTTCGCATATCTTCTTTTTTTGTCTGATCTTTTTTTTTTTTTTTTTTTTAGAACCCTAGTTGGGTTAGATTTAATTCTGAATTCCATTCTGGATAAATCAAATACTGGGAAATAGTGAAGTATTCCAAGTAACCTTTCTTACATTTTCATTTGTTGTTCAGATTGTGTTGATCACTTTCCCGCAGAAAGTGATCATCCTTTTATCCATATTTATCAGGTTGCTGCTTACCATTTTCTTTGCTAAATTGTTTGTGGAATCAGAAAGTTGTTTACAGAATTTACTACCCTTCCTTATGCAGGTGTAATATGGAAGCGTACAGGTCAATTCTTCTAACCTGACAGTGAGATTACGGTCCTGCTAAAATCAGCAGGAACCTTGCTGTTGTCAAATGGTGCATGTATTCAAGGTTTTCTTTTCATCACTTACATTTATAATGTAATAGAGGGGCTATTCAATGGCTCTGCAGGCATTTTGGCTGAATGTTACTTTGGTTGTATTTATTACCTCATTTTCACATCCCTGTTGTCCTGTTATAAACAATGAAGAGAGACAGGTTCCTCCAAAGGATGGTTTAGTACTTACGTTTGAATTCGTGCTCTGAATTACCAACCGGAAAACTGTGTCTTATTTAAAAGAGTTGTTTAACCACCTACATTTGGTATGTAATTGGATGAAATGAATACAGAAAAACATTTTGTTTTCTTTGTATGATTTTAGTATGATTTTGCCCTGTAGAATCTCCTGGACATTTTTGCTCAAAGATGAAAAAATAAAACTCTGGACAGTCAACCTTACAGAAAGAAAGATGGAATTTCAGACTTGCAATGAGGAACCGAAATGGCTAATCTTCTTGATTTTAAAATTTCCCCTGCTATAACATTGGTGGATAATTCAGTGACTTCTGACCAAAAGTGACAATTACTGCTTCCTTTAATTGTAGGTTGGTTGTACAAGCTGCTGATAAAGGAAACCCCAGGCTCTCTGCTACATGTATTGTGAGGATAGAAGTGTTAGATGTTAATGACAATGCTCCAGTTGTCCAACTGCTAGATGAAGTGGAGGTCCCAGAAGGTAAGTGTGATAGTACAGCTAAGTTTTTTTTAAGACTGGGAATTGTGAGATAATGGTAGTGCTTTTGGTGATTTGTGTAACCAAACAACTGAAGTAAAAAGGGTAATGAATAGTATTAAAGCTGAAATATCAAAATGAATTGTGATTTGCTTTTGTTCTCAGAGGCATTATTCTTAATCTTTAGACATTGTGTTTAGGAATAGTTTGGAACAAAACCATAGGCAATTCAAAAAGAGAAAAAAATCTGCAGAAATACAACTGTAATCTGTTCATTTTGGACTCCAGTATCATATCCTTCATATGTCTTCAATTTCCACTTTTCTTCAATAAAAATGCTTGGTGTTAAAACCGGCTAGAAATGAGACATTTTGAATTTCATTGTGATGAAAGAAATAATTTCTGTAAATTTGAATGAAGTATTAAAATGCTCTATAACTTGATCCAGTTGATGATCATAAAGAGGAGGACTCAGGACCTCCTGAGTTCTCATCCCAGCATATATCTCGTATGTTGTGTGATGTTAGCTCAGCACTTGCAGACCTTGAGTCTTAAGCCTGTAACTTTCAAATACAGGCATCATACATGTGAATACATTAAGATACACAACAGAAAATTTATAAAGACTTAGATGTTGAAACCCCTTTGAAGAAATCCACTACTATTTCCGTAGCATTTCTGGATACTGTGCTTATTGTAAAACACAAAGTTAAAATACATCAAAAGCTATATTGAAAGTTTACATATATCAAAGATTCAATATTACAAAATAGGCAAAATCCTCAGAAATTGTAACATCATCTTTTAGCTATGATTTATTCTCAAAATTATTGTTTCAGATGCCCAGCCTGGTTTTATAGTGACTCGGGTGTCAGCAAGTGATGCAGACTCCAGGCCAGCACTTCAGTTTGGTTTTATTTATGATAACAGTCCTGGAATGAAATTTGCCATTGATCAACACACTGGTGTAGTCACAGTAGTGGAACCATTAGATTTTGAAGAAACTGCTGTTTATAAGCTGAAAATCATAGTTTCAGATTCTGTGCATCAAACAGAAGCAGAACTCACCATCGTTGTTTTGGACATCAATGATAACCCACCAGTGTTTACTCAGGATTCGTATCAGGTGAGAACATGGCAAATGGACAACAAACACGTGATACCTTTCCGTGTATGATGATAAATAGTAGGAGTGCTTGTTTATATTTGTCTTAAAAATGCACTTGAGCACCAAAAAGAAAGGTCTCTGCAAACTATTACTGAGCAGAAACAGAGCAGAGCTCTTCTGGGAAACCCCAGCCCCTTCCTAAGAATTCTGCTAAAAGAACTGAGGGAATTGTTCTGCTTTAATGTTTGTGGTTTCTGACTTCAGAAGGCAAGTGGTGTGAATGCTAACTGTATTCCATACACCATGCATTCATCACTAGGAGTTATGGGATATTATCCAAACCAGTGGGGAGCAGGGTCCAGTGTTCAGAACTTCCTTCTTCTGAGAGAATGGTAAAGAAGTTGATAGATTTATTCTGACCCTGTTACTATGGCATGAATTTCTTAATTTTTAGTTTACACAGCTCCACAGAGGTGTAGCAAATGCCCCTATGGTAGTTCATACACATGTAGTTTGTAATGTGTAACCAACCCTGCCTTACAGTAATGGTGCTCATCTAGGGAGTGAGGCATAGGAGTTTTGGCTCCCCCAACTTCCCCTACTGGACTGAGGAGGGTACAGATCTCAGCTTTTGGACTTTCGGACAAGCACTTGAACTGCTATACTGTTGTAGAAGTCAAATTGTCTAAAAGTGAAACAAAGCTGTTTTAGCAACTATGGACAGCTGTGGGCCACTGAGATGATTAAAGAAATTGGAGGATATATAAAATAGATTCACAGCTTTCACAGAATATTGAGTTGGAAGGGACTCACAAGGATCATAGAGTTCAAGTCTTAGGGAAGTGGCTCATATGGGGATTGAATCCACAACCTTGGTGTTATTAGCACCGTGTCCTAGCCAACTGAGCTAATCTCAGGGTCATTGACTTATAGAATAGTTTGGGATGGAAGGGACCTTTAAAAATCATCCAGTCCAACTGCCTGACCAATTCAGGGGCAGACCAAAAGCTAAAGCATGTTTTTAAGGGAATTTTCCAAATGACTCTGAAACACTGACACGCTTGGGGCATTGACCATCTCCCGAGGAAGCCTGTTCCAGTATTTGACCACCCTCTCGGTAAAGAAGTGCTTCTGAATGTCCAGTCTGAACCTGTCCTGGCACAGCTTTGAGCCATTCCTATGTGTCCTATCACTGGTACCAGAGAGAAGAGCTCAGCACCTCCTTCTCCACTTCTCTTCAGGAAGCTGCAGAGAGCAATGGGGTCACACCTAAGCCTCCTTTTCTCCAAATGAGACAAGCCCAGAGTCCTTAGACACTCCTCATCGGACATGCCTTCCAGTCTGTTCACTGGTTTTGTTGTCCTCCTCTAGACACATTCAAGGACCTTCACACCCTTCTTAAGTGGTGGGGCCCAGAAGTGCTTACAGCACTCAGGGTGAGGCAACACCAAGGCTGAATGCAGTGAGACAGTCACCTCTGTTGACCGTCTGGTGATGCTGTGCCTGATGCAGCCCAGTATAGTGTTTACTGCCTCTGCAGCCAGGGCACACTCTTGACTTACACTGAGCCTGCGGCCGACCAGCACCCCAGACTCCTAAAACAGTGTGGAATGCTTCACGAATTTGCGTGTCATCCTTGCTTGGGGGTCGTGCTAACTTCTCTGTATCGTTGCAGTTTTAGTATATGGGTTAGGGTTAGGTTAGCTGCCAAATTTAGCCTGATATCACACAAGACTCTCGAGGGCAGGCTGCTAAAAGAGTTTTGCCCTGACTTCATCAGCCATAGGACTGTGGGGCTTGGTCTAAGGCTCAGCACAGGTAACAGCTTGGAGTTAGGGCTTGGGATGGGAGAGAGACAAAGCCTGGAGCTTCAAGTTAAGGTCAGCTGCAATAAAACTGCCACAGGAGAAATAGGCTGCCAGAGCAGTTGTTTCCTTAGGACTTGTTGGTGTGGGGCTAGGCCTGTGCAGCTTGGGCTGAGGCCCAAGAGATCCTAGAGCATGGATAGTTCAGCCTGGAGAAGAGAAAGCTCAGTCTTACCAATGTGTGTAAATAACAGTGGGCAGGAGTAAAGGTGGGCAAGCCGGATGGGAAAGGCACACTCTACTCTGTGGTGTCCAGTGATAGGACAAGAAGCAGTGAGCACAAATCAAAGTACAGGAAATTCTATTTAAACATCAGGAAACACCTTTTCCNTTTTGTAACCTCTAACAGTGACTAATTATTAGCACACGTTGCCCAGATCGTTTGTAGAATTTCTGTCTCTGGAGATATTCAAAACACATCTGTACACAGTCATGGGCACCCTGCTGTAGGTGACCCTGCTCTGAGCAAGGGTTGCACAAGATGACCTCCGGAGTTGCCCACCAGCCTCAACCATTCTGCAATCCTGTGAACTGCGCAGTTTGTTTGATTTGGTGCTTTTTGTGTGTGGTGGACATCCTCAGAGCCAAAAATATGAGGCACCACAAAAGGCTTGGATTGAATAATGCTTCATTTATAAATCTTAGAGAGATTTATTCAAGAAATAAGTCTAAACATTTGGCTTAGTAAAGAATTTTCAATCTATGAGCAAGTGCAGGTGCAGTGGTTTAGTCACTTAGATGTAAAACGTTCAGGTGCCTGAGTTGTCAGGATTTGTGTAAAATTCCCACTTGTACTCATAAATCTACATCCTGGAAAAAAAAGCACTATTAATTCTCAAGTGATTTTTAGACCTTAGTTTTCTTGAACCCTCCTATGTGTCTGATTTTGGATAATAGTTAGGCAAGTACTTTCTTGTGCAAGTGCTAGGAATTTTTTTGTAGATAGAGCAGACATTATAGGCAGCATTATTAACTGATGCAAAACAGTGTCACTCTATTGACTATGTTAACGTAAACAGCTGAGCTTCTCTTTTCCACAATCCTGATGTTTGGATGTGTTGCTTGGAGAGCAAGATACATTGGTGCTTTTTGGTTGATGATATGTATAATTCGCTATTCATCATCCTGTATTTTTACCCTTTTATTGTCCTTTCTAGTGTTTTCATATTTATACTCCTCATATATAGTTTAATATATACATATGGTTATTATATACATATAATCTCTCTGTTTAAATTATTTAAACTAACATTTCAAGTTATGACAGAGGTAGCTGCTATATCATACTGTTCATTTAAAATTAGATTTATAAGGTGGAAGGAAACTTTGGTCACGAAAGTACTGTATCTGGACTTCAAATAATGAAAGTTGTTAAAAAGAAAATGGACTTCCTTGGTTTCCTAGAGGAAAAAAGGGAGAATTTTGACATATTAAATTCTAGAAATAATCCAGTGCTCTAGTGCTGGAATTTTCAGGGTGCATGTGTTGGTTTTTTAGTGGTCAGTCATATGCTCTAGACAGAGACTGCAGACTGTATTCCATGTATGGAAATAAAGGTGTTTTTGAAAGCAAGAAGAAAAGCTTTTAGTTGGAGTCCATTAATGTAATCTTGAAAAAATTGATTCATTTATTCTCTGAACTCACTGTCATAATGAGCTAGATGGATTTTACTACTGTTTAAAGTGTATTGTGAATTTTGGCTATATTGAAGTCATAGTTTTCAATATCTCAGCTCTTTATAGTTTTGCCCCAGAAGAAAATGAGTAAGTAAAACTTTTTCCAACGCTGGAAACTGTGTGTGTCTTTTTTCTAATAAGATAAAATAAAGGCAAATGTAATTTTTTTATTTTTATGTTTCAAATATTTTATTAAGCTCTATTTTTGCTTTATATGTCAGGTGAACTTGCCAGAGCTCATTTCTATGGATGCCACTGTTCTGACAATCTCTGCCACGGATAGAGATTCTGAGCATAATGGAATGATTTCCTACAAAATGCTCTCTTCTTCTGAGGGATTTTCCATTGGTCACAAGAATGGTGAGTCTGTAAGCATGGCTTATTATCTTAGCTTTTTTTAGTGCAAATTGAAGAGTCCTATTGCTTCCTCACCTGTTGCCAGTGATTAGATTAGAGTTGAGTTCTCTAAATTTTTGGTGGGCCAAGTCCATGCATATGTTTTGGCTAAATCTGCCATTATAAGTTGAGAACTGATAGCACCAAAGACTGGAGTTCTCAGTTTATCCCAGAACCATGCATATTTTTGCTGCTCTAAAGTTCGTATGTGTATTTGATACTGCACTGTTGTGGATGGCCTTGGCTTCACAGTGTTAGCTATGAGTTCTTAGGATCATAGAATAGTTTGGAAGTGATCTTTAGAGGCCATCAAGTCTAACCCCCTGAAATGAGAAGGGACATTTTCAACTAGGTTGGGTTGCTCATTCTTGTCCAATCTGACATTGAATTTTTCCAGGGATGGGATATCTACCACCTTTCTGGAAATGTGTTCCAGTGTTTCACCACCCTCATTAAAAAAAAAAAAAGTTCCTTATTTCTACTCTGACTTTACCCTCTTTTAGTTTAAAACCATTACCCCTTGTCCTATCACAACAGCCTTTACTAAAGAGTTTGTCCCCATCCTTCTTGTAAGCCTCCTTTAGGGCCGCTATGATGTCTCCCTTCTCTGGGCTGAAAAATCCCAACTATCTCAGCCTTTTGTCACAGGAGAGGGGCTTCAGCCCTCTGATCATTTTTATGGCCCTTTTCTGGATTCACTCCAGTAAGTCTGTGTCTGTACTGTGCTGAAAACTCCAGAGCTGGACACAGTGCTCCAGGTGGGCTCTGGCAAGAGTAAAGTAGAGGGACTGAATCACCTCCCTCAACCTGCTGGCCATGCTTTTTTTGATACAGCCCAGGATGCAGTTGGTCTTCTGAGCTGTGAGCTCATTATAAGTTCGTGTCCAGTTTTTTGTGCACTGGTACCCCCATGTCCTTCTCCACAGGGCTGCTCTGAATCCCTTCATCTCGCAGCCTGAATGGGTATCAAAGGTTGCCCCAACTCATGTGCAGGACCTAAGGACCTTCCACTGAGCCTTGTTGAACTTCATGAGGGCCCACTTCTTGAGCTTGTCCAAGTTCCCTCTGAATAGTATCCCATCCCTCAGGCATGTCAGCTGCACCACTCATTGGTGTCCTATGCAAACTTGCTGAGGGTACACTCGATCCCATTGTCTTTGTCACTGATGAAGCTATTAAACAGTACTGGTCGCAGTACAGACCCCTGAGTGACACCACTAGTCAGTGATGTCCATCATGTCCATCCACTGAGCTGTTGACCCACTATTCTCTGGATATAAGAAATTTATTCTGTTGTGTGCAGCCATTTCAGTTGAGTAATTTTCAAATAAGACTGTTTAGATTCAGCTTTTGGCATCACATTTACTTACCTGTGGAGTGTGGGCTTTTGTTATTTCTTTTGTATTTTCAGGTTCAGTGTTTGCTACAGGACCAATGACACAGCTGAAAAATACTTCCATTATTCATCTTCTGATAGAAGCCATGGATGGTGGCAGTCCCACTCTCACTGCAGTTACTTCCATAGAGGTGCACATAGAAGACGTAAATAACTACGCTCCTCAGTTCACAAAGGTTCTGTACAATCTCAGTGTAAGTGAGGATGCCTCAGTCGGAGAAAGCATCCTCATGTTTTCAGCCATCGACCATGATTGGACCCCTGAAAACACATATGTTGAATACTCCATTATTGAGGGCAATGCTGAGAATTTATTCTCCATAGAAACAAGTGTCGTGGGGTTAGAAACATCCTACAAACTTGTTGGCAGTCTGGTTTTGAGCAATGTTCTTGACAGGGAAACAGCTCCTTCTCACCATTTGGTCCTCCTTGCCTCTGATTGTGGAACACCCACCTTGAATTCAACTGCTACTGTACTAATAACTGTGCTGGATGTTAATGATAATGCTCCAGTATTTAGCAGCCTGGAGTACCATGTTCATGTCAAGGAAAGCATCCCTATAGGTAGTCATGTCACTGAAGTTTCAGCAAATGACTGTGATGCAGGCACTAACGCAGAGATCACTTATGCTATCATCTCTGGAAATGACAGGGGACATTTTCGTTTGGATGAGAAAACAGGATCAGTGGATTTGATGAAAATGCTGGATTATGAGGATACTGTGAAATTCACTTTGATCATCCAAGCCACAGATGGAGGAGCTGACGTAAATAACAGGGCTTTTGCTGTTGTTTTTGTTAGTGTCCTAGATGACAATGATTATGCCCCACTTTTTTTGTTTCCCAGTCTGAGCTGTGTTGTCAGTGAAAATATGCCTCCCTTCTCTTTTGTGTGCGCTGTTTGTGCACTAGATTTTGATAAAGGCTCCTATGGACACATTACCTACTCCATTCAGTCTTCATGTTTGGCTCATCGCGAAGCTCCTAGAGACCATGACATGTTCTTCATTGATCCTTTGACAGGAGATATTCATACAAAGCAAATGTTTGACTATGAGAGTCAGAATAGGTACTGCCTCATAATCCAAGCAAAAGACAAAGGTGACTCATTGGCTACCATTGCAGTTCAGGTAGATATTGAGGGGAGAGATGAATTTGACCCAGTGTTTACACAAGAACATTATTTTTTTAATCTCCCCGAGAAGAATGAAGCAGGCCGGTTGCTTGGCAGAGTGACAGCATCAGACAGTGATGGTGGACTGGATGGAGTTGTTCATTACTCTCTTCTAAAACCTTCTCCGTTCTTTTCTGTGAATCAAACCAGTGGTAATATTTACTTGACTCAGACTGTTCACAGGAAGAAAAATGGCATCAAAAAGAATGGTGATAGTCTGGAATTGTTGGTAAGAGCTCATAGCCCCAAAATTGAGTCAAAGTTCACAATATGCACTGTTTTTGTAAATGTTTCCAGTTCTCCTGATATTGGTCTCACAGCATCAGCACATAGGCTGACCATTAGTGTTTCTATCTCATCGATAGTGTTCCTGCTTCTTGTGGTCGGTCTTATTGCACTTATTCTGAGACATAAGCGAAAAGATCCGATGAATGCTTGCATGAAAAAAGAGGCAGTTTGCTCCTCAGCTACTGATGTGAATTCAGCAAGAGAAGATAAGAACTGCCAGAAAATCCAAAGTACTGAGAGCAGTATGCTTCCCATGGGTGCTGTAGCAAAATGGCTGAGCCTAGCAAGAATTGGAGAGGGGAAGGATGATGATGTCCCCTGCAGGCATTCAGACTCCAGTGGCCATGGTTCTGCTGAAGGAGAAACTGCAGAGGATGAGGAAATAAAAAGGATCAATGAGTATCCTTGCAGAAAAAACACCAGCTCAGCGCTGAGCGAGTACGGCTCACGAATGCCAGATTCAGGGCTCCCAAGAGAGTCTGATCAGTTCTCCTATCAGTCTGGAGAAACAGATGGTGTGGCTACCGTGCAAAGCATGGAGAACATGCAGACCATTAAAGGAGAAAGCAGAGAAGAAGCCTGTGACACAGCCTATGCACATGAAATTTTGTCTCAAACACTTAAAATTGGAATAAAAGAGAATGGTATAATGACAGACCTCACAAGAGAATGTGTCCTGGTGTCAGATAGGCAAGACTCTGCATGTGATTCACTTGCAACTGTTGGCACCTCTGATGAGGATCTTGCAGGTAGTTATACCTGGGATTATGTACTCAGCTGGGAACCCAGATTTCAGTCTCTTGCCTCAGTGTTTAATGATATTGCAGAACTGAAAGATGGAAACATACACATTCACAGCTTCCCTAAGGAGAAGAAATCTCTTGTTTTCCCTCCTCCCTTGATAACATCAGTAGCACAGCCTGGCATAAGGACAGTGCCACCAAGAATGCCAAATATAACATCAGGACAAGCATTTAATAAATATGCTCGTTCTCCCATTATCCATAATCTTGGATACCCTCCACCAACCATGACCCCGAGTTTTTCTCCTTCTCTCTCTTTACTTACTATGCAGACACCTACTGCTTCTCCAGTAGTATCTGATGGGAAAATGATAGGAACATGTCTTATTGATCCAAACTGTGAATTTGCAACAGAGGAAGAAATTCAGGTCTAGGTTATTAACTGACATATTTTATGATAAAAAATATGGCTTCAAATATATTTTGGGTTTTTTTAACAGCAAGATATGCCTGTCAGAGCTATTCTTTGTTCCAAGTGTTGAAAGAGTTAAAATATAAAACAATCAAAAATTTAGTAACTATACATCTTGTGCTTCCCAGAATACACTATGAGACCATGAAGCTTCTCTTTCAGCTCTCAGCTCTGGGGGTTTCCTATGTAAAACAGCTAGGTGCCTGATAACCAACTTGACCATTTTTCTCATGAAATACATAAATAACAAATATTACAAATATTCCTTAGCATGCTAGCGGGTTCTGACTGCTTCTATGGTGGTATTAGAAGAGGGTACTAGAGGGATGTGTAAGTGCAGCAAGTTTGCAGTTGGGCAAAGAATACAGTAAGGATTCCTACAGAACTCTTTCTCTAGTCTGTATCCAGACTTCCTAAATCTCAGCCCCTGGGTCCCAACAAACTGCTGCACCTGGTGTGGTTTCATCATTCGCTATACCTACTTACTTGGATTTTATTAACTATCTTTGTGCTGTGGAAACCCATTAGCACTTTCTGTGCACCTTTTGTTTATCTCCTGGTTCAAAGCCAGCAAGTCACAATCATCTTAACAACACTTGGAAAACAGAATAATCAGTAGTAAGATAAATGCAACCATCTTCTCTATTACTACATCACAAATAGATATCTGCTGACTTTCTGTCCTGTTACAGAAGCTGTCCTGATCCTCAGGCACTTGTAAGCACAGACAGTGTTACAGTTCTGAAGGTTTTGTATGCCTCCACCCTGGTCTTTGATCCTGTGTTGGACCAAAGATCTCTGCAAGACCAGATAATCTGGCCCTGTTTGTTGTATGTATCATACATTTGTCATTTTGTGTATGTATGTATATCCAGACACACACACATGCTGTGTATGCTTGTATATTGTATCAGATTAATAAAATACACAGAAAATACATGTAGAATAACTCTCTTCTTTCTTCAATGTATATTTAAAAGTCCTTTTCATCGCGTGTATTAAAACTGAGCTATAGGGAAGTGTCTAATTGATGCCTGGAAATCTACTACCCATTGGATGTGTACAGAAGTATATATTGTACAGGTGGAGCATACAATGTGGTTAGGCTGAGTGATTTTGTGGAATCAGTATCAGGTGTGCAGTGGCTGCTTTTCCTCAGTCATGCATGTCAAGACTTGCAGTCTGTGGGCTCATAACCTGTCTTTGAATAAGATCCTATTTCTGAGACTAAACCATCACTGTACACCCTGCATATAGGTGTTATGCTATGCAAGAGAGCATCTTTTAAAACTGGCATTTTTTCCTTATACTGCTGTGGAGTAGGAAACAAGACATAGCTTAGGCATTCATTGGGATAGACTAATTTTACTAAGAAAGAAGACAGAATTCTGAGTTTTATAGTCAGACCTGTGCCAGGGAGAGGAAAGCAAAAAAGAGGACTGATTCCCAGTTCATATGTGAACTGAGAATAATAGGGTATCAGTTTAAGAACATTGTTTCAGAATTAATATTATTCTCCATTTGTTAGCATTAAGCTGTCTACAGCCTGTTTGGTTTTGACTTACATGTCTTAAGTTGTAAAGTAATTTCTAATAGAATGAAAGGTGTTCTTTTGGTGTTCACTTCTGTGCAGTTATAGTTTCAGGAGGCACACAAAGATACCTTTTCTGTAAAGTCAAGAACTTAGCTAATGTGTTGTTGGTTTCAGATGGTCATGGGCAAGTGGCAGCTGTTGCTCTGAGGAGCAATGAGCATGTGGCATCCTGACAGGGGTCATCTTTCCAACATGTGATCAGTGGAAGAATTAATGCTTTATACAGGAAAATTGTGTTTCATCCTTTACATTGATGGATATGAAGCTGGTAGCTAGGACTTCCTTTTATGTATAGAGTCTAGGCCAATGGATGAGTAGCTTTTTCTTTGCTAATATTGCTGTTGCAAGAGTTCTAATGCTATTAGAATTAGAAATCATTAGAAAGATTCAGTCATCATATTTAGGACAATATTTGGACCTCACCATGCTAATGGTTGCCCACCTCCTAGAGTTCCTGAAAATCTATAAAACTATTTCTGTTTGTGCATTTTTTGCACAACTTGTTTTCGATTCCTTTCTAATCAGATTAGATATTATTTGTATCCTACTTATCAAGCACATTATATAACCAATGCACACTTTGTGTTCCTGTTAAGTGTCAGAGCAATCTTTTCATTGTCTCTTATGTATTTGTTAATTTTTTGTTAAATGGGAAACAACGCACTGTAGTCAGGCTTCAAAGTATAACCACTGAAACAAGTGTCTGCATTAAATAATTTACAGTTCTTTTAACCTTACGGTTTTTATCCCTAAGTAAACAGTATAACTTCTATAATTTACCATGAGTTTAATATTAGCTTGCCTTGAAGAGGGTGTGTTACTTTGCAATTCTGCACACCAGTTTTAGCACTTTGGAGAAGGTACAGAACTTGTTAGTGGAAAATCATATTAAGCTCAAAAAGCATAAGCTATAAAATAAAAGACAGTTGTCTCTTCTGGAATCTTGGCTGCCTGCCTTCTGGATTTGCCTGTTGGCAGCCTTGAAAACAGTGGTGTAAATCACTACCAAATGGATATAAAAATTCCATCTACTGGTAGTAATCGTTATATTGATGCTCAAGCAGATTTCTGTGCAAAGGGGGAAAACCTTTATATTTTTAGGGAAACCATAATTTACAGATTATAAAAATGTATGCCTATTTTCTAAAATGATACTAAAAACACTAGTTACCTACACAAGTCCATATTTAGTTTGTCTTTTATCTTCAGCTGAAGATAGGAATTGTTCCTAAATCAGCTATAGGTAAAAATAGTTCCGATAAAAATGAACTCTTATTGCTAACTCTCTATTGCACTGACAATTCCTACTATCATTTACATTTGGTTGTCATCCGTTTTCTGTGCTGAATGTCACTTGTTTTCTGTAATTGACATGTAGCTTCCTGAAGAACTATATTTAACTGTTCTCTTTGGGAGACCTGTAAACTACAAACATGCTGCCCTGACAAAAAAAGTGTTACTAGCACCAGACTGACAGTTGTGCCCATATGGCTTTGTACTTCTACAGCTCATGGAGTCAAAGACCAATCCAGGTGGCCACCAGAGGCACGTGAGGCAATTGGGTTTAGACTGCCTCCCAACGGTGCTGCCTTGAAAACCAGCTCCTGAGGATGAAGTACACAGAGGAATTGAATCCTTGCAGTGAGGGAATTGCACTGGTTGACTGTGAATTAAAGGTGCTGTTCCCTAAAATCCTGTAAATTCACTAATTAGAATAGGAGGCAGTTGCAGCTTTGTAGTTGAATATACTGCGGTGGGAGGTTTATATTTACAATTTGGATTACTTGGCTACTGAAATGGCTTTGCAGCTTCTTGCTCTTAGTATCTGTCACAAGAGAACCAACTCACTATGGAGATATGAAAGAATGGATCTGGTTGGAATAACTAGAGTGTTGCAGAATCAAATTGAGCATACTTTTGGGTGCTGCATAGTTGTTAGCTCTGTTAGCTGTTGTCCAAAATGTATAGAAGGCCTAACTTATATTCAATCTATGTATGGATTTGTATATTCAGATTTCATTCAGAAGAGCTGCAGTCTGACATCAAAATCCTCTTGGTGGCTTTGAAAATTCTGCCATAAATACATGCAATATTTTAAAAACATTGGAAAAAATGTGGATGCCTAAGCAAAAGAAAAGGGGCCTCATAGAAGGGAAAAATGAAGATCTAAAACTTTCTGGTTTAGACTTGCGCTTTACATTGCTGCTAGGGCTATTCCTCATAAAACATCAGATGCTTTTCTTCTAAAATGTGTAAAAAGTAACAGAAGAGCATCTATAAGGAATACAGAGAGGCAGCAGGGTAGGCTAAAATTGCAAAATGATTCTGCTTCTCGACATGTATGGATTACTTGAGCAACGTAGACAATACCAAATCCTTTAGCTGATGATAGTCATAAAAATCACAATTGCTGACTTGTTACTGTATAAATGTTCAACTTACCAAACAAGTCCTGTACTGGATGAAACATTAGATGCCAGGCCATATGCCTGAAAATGCAGATGACATAGTAAAGGCCTGAAGGCATTCATCATGGTATTCAAAATATCAATTGAAAATCGCATTACAATTAGAAAATTCAGATTTCTTGAGTATCGTGTTTAAAACAAAGGATTTCTGCTCTGTAAACTACACTTAAAACTGTTGGTCACGTCTGTGTAACCTTAGCCTATTGAAAATAATCTTATGTTTAAAACTTTTTTGAAGGTTAGTATTTACACAGTTCTGGTCACCTACCCCTAAAACTGCATGTTAGTTGCTTATGAAAAGCTTTCAGAAAACTCAGAAAATGGAAGTTAAGCTCTTGATTGTGAGAGCTGGTCAGCTAACAGTAGCTATTGTATAAAAGTGACATTTCAGAATGGATAGGGCTAGATGATTCCTACTCACCAGCTGTTCCCTAACATAGATGCTCCCATCATTTTGTTGGAAACTTTCAAATGGGAAATTCAAAAGAGTTTCTAAAATGGTGTTACTGGTAGTATAACCAAAAGAAAGGAGTAGCAAGTCAAACTTGTTTGCTTTCCGAAAGTCATGTCTCCAGCCCCATCTACTTGGCAACCTTGAGTGTAGGTTCATTTCTAGAGTCTCCTTTTTAACAAACTGTAGAGTTCATTTAATTTCAAAGACTTTTAAAATACTGGGTTCTGATCCAACACTCCAAGACTTCTTCCACTGAGTTCAGTGGGACTTAAATAAAAAATGCACCTGGAGAAATCAACAACATACACATGTTCCTGGTTCTGCCACAAGAGTCCCTGGCAGTGGAGAGCTGTCTCCCCAGTGTACAGGGCTGAAAACCAGCAGAGAGGAGCATCAAGAGATGAGATGTCAAGAGCCTGGAAAAGAAAGTAGAACCAGTATGCAGTGAGGGCTGTGATTTGGAGTTGAGGTTCCTCTATGCTTCATGGTGATTGATGCAAACCTTGCATTATGTGCTTATTTTGGAGTGACTTTTAAAGAAGTCTGAGAAGGTCTGTAAGGGAAAGGTCACCTACTGCTTCCTCATTCTACTTTTATGTAAACTATACTTGGCTGCCTGATTTGCTGCTGCTTTTACTGAATGCACAGAATAATCATGCCTTCAGACCAGAATTTCTCCACTTGTCTGTGTCCTGTAAGCACTTCACCTGAGGTCAAGTACTGGCTAGAATTAGTCTTCAAAATAATAACTGTTCCTAATAACTGTTAAGGTAGCCAGGAAGGATTTGGGAGTTGTTGAGTGGTTTGTTAGGGTTTTGTGGGGTTTTGTGGAGTTGGTTTTTGTTTGGTGGTTTTTTTGGGTTTGGCTTTTTGTTGGTTGTTTGGGTTTTTTTGAGAGATGCATGTATGTTTTCGGTTTTGAGTTGAACTCCACAGTCATATAGCTTTTGCACTTTCAATTCTGTCTTCTATGACACTAATGGAGCATCTTGTGCCATTGGCTGATCATACATTCACTGGGTAGAGGTTGATAAATTTTGGTGGCTTACTCTATTCTCTGGCAATAGAATTGCAGTAAACTACATGTAACTTTGTTGCTGAGAGTCATAAACTATGCTTGATCAATGATATGTTTGAACTGCCTACTTTTCCTTCAGAGCTTTTCCATATCCAGCTAATATGTTTCAATGCTCACCATTTTCATCTCTCATATATTTCTTTTAACTTAGTTTTAATTACTGAAAATTAGACATTCTGATCCCTAATCACTTAAGGTGTGGAGCCAAGATGTTAATGTTTCCTGTTAAAAGAATGTGTTATGTTCCATCATAATTAGACATAAATGAGGGTTTAATAACATAAGCCTCCTCTCAATTTCTGGATGGAGTTTAATGAGGTCTCTTGTGATTTACATTGAGTTAAGTAGTGATGTTTATACCACAAAAACAAAAAGCAGCAAGGAAATTTGATTACTGCAACTACTGTAAAGGTGAAATGATGAAGCAAGGAGAACATCTTGATAACTGAATTCTGAAACATGAGACAGAGTAAAAGGCGCATCCAATTCACCCATCTGCTTGAGATACTGACCGCTTAGGAAGATCATGTGTTAGTCAATGCTGCTAGGTAGTACTTTGTGAAATGCAGGCCTGGTAGTCCTTTGTTACAACTCTTGTTTTGTAGCAACTGAAATTCTCACAGGTGTAAGCAATTGCCTGACAATTCCCATGGCAGAATTAGTGATGCTTTATTGCAATAGCTCAGACTGGTACAACACCCATCAAAGCTGTCACCTGCTGAGCTTCTTAATTTACAAAAAACTGCCCCAAGGAAGTAATAAAAAGACAGATTTTGGCATATTCTTTCTAAGTGAGAGATTAATTATGAATCTGAGCAAAATCTTTCCAGTAACTGCTGATTACATTTTTCTGGGATGTGTGTACATTTGCTTGCTTAAGCAGAGATGTTGTGACTCTCAGCAACAAAGAAAGAGGGTGATATGTAAAAGTCTATGACAAAGACTAGAAGATGGGATAAATTGGAGTTGAAAGGGAGAGCAAAGATACATACAGACACAGAGCAGATTTCTGTTAGTGAGGATTCCCTGTTAAGAAGAACTGAGTGCTTGCCAGTGCAGCTGACCCAGAAGACAATGTTGTTCTGCCTGCCATAGACAGAGTTGCATGCTAAAGACCTGGCACTGAGAAATAACCTCTGAGTAACTAAAAACCTTCCTTTGCTCAGCTGCAAGCTCCTGACAAAAGAAACTGTCTGCTTGAGATGTCAAGGCTAGTAGTGAAAAGCTGGGGCTTCAGGGCTTTGCAGCCTAGATGACTGTCCTGGTTCCAGGCAGGACAGGGTTCATTTTTTGCCATATCTGGGAGAGGGCATGGCTAGGGCACAGATGTTGTTCCATAGCACCTCCTTTCTGGTCAAGAAAAAGTGGCTGATATTGTCTATTATCAGGTGGGTTTTTCTGTCTGAATAGTTTCTTTTCTGTCATTAGTATTGTTGCTCTTACTGTTCATTTGCTTGTCTCATGGATGTTTCCAGTAAATTGTTCTCATTTCAAACACATGATCTTTATCTTTTGTGCTTCTAATTCTTCTCTTCATCCTGCCACAGGAGGAAGGGGGTAGTAAGCAGCAGCATGGGAGCACTAAACTGGAGAATACTGTCCCTAAACTACCACAACGACCTTCAGCAGAGTTCTGCTGGTCAACCAAGAAGAGGTAAAGAATAGGGGAAAACAATGTGGAGAAGGTCAGGGAGGACACACATAGTTTCTCAAGCTTGGTTCTGTAATATGGAAAAGAAAAATCATCTGAGTGAGGAGGTAATAATGGAAAAAGGAATCATGGAGGCAAGAGAAACAGACAAGAGGTTTGGAGGTTTGCAAAACTGAACAGGTCCCTGACTAAATTAAAGATTGCACTACTTTTAACACAAAGTTGAATTAGAGACTTCAAGGAGTCCTAACTGGCCTAAACTATTCTGTTACTCTAAGAAAGAAGTGTTACCATCAATAATAGTGAAAAGGTAGATGATTCAGTGGGTGATGAAAGGTCAGGTATGGTATTGAATGAGGTTAGACACAACTGAGCTTCCTGTATTTTTCTCAGAAATATACTTTGCAGCATGGTGAAACTTCAATTGCTCCTGCAAGATGTGAGATCAAGTATAATAATTACAATTAGAACATGGGTACCAAAAACATTTGTGCTCTTCAGGGAGAGCAGGTGTTGGTTGGGTATGGAGACTGCTGCGGCTTTTAAGGTTGGCTTAGGCACAGGTATATATGTACACATAAGATTTTCTGTTCCTGTACTGCTGAGATGATTCTCTGTAATAATATATTTATGTCTGGTAAAGAGCTATTGCTAATCATGCTAGGACCATTTAGAGCTAACATATTTATTCACAAAGTTAATGGCAAAAGGTGATCTATAGTAATTTTTATTTTGATAAATAATTAGTATGCTATGGAAGACTTAACTGTAGAAAACTAGCTTGTGTCTGTAACCAAAAGTTAATTTTGTTTAGATTAAAAAAAAATGAACACCTGTTCTGATGAAAGGAAGAAATTGGTCTGTAACTAACAATTATCTCTACACAACAGTATCTACCCATAAAAGAGAACCAAAATACTTCTGAATGGGCTGATTTGAATATCTGAAGATGTACTGCCACGTTCTTTGCTCCAGCTAACAGACTCGCAGTTTACTAGCTCAAGTGGAACATCGTACTGACATAGCTACACTACCTAAAATAGGTTTGATCATATTCCCTACTGTGTCATGTAAGCTAAATTCCAAGATTACTGACTTCAAAGAGTAAATAAATATAGAGGTGGAGGCATTGGGGCCCAGCAGTCTAAATGCTGAAGAAGTTTAGAATTATATCCAGCTAAAGATGCGAACATTAGCTGAAATTGTCTGGATAGCAAAGATCATTCAGGGAAAAAAAATCCACAGGGTATGGACTGTCCAGTATGTTTTTTCCTTATGTTTATGTTTTAAAGGGGACAAAGCGTAAGGATTGCAAAAAGTCAGTGAATAGACTTCAGAAAATAACTGCAAACTGCCAAAGGCTGTTTGCTCATAAAAAGAAAGAAGTAGGAACCCTGAAAAATGAGGTTGATGTTGACCGTGAGATGAATGGCAGGACATAGCTAGTAATAAGAGCAGGGAAGGAAAAGAGACCATGCCTTAGATGAAAACACCATGCTCAAAGAGAGGGGAAATAAAAGTCCTTGTCATAAGACTGTGAAGGAGTATGTGAGTGTGGAGTTAGCATGCCCAACAGGAAAGGATAAAAGCATGGCACTAGAAAGTCATGATGGAGTCCCCCTAGCAAAGATGGGAAAGTTCACCCTGCCCTTGAACAGTTCTCTCCATTGGATTGGAATCAGCTTTAGAGAAAAATCATGACACACAGGTGCAACAGTATTGTGCTCAGGTTTCAGGGTAAGTCATGTGCCCAAACCCTGCAATTTTTTAGGAGAGCTGTTTACGAGATAAATTCAATGGAATTCATGTATTTGAGTTTCAGAAAAGCATTTGACACAGTGCCAAGTAAGAGTTGATTCTAGAATGGCAACGTGATACATTTATTGGAGAGTATATTGGAATGGAAAAAGAGAGTTGGAGCAAGGTCATTGGCGGAGACAGATTTTTCTGGAGTTGGTTTCACAGATGGATTTTTCTGGATTGCTTATATTTTCCAATAGAACCAGTGACAGAAAGAAGCCTGACTGGAACAGAGCTTGGTCAGTTTACAAGAGGGAATTTGGATTAATTTCATATGTGAATTGTTCAAACGTCATCCTCCAACTATTGGTTCTTACAATACCTTGCTCTGCTTTAGATTAGGGAGCACCTGAATTTCTGATATGATTGCTCATTGTAATCATATCTATTTTAATCTCTATTTAACCTTTTCTACTGTCACACCATATGTCATTTTCTCCAGTCCTTCAGAAATTTTTGTGGCTCTCATCAGAATCTACATTTTTAGCCCCTTGAAATAGATTTCATTCAGTTGTTCATCTAGTATTCTTAAATACCAAAAATTATTGCATCTTAACATTTGTAGACCTGAAGTATTTGCAGCTAATTTTTAGTTGATTCTTGAATGTAAAGTACCTCAGCTGCTGATTCAGCCTTATTCATCCTCTTATGTGTTCCCTTTGTAACATCACAATTCCTTCACTTACTGATGGACTGGACAATGTTTATTGTTCCTAAATAATGTTGGAGGTTCATCATGTTTCTTCAGAAGTGCAAACCAGAAAGATGTATTGAACACTTCTGAATTAATAGTGCTTCACACAAGTGTATTTGAAGAAAGAATTTATCTTTGTCTGCAAAGAGAAAGAAAATACTATCATTGTAAAAGTTGCATGAATGCAAGTACAAAAGAGGATGTGCTGAGATGGTGGTGTCCAGGATCGTACAACTTGGCACGGACTTCAGTACTGTTCAAAGTACCATAACTCACAGAACTCTGTTTAATCCATTTGGCTATCTAGAACTGCCATTTCTTGATGTGAGTTTGGGACTAATTGATTAGTTTCAAAATATGCTCAGGGATTCAAATATTTAAAAATATTTTGTTTGAATTTTCATCAAGGTATTTTGAAATTTAATAGAGATGTTCACATTTCATAAATAATGCATGAAAACTCAAAGGCAGGCAGATTTGACTAAACTTCCACTTTCACGAATCTACGTTTTTTCCTTCTTCTGTTTCTCTGCCTCTTTTTCTCCCCACCCTGCAAAATCTCTTCCTGACAAAAATTATTTTAGGGTTTGAACTCGAACTGAGGACCTGTAGTTAGATGACTGAAAACACATATTGCTATTAAATGTTGTATTACTGAATACAACTGAATCTCACTCCGTTTTATAGATGTGGAATTCTGAAAGATGTGTATGTGGCATATTTAAAAATTTTAACATTTTTGGAATGTGGTCGAAGAAAGCTTTACAGTGTGCATTTGGAAAAATTCAGTATTTCTGACTGAAGATGCTGTCAGTGAGTGATATAGGTTGTCTCCAAGAAGCAACAATAAGGCCTTTGGAGTATTTCACACCACAATGTGCTCTGTAGATGCCTGATATTTTACAACAGCTTATTCATAAAATATTTTAGTAAGTTTTAAAGTTTTATTGTTTCTATTTCTGTCTCTGCCTGTAAAGCCAAGTTCTCTTAATACTACGGTTCCAACTATAAAGAATTCTATGAGAGTAAAGGAACTTATAAATAATGCATTTAGAAACCTCTAAAAATGAGAGAACTTTTGGCATGCCTCTTTAAACAAAATCTCTCATGATCAGCCACAGACAGAGATTTTTTTTTTAACCATGAACAGTAAGGTAGGAAGAGCTTCCTGGCTTTTTAATGGAATTAAATCTTTTGTTTGAAACCTGGGAGAATCATTAAGCTTATTGGTAGCTTTTATTCCGTGCGGGCTAATTCCAAGGGTGAGATTCATAGTTTATTTTGAGAGAAGGGTAGTCGACTTGTGGTGAGTGTCACCCTGCTCTCATGGACTGGGGTCCAAGTCCTCTGTGCGTATGAAAGAAGTTACCACAGCCAGATCCCAAGTTCCTATCCACTAATAATCTGCAAAGTGTCATCTGCAGCTCAAGGGCTGTGGAAATCTTGGAAGAAAATACAACAGTAGTATCTCCTTCCCAGGAACTTTCCCAGTAGGCTTTGTTGTTGTTTTAAATGGATTGCTGGTGTATTAATTAACTGTTTTTTCCTATGGGTCAGTGCTGCAATGCAAACACAATACAAACAATGTCCTTCCTTAAGTGGCCTTCAAGCCAGGAGCCTGTTTCTATGAGGGGATACAGGAGAGAGAAGTCCCACTCCTTTTCTTCTCTCTAACATCTTTTCCTCTTGACATTATCCACAAATTTTCCCTGTTTTCAATACCTATAAATGTAATAAAAATGTAACTTAGCCATCTGGGAATAATTCATTTGAATCCAATTCTCCACCCAGAGCAGATATCTTCAATACATGGAAGAGTGCTCACAACATGAAAAATTACATCATTTTATGCTTCCCTCTGCATTAAATTCATTAAATGCACTTTATGATTTTCAGAAAACTCCCTACTCAGAACCCAAATTTATGACAGAAACATCTTTAATGAAGACACTGTCAAAGATGTAGAGAAATTATAAGAAAAGAGGAAGTCTTCCTGTGGGAACAGAAATTGCCAGTGGTTGAAATTTCTATGTAAGCATGTGCTTAAATCCTGTTTCACATTTAGATCTAGAAGATGTAGCTCAGTGTCGCTTGAAGAATTTCAAGAATTCCTAGCTGGCTTCCACCAAAGGAAAAATAATCTTTAACTTCTTTTGTTTTCTTCTCTTTCTTTTATTGGAGACATTTTGAATGCTTTTCTTACTTTTTTTCATCTTCTGATTCCTCAGTTTTGAAGCATTGCAAATTCTTGTCTCTGTTACATTCCCATAAATGTTAAACAGTTCCTGTCATTTGCACGAGGTGTAGGCAAAACAGAATACGATTCAAGAAATAACTCTTTGACAGTGGCTGCTGAAGAACAAACCTGGGGAAAGCTGGCAACTAGACAAACAGATAAAAAAGGAAGTGAGCTGAACACTCTCCCAGATTCTGTGGTTGTTAGATGTCTTGGCAGAAGTATTGGGTTTCTTTTTTTGGTGAAGTCCCTGAACTGCAACTCAAGAGTTTTAAGCCAGGTCCTGCAATTTCTGCCTTTGGAATGTGCTTTGTTCTCTGGTCGGTTCCTGAGGTGATCCACCCACTGCTAGGATGGACTTCAAAGTTGTAATCTGGTCTTTGTGGGATCAAAGGCAGCCCATCAAAATGAAGCTCTTGAGGATAAGTTCCTTGTTCTGTATCTTGCTACTTGCAGTCCTGCCCACTTACTGTAAAAATATTTAACACATGATCAAAGTCTTTCCATGGCAAGTGACAAAAATTAAAAACTCAACTAGTGGGATTGGGAGCCAATAAAAGAAAAGGTAATTTAGGGTTTCTAACAGAAACAACTTTATTATGTTGCCAAAGGATTTAAAAACTGACTCTTTTCTTGGGTCTCATTAGGTTCTTGCTTGCCTATGCTGAGATGCTTCAGAGTATTCCAGTCCTTCCTTCACTGGTAATTAGAGGTTGATTAACCCAGCATTAAACTATTTTTGATGTTTTGAAAAGAACACATAAGTTGCTTATTTTGTATGAGATACTTATACTTCAGTCTTGAATACTGCTAACATAATTATCAAAAAGAATTCCGTATTTTTAAAGAAAAAAGAATTGTCATGGATTTTTTATCTTTAGTTTTATGTAACAAGTTTTTATTCGGCTACAGCTGCAACTTTGCAAAAGAGCTGAAACTTGTAAAGCAATGAAAACCTAAGATTTTACAGAATTGAAGAAATTTTTTTTCTTCATACCTGACACTTCCCCAGGCACCTAGTATAGTATTTTTAATATTAAAAGGTATTTTAACATCATGCTCTTGCATAATTTTCTATGTGATATTACCTGGGCAATCTTTTTTTGTACACTTCATTTTCTCAAAGGGTTCCGGATGTGGCATTGTGTGTTTTGATGAAGGACAAAGTAGATAACTATATTAAACTGATGAGATGTCAATTAAAAAGAAAAAGAATATACAGTAGGTGTAAATCATATAAATAACCTCTAGAGTTTTGTGTTTCGGTATTGGCTGGTGGATAATTGCATTTCCTGGTGGTGCATAAATTCAAGGTTGTAATCTGTCATGTATCATCCAAATGCTTTAAAGACTTTAAAAATAGGAAAAAAGCACAATAGCAATTTTCAGGTGACTCGAAATGGTGTTATCTTTCTTTTTTCTTGCTTTTATAAATTCTGTCAAAAAAAGAGTTTCTTGTGTAATTAATTGTCCAAGGAAACGATTCCCAGAAGAGGAAGAGCTAAAAGAGCTAAAAATTGACAGGGAGGAAATTGCTTCCTGAGAATTTCTTTGAAGATTAATGCCAGAAGTGAAACTTTTCAGACATCGTGGGAGCCATTTATTTATGTAAAATAAACAAAGATGTGTAAATGAGTGATGCCTAGGTATATCAAGATATTTCAGAAGAACTCTCAGGAAATGTCATTAGGTGAGGCCTGGGGCTGTTTTGTCACTGTTCCTTTGCGGGGTTTTGTCTTACATGATTTCTTATATTGTTTCAAGCACAATGAAGCTTTAGAAATAATTAGATGTGGCCCCAATTAAAAGAAATATTCCCTCCAGAAAGCAGAGGGGGAGGTTCAAGTAGCCTACCTTGGTCACTGGCCTAACAATTTGCTAAGCATTTGGCCCTGCCAGGGTTCTTATCTGCTCTGAATTATTTACTCAGTCAGTGAATTCCTTACTGAGTCAACAGGTGCCTCTGGAGGTGTGCCGCTGAGCAGTGAGCTGTTAACTTTGTTGACTCCCTAAAGAAACTGGTCATGGTCAGAAAATGATCCAGACATTCCAGTGTCTCACGGAATGCACAGAGAATAGCAGGAATCTCCAATGGCCTCTGTGCACCCAGAACAAGAGCTAATCCCTGGCTGCAAAGCAGTTAAAGACTCATCCAAGAACTAAGAGTTATGAGGTAAGACCTATCTTAAGAGGTCCTAATCACCACCATTTGTATCTCAGGGGCATCTCTGACCACCTGGATTTTTATGAGGAAGGACTCTCCCTTCCCCTCTGAAGATGAGCTGCTGCAAGAATTTCCTTCCCAGAGGGAAAGAGTAAGAAGAAGATTTTTTCAAATGTTGTAAAGCTCTTAGAAAATATAGTTGGTTTATTGATTCAGTCCCTTTCACCTGTGCTTCCCTATTCTCACAGTCTGAGCACTGGGCCCTCACACTGATGGAGATTGGAAGAAATCCAAGGGCTGGATTAGCTCAGATTTACATACCCATAAAAGAGAATGAATTTTTCTACGGGGTGTCTTCAGTGAATGGCAGGTTCCACAGCAGCATAGAGATCTTTTTGAAATGTGTACATGTGCTCATTGACCCCTGGAGTACATCCACCTGTGGATATCTCAGCCATGAGTACGCATGGTATACAGCACACTGTTTGTGAAAAGCCGCAACTTTGCTAAATTAAAGCCAATTACTTTCAGAGCATGCAAGAGCACTAATTTTCATTGATTACTCAGTCATGGCCGAGTTTCAAATTTCATCTGTTTTTACTGTAGTTCTTCTGGAAAAAATTTGGTTAGAATCACTCTCCCATAACCTAAAAATGGTTGCAGGGTTTTTGCTTTGACTTTAAGGGGATAAGAAAACAACCCCTCTCTTTAGGCATGGAAAACTTCAGCCTGAACAATGAGTGATTCAGAAGACTGTGGTTGTGACAAAAATGGACTTTTAATTGGATTCATTTTGCTTATGTAACCATTTGGTCCCTACCAAGCAGCTACTCTGATAATCTTGCTTATCAATGATACGTAGTCACCTCTGAGTTAGTGTATCTATAGCGACAAAAATGTGCCATATATATGTCTGTGTTTGTATGCAAAGTTTAAAAAGGTCCTGCAAATATTAGTGGGAGAAAACCCTGCGCAGAGATCTTCATAGAAAGACATTGGTTCTGGCAAAGGAAATCCTTCAGCCACAACTGGGTGGAGCTTGGGAACATATTCTTGGAAAAACTAGATTTGCTGGTTTAGATGGACCTTTGATCCAATACACTCAAACTTGGGTGAATAAAGCAACAGCAGCGTGAACAGAAGCTTCCTGTGAGAAGATTAAAATTTTTACTGCTTTTTTAAAAGTTTACTGCTTTGTCCTGAGTTCCATGGAAAAAAACACAGGCTTAGCCCTCCCACTGTGCCTGCTGTCATTGCAAATATCCTGAGTGCTTTTAGCATCCTGCTTCAGAGTGAGACGGACATGCTGTGTCTGTTCTCAGTGAGCTTCTGCACAGAACTGCTGGAGGAAGGTCTTGCCTTCTTGTGGCTTTGTGAAGACAAGAAGCTGGGAATTGCTTCTTGGGTTTGCAGCTGGCTTTGCTGTTGAATGATTCAAGCTGTTAATCCAGCTGGGTCAGCCACAGTGGATGAAGCTAAGCAGAAAGACTTAGCTCTGAAGTTCCTGTCAGGGAAAGACTGGGAAGTGACATACAGAAGAGGCAAGCAAGCAGTGCTTTTATGCTGGCTGATCATGCAATGCCTTCCACATAGTCAAGTGGGTTAACCCACAGGTCTCAATAATTAGATCATAAGAGTTTGTAAAGAGCTACCTGAGAAGGGGCTGTTTTTTTAAGTGAGTTGGTCCCCCACACTCTGGGGAATTCATATAAAGATAAATATTAAGTCATTCTTGAAATAGAAACAACTGGAATCACTACTCAGGTCAGCCTGTGTGAACAAAACAGTGGAAAGGCTGAGGTGTGACTCAAGAGGGAATTAAACAGCAATGAAATACGTAATGCCAGTTCACAAAGGCTGAGACAGACTTAAGGTAGGAGAAAAGATAATTTACTAGTTTAATTTGATAGAACTGTGAGGAGGTTGTGAATTTACTTGCTAGTGATTGCTGTAGTCATATGAGTTGTCTGGTGTTTTATTTGTTTTTCCTGGCTGTATTTTAGTTTTGACATGAAAGGAGTATAAAATCTCTACAACCTAATCAATGAAATTAATAGGTTTAGATCTTGGATCAGAGCAGTTTGCTACCTTTTATCAACGGCCTGAAGAGGAAGTTGCTGTTAACCTAGAGACCAGTGAATGAAGGGCAGTCAAGGGATGTGTTATGGCTAAAAGTGACCACTTTTAGTTAGATACTTTCGGTTCTGGTATGGCACTCTGTGTTGGTGCAGCGCTGGCCACATTTGTCAGTACCCTGCAGTCCAAGGAAAGAGCTGGAAATCCTGGTGGCTAATGGATTAACTCAAGATGCCTGTACATTTCTCTGTCTAAGAAAATGTGAGCTGAGCCTTCAGCCTTACATCTATAATCAAAGAGATCTTACATGCTGTGGGGACTTCCTCATGTTTGTACTTGGCACAATGACTGCTGTGCAAACTCTGTCCTTTTCTGGCACTTGTTATTCAAAATGTGTTGAATATAGGTTTGGTTTAGAGGTGAGCCATGAGAGTGATAACAACCTTGCTAAGTGACACTCATTTCCCTCTGCTGAAGGTTTCCTGCTAAACACGAAATAAATCCAGATTTGGTCAGATTAGAAAGGCCTCTAAACTGCTGATTAGGGCCTTTACCTCCCAGGTAACTGTTGACTGTAAAACAATTGAAGCTCTAGCAGGAGGCAGTAGCATGAGCACATTTCACAGGGCAGAAGCTGTCTCTAATAGCATGAAAAGTAGAGCCAAGAGGGCTTTAAGAGGAATAACCTCCTGTGTGATATAACTAATGAAATAAAAGAGGCTCTAGACACACAGTCTCATTTAGGCAAAAATAGACCAGCTTTAGGACAACTAAGGTAATTGTGCACACAGGTTTGGAGCATAGTGCCCATGCACTAATCATAAGCTCCGTGAGCATTCTGAGCTTTGCTGCTTTACCTTTGAATGCTCTCCTTATGGATCAGATGGATTAGGGAGTGTTAATGCTTTGCAGCAGCAAGTCTCACTAAGAAGGCACTTCTAAATTTCAGTAAGCAGGGCCAATGGTTATCCCTGGCTGCCTGAATGGAAGAGGTGGTAAGACAACGAGCTTTTGGGTTTGATAGACAATGCCTAAAACCGGAGGAGGTGGTAAAAAATGTTCAATGAATTGTGTCATTGTAAAATCATGACCACCACGTAAAATGGATTTAGGTGACAGTTTAATAAAAGCATTTTTATTTTTAAAAAGTCCTTAGTAAAGCAGGAAGCAAAACAGTTTAAGTTAATGAAAAATCAAAGCATTTGAATTTCTGAATTATTTGAAAGTCTAATTATTTTTGGCCAAAAATATCAGTCAAATCACAAAGAATTTTGGTTGATTTAAACAAACATTTTTTAGAGAAAAGCATTTCTTCCAAAAACAGTCACACTTCTAGGGTCAACAGAACATTATAAATAAGCCAAGTTAAGTCTTAATCTCTTATGCAAAACTATGTAAAGACCTCATCAGAGGGGGTCCATGATATGCCCTTTTGGGTATATCTGATCAAAAATGTGATCAAGAGCTTAGATATGATAATAAACTAAATAGTTTAAAGCTAAAGTTCCCTCCCTGCCCCATCAACATTATGAGGGTACACAGTTTAATCCAACTGGTCTAGTTTTCGAGAGCTCAGAGCACATCTACTGATGTGCAGGATTTCTACATTTTTGTTCTGGTGTTCTTTGTTGCTGTGGAGTCTAATAGTCTATTTAGATGTGTGACCGTTGGACAGGATGGTTGGGATTACAGCCTTCTCCATACGGTAGGCAGGTTGGGCCTGTGCTCAACCCCTTCAGTTGTCTCTTAGCTCTGGATTCTGGTTCAGGGCTTAGACCCCAGTCTTCCACCATGTTGATCAGTCAAGTCCCAGCTACGTTGAAAGGTTGAATTCCAGTTTGTGTGCCACCAGCACAGCTGCAGCATTGCAGACGAGCATGTCCAACTGCTCTGTATGATGGCTGAGTCACAAGAGCCTGGAAGAGATCAAGAGAGCATAGAGAGTAGCTCCTTTGAGGAAGCACAACAGCATCTTTCCAGCCGTCAGAATTGCCATTCACAAAAACTTGTCTCCAAACCTCCTGTCACCCTTGTCCCCTTCCAGTTGATCCTTCTATCCTGCTCTTCTCAGCTAGGTTTAACTCTAAAAAGAAACAAGTCAGAGAATGTAGCAAAGTCCAGTGCTGCAATTTCAATAATGTGTGCTCAGATTTATTTATTTTTTAATGATGGATGGCACCGGAAAACTCAAAATTAGTTTGCGTAGACTGTGAAGAGTTTGGGGAAATGAAGAGGAAATTAAAACTGTATTTTAAAAATCAACGGGTTATTTCACAATAAAAATGTCATCTTTGGAAATATGTTTCCTTTTGATTATACATACAGAGATAAAGAATATGTCAGAGTCCAATATTTGACATTTCAAGCTGAAGGTATTTAGATTAAGGAGGAAGAGGAAAAAGAAATATTGCAGTTCCAGTGTGCTGTTTCTTCAGATATGTCTTCAGTTTGAGCACAGAGACATCTCTTAAGGAACTGTCAGTTACATCAATGTCTCAAAAATGAACAAAATGTAACTGTCAATTATTTAAAAGTGTAGATGCAGCTGGTGAGCAGTTTGCTGTCTGGCATTCCTCACGAAAAGAGGTGCCAGAAATTTACTGGCAAAACACTTCAGCTAAGTGACCTCAGATGAAAAAATGACAGTTTCTGCTAATAAACAGTCAGTGCTGTGAGCATAAACATTCATCATAGTCCTAGAGTGGAAAGACGCTGATAGTATCTGGCTTTTAAAAGACTCTCTTTACTTTGCACCCACGTGCACACTTAGCCCAGTCTTACTCTGTGATTGTCCTGGAGTTGGAATGTGTACTGTCAGAAAAAGGAACGAAGGGTATCTGCTGCCAAGGACACAGCTCAAATGCTTTGATGATCTCTTCCCAGAGTGTCAGAACTTTGCTCCAGAGGCAGATGCAGGAAGTATTACGGTATCCACAGCTCCTAAGGAAGGCAGTGAAGATCATATGAACCGTTCCATGTCCTGCTCCAGCCATGGTCAACAGCGGATGTCTGGGAAAAGAGTACCAAAACCAGCACGGTATTGTCCATGTAGGACCTGGCATCCTCCATGACACATGGTAAGCTGCAAGGAGTATGGGCAAAATGGTGTTCAGGAGCCACTGCACTAACCTGTTTTCTGTTAATTGCCCTAATCTCTTTTTTTATCCCTTTAAACTTTTAGTTTCCATATGATATTAAAGATGTGTTTTACCATATCATTATGCTCTGTGTGGGAAAAGGCCCTTCTTTCTCTTCACGGCATTCAGAATGAATTGTTTTGGGTGATGTGTATGTTTGGGAATATTTCTGTGCAACCACAAATGAATTACTAGGACTGATACAATTGTCAACTTGATTTAGAGCCTAAAGCCTTAAATCAGCAAGTTATGCACTGCAGACACTAACAAACACTTTATAGTGTTTTATAGTAAAAAAAAAACTTCTAAAGAAAGAAGACAGCTGTGGCTATGGAACTAAAGGTTTAATGCCTCTGTTTGAGGGAAACCCATGTTAACTGGCACAAATAACATCCTGACGTTGCCAAAAGGGGCCTTTGCAATGCCTTCCACTCACCTCCAGATGACAAACACACAGATGTGTAGAGACTGTACAGGCAGGGAAGAGGTTTGGTGTTTGCAGAAGAATCTTGTACAGCATTTGAGAAAAATAACTAGGAAGTGTACACATCAGCTGGATGTAAGAAACCTTGTGAAAATGTCCTGTAGTCTCTGAGAGAGTACTGGCTGGGGTGGCCAGTCATGCCCTGGGGTTGAAATGCTTTAGAAAGTTGTTGACGCTGGTAGTGAGGCCAGCTGTGACTACACCTCCCACCTGTCCCACTCAGGACTTTCTTAGGATGTGTGATGGGTGATTCCTTCGGTATGAAGGAAAGCGTATTCAAAATCATAAGTCTGGATCAATTTAAAAGCATAAAATCAAGGAAAGACATTTCATTCTGTCCTTAAAAGAACAGATGAAACCAATAAATCTGGTCACAAATGCCAAGGATACAAACCCTGGTAAATAAAAGAGCTAATGTTGGTGGCCAGCAAAAATTCCTGTCCTCAAAGGGGGCAGAGGTGAATGAAGTTTCTCTCAGTTTACATTTACTGAAAAAACTGTGTTCTCATTTTAACAGGTATTGTCGATCCACTGCTATAGTTCCCTAGCATAGTCCCCCTGCTAGAGGAGAGTATAGCTACAAACAAATAGGTTGCACCTAATTTAGCAGACATGACTTGACAACTTATCATTTATCATTAAATATTATCCATTTCATAGCGTTTGAGGTTTTTTGTGCTCATACAATACTTTACGTGTCACTGTTCAGGCAGGAGGCATGATTTTAGTCAGTCTGCTACAAAGTGCAGTTTTGGAAAGGTAAATAGCAACCTCTTCTGTACTCAATCCACTGCACATGGAAAAATGTTAGTGAATAATACAATGGCTCCTGAAGAGAACTGCACAGCTATGTATGTATGTATGTATGTATGTATGTATCTGTCTATCTATCTTTCCATCCATCCATCCACATCTAATCCATATAGAAATGTCAGAACAGCAGTAACATAGCCTTGCTTCGCAAGTATATTTTTAAGACAAAAACCAGAGGGCTAGAGTTTGTGTTGCTAAAGCAACTGAGGCCAGAGGAACTGGAGCAAGGCTGTAAAATGAACTGATGAAGGTTAAGCCCAATAACAACAAACCACTGTGATTTGTGATCTCAGGATGCAACACATTCACAATGGGTTTTTTTAATTATTGCAAACAAGACGGGTACCACAGAAGGATGTCAATAGCAGTGTAACACAAATAGCACAAGGTAACCACAACACCTAAAACACAACCAAACACAACTGCCAACAGAAGTAGACTCACTATTTTTTGACAGCTACTTTGCAAGGGAAACATCAGGTCCAGGCAACAGTAAAAGGGTTGGCCATGTCAGTAGTAAATTCAATTAGTTAGGTGGGTAATAAATAGCCTTTGTATGATCCAGTGTGGTCAGTAAATGTAATTCTTGGGCTAGCTCTTTCAGTCTAACTTATCAGTTATGACTTCTCATTGACCTCAGCCTTCAAACTGACCACAGGGTGCAAAATAAACTGCTTCAGCCTCAACTTCTGCCCATGGCCTAACACAGAGCTTGTACTGCAGGGTAGGTGTCTCCATGTCCCTCTGTAGAGTCATCAGTCACCAGGATATATTGTCCTTCTGTATGTCTCACTATTGTTACTTTGGTAAAAATAACACATTTTTGCATAAAAAATAGCTGTTAGGTGAGGTAGTTATTAGCATGTGTCTGCTGTAGAAATATTTGACATACCAAGGATGTACTGTTTCCTCTGTTTTTATCCAGACCGAGAATATTTTTCAACTCCAGAGAGCTCAAGCTTTCCCCAAACATTTGTTTGCTTCAAGAAATTCAGTCCTCTAAATTGAATGTCCCACCTGTGATATCCACAGTCATCCTCCCTGAAGAACTGAGAAAACATAATTTTTTACAGAGGCTTGGTCCTGGCTGCAAACTGAACTGCCTGTGGAAGTTTGTTTCCCTGCAGCATTTGGGGGTATTCTCAGCAAAATGACAGCCTGTGGATACAGGCAAAAATCCACACCAAAACAAATACGAAACACTTCCCTCCAGATGCAGCAGTGCACCTGAAAAGTGAGTTTTCTTTATGGGAACTGGGCTCATTGACACCTGTCAATACATCAGGCATACCATAAAATGAACAAACTGAGTTAATAAGTAGCCTTTTACCATTCTTATGAGCTCTTTACTGATGTTTACAGAAGAATTCTTTGTAATCCGTGCTATGTTTTTGGCTTTATTTATTCACCACCATCTGTTCTTTGTCTTTTTTCTCTTTTTCCAGAGTTCGCTTACCATCCTCCTGATTGTTTATCTTTGGGGGCAGCCCTTTCTTGCTGCTCCTACGCTCTTCCTAGTGGGGTTTTCTCCCTTGGTTTGCTGAGCTGTGTTATTTTTTCCCATGCATATTTGACATCTGTGGGGGTACTTATGCTGCAACCTTTTCTTTCTTACCCTATGAATGTAGTTGTTACTTTGAATGCTGATTTGGCTGATCTCAGTGGATTTTGCATCTTTTTTTTTTTGCACTCTCTTGCAGTCTGTTGGTGTAATTGCTTTAGTGTGGGGCACAGAGGGACCGAGCAAGACTCCTTGAGCTGGCACTAGGCAGTCATGGAGCACAGAGTGCAGTGGTGAGCCTTGTTCTCTCCTGCAGGAGAGGGAAGGGCAGGGAGACAAGGAGAGGTGGCTTGAAGTCACTCAACTGCGAGGTGTGACAGCAGGAATGGAAATGGGGCTTCCACCTACTGCTCTGTCACCAGGAAAATACCGTGAACTGTCACTCTCCCTGTAGTGTCCTGTAGGCACGTTTAGATATGTGCTGGGGCTGGTACATAGGAGAAACCTGCCTGAGGAAGCCATGAGTCATTGAAATCAGTCTATTAGGTGTTAAATATAGATGTTTCTAGCTATTATGGAAGAAGGAGACTGTAGCCAATTTTATTCGCATTGATCAGTTGCAAAGTTGTGTTTTCAAAACATATGTTAAACATGAAAAGATTTATCTGAGCTGTCTGAGTTGATCCATTGCATTTTTTCTGTAGCTATCAATTAATAGCAAAAAAAGTTGTTTGCTGTCTCACATTTATCTAAGTAACAAAATTAGTTTGCCATATTTAAGACAGCTATCCCTACTTATGGACTTTTTGGAAAAACCACTAGGAGGGAGTAAGATAAGTTTTGAGTTTTATTGAAAATTAATCTAGTTTTTTAGACAATGAAAACATTTTATTCTCTAACTTAGAACATGTGCAGCCTGTTTCTAATTCCCATTGTCCATGAAATTGAAGTAATGGATTCGTCTTGACTTTCATGTTTGTTGTCCCTAGTAAAAAATGCTCTCTATCAATTGCTCATTATTTGCTGATGTTGTTTACTGTTAATTTTGTGTATGATTGCAAATTAAACAAGCTCATTGAAACTAACTCCATTATCTAGCACTGGGCACTATTGGTGTCTGGAAAGGCCTGTTTTTCTTGCTGAAAAAGCATCACTGAAAAAGCACCTCAGATACAGTATTTTTCTTGATATTAAAAAAGTGCTATGTTTCAGACATTCTGGTGTGCAGAAAGTACAGGAGATAAGCAGGGGGAGATAATATAAAACCAAGTTATTTTATATCTAAGATGATCACTAAACTTGTTCTATGCAAGCAATTGAATATTAACATTAGCATAATAAGAGGTCAGAAAGTAATGATCTCATATGTGACTATGTATACAAATATCCAGCAGAATTTGATTAATTATTGCTACATCAAAATTATAGTGGAATAATTCCTGGTTTATAAAAACAGCTTTTAAAAGAAACTATTACTTTAGGGGTCAAATTTTTTAGATACCTATACCAAATAACTTTAGAAAGGACTCATTTTCAGAAGGCTACTGCTTGATGCTTTCTGGAGACCTGACATTGTTAGAGACTCTCATGTGAACATCTCTCCTGTGGTACACTCAGTGCTATTATTTTTTAATTTTACCCACTTTCATTTTAAACAAAAATGAAAAAAAATTGTAAATCAGCAGATTTATTGAAGGGGAAAAAATCTTTTATTCACCACCACTTTTCCTTGCTGATGGATGGCTACTTTCTAAGCACCAAGCCATACAAGTGCATGAAAACCAATATGATCTTTTCAAGGCTTTATTTTCAGAAATTTGTGAGTCAGCCAGGAGCTGCTCCTGGCACTGCACTTGGCTGGCGGTGGGCATTTACTCTGCTGGCCATGGATGTTTCATGTGGCTGGAAACACCTCCCGAAGGGGAACTACAGCTGCTTCACATGGACTATTGCTGTGTGCTGTAGGAGAGCTCACTGGCTGTTTTTCTTTTCTTCACCTCCAACTGCTACAACTCATCTATCATGGTAATTGATTTCTCTTCCTCAGTTAAAAGACTTTCATCTGGTCTCTCCTGTTCAGAGCCTGATCTTACAGGAGTCTGGGAAGCCATAGTCTAGACATCTGTAACAGATAATGCAGTAATAATGAAGGATGAGGCACTCCCACCCTTGAGCAAAGCCCTCTGCCTGTCACACCACTCTCTGCAATTTCTTTGTATTTCCTTTCCACTGCTGCTGCTCTTGGAAAGGTGAAGCCCTGCAGAGTTGGAGCTCAGCTGGTACAAAGACAGCTGTCAAACTGTTTCTGGCTAAGGACACAAGAAGCTGCAGCCTCAAGTTTGAAAATTACACAACAGCATTGCAACACCAGTGTTGCTGCTCAGCAGAGGCACTGGATATTCCTATTCCCAGTGGCCCACCAATGGGCTTCATGATGGGGCAATCATCAGCTGCATCGGGGGGTGAATGGTGTTGAGTCTTCCCTATGACCTACAGTTGTGAGCATGTGGAATCACGGCAGGCAGACGTCCACTGCTGGGTAGATGAAAGCTGTGTAATCTGCAAATGGCATTTGACAAGCTGCTGGGGGAGAAAGGGCTGACAGCAAGGTGGGGGGAGTAGCAAGTTTTATCTTCCATATGGCAGCAGCCGGTGATAAAATAGCAATGGGATTTATGTCTCAGGATCTGACTTGTCACTGGCGAGAAGAAACACTTCATGGGACAAATAGCAGTATCAACAGAACATGTATGTGGAACTGACATTACTGCATGATCCAAGAATGCCAGCATGAGGTAACAGTTGACATCTAACCATGACTTCTTTAGGACTCCATAGGTTTATCTTGATCTTATATACCCATGCAATTTAACCCTTGGGTCTCCGTCTGTAACTTTATCTTTTGTAAGACAATGTAACTGAGCCAAGGGCACTGGAGAATGAAGTGACCCAGCTGAGCTAAATGGAAATTGAGATTGCTAAGTAGCTCTGAAGGTCAGGCTACAGGTTATATATAATTCCTCAGAATTTTGCAATATCACATTTGGCACAGGGATGAGACTTCTTCAATTCTGCTAAGAAAGAAAAATTATGCACTTTTCACAGCATAAGGAGAAGTCATATTTGGCAGTGGAGCCAGATTTGCAGGAGCACATTGGTACCCAGAGCTGGTGGCAGGCTCCTTGTGAAACTGATCGATGGATGGAGCAGCTGTCCTGGATTTTCAGCAGGAGCCCTGGTACTGCCAGCTCTTTCCTAGGGGCTCCAACTGCAGCAAGGAGGCATTAATCTGCAGGTGGTTTGCCAACACTTGGACACAGTCCAGCACACTAAAATTGAATAACTGGTGAAGGCAAGAGGAAGACTTTTCAATTTGTCCTAAAGAGGACCTGCCCTCCATAAATTTAAAATAAAAATTACAGTCACTTTCAGTCATCATCCTTCTTCCTAGTATGGTATGTGGTGAAAAGACGGACATTGTATACTACCATGTCAGGAATGGATGCAAAATCTAACTTCAAAGAAAGCTCAAGAAGTATTTCTTGTCATACAGATGCACTCAGTCCTACCAAAAAATGATTGTTTACTACTTTCTACAAAATGTGTCTGCTTACTATGTTTTTTTTCAGACACAGAGCAAAATGTGGTTTAATTCTTCAGCTCCGTTCCTCAGCTCTGGTAAATCTGTGGTTTGGGGTGGAGTGGAGAAAGACTTCAGGCACAGCAATGAGACAAAATGTTCTTGTGGTCATTCATGTGGCTTGTCATCAGCTCCAGGGGAGGTAGGCACAGCTCCTGTGAAGGTTCTGACAGCACTGAAAACAGCTGGAATGGCAGAGAAAGATGCACAGAAGGAACAGTCCTGTGATTAAGAACCTCATGTGGAGAAAGCCCATCACAAAGTGTAAAGCCAACCCAGCAGTGCCATCACTCTGGAGGAACCTGGAGGGTTCTGAGTGCACATGAACACCAGGTCAGTGGTGCTTTTACCTGACATTTTCTCCAACCACACAGCACAGATGCACAGTCATCTGTTGTGCAGTGACAGCTAGGAGACATCCTCTTTTGCTTGGAGCAGTGCACAGGCAGTGAAAAGGGCAAGAGCTTCCCATCAAGGGCAGTGGGGAGAGCTGCCTGCCACTCCGTGGCTATGTGCCTGCTCTGAAGCATGTGTCCTGAAGCCAAGGGATGCTTTGTCCACTGCAATATGTGCTCTGCAGATGATGCTTTTTCTGATGCAGAAAGCAAATTATCCACACTTAAGCTCCATGGGGGAACTTTCCCAAGACGAGGGAGCACTGGCGGGACAAAATGAAAATTACATCCTTCCTCTTCCAAAGAAAATAGCCTTCCTCCCAGACCCTTAATTAAAATGCAAAGGTTTAATAGACAAACCAGCAGAAGGCTTAATCACTGTGACTCAGCTCATGGGAAAGACGTCCAGCATTCAGCTGAACAGCAGTAGATTGTTGGCTTCCTTTGAGGAGAGACTACCATTCATCATTCCCTGGAAAGTGCCTGATGTTTTGATTGTAGGGGATGTAAGCAATGGCCTGTTGTCTGACACTTGCAAGGGAATCAAATTCTGGTGAAAGAAAGAGGCAAGGACAGCCAGGAGACCAAGCCTGGAGTCACAGGCTCACAGAACTGTGGTGGAAGTATGAGCTCAGGGACCACTCAGATGCTCTTCCCTGTCACCCTGGAACATCATCTCCACCCAAACCTTTTCCAACAGGCTCTTCTTGGGCCTGATCTTGAGTATCTTCATCCTCCACAGGCAGGTTTGGACAACATTTAACTAGATACGTAATGAGAACTTTTTTCTTAGTGCTTAACCTAAGCATTCCCAGGTGCAGCTCTGTCCCATTATCTATGACCACATGTGCACCAAGAAACTTGCTTCTTCTTGCAGTCTTGCCCTTCTCCCAACTGAACTGTGCCCTCTACTTGCCTTTACTGAGGTCCAGTTTTATGTCACCCAGGCGTTATGTATTTTTTCAAGTTGGGCTCCTGATAGCATGCATGTATGTATATATATGTGTACTTATGTGTTTTTACATATATATATGTGAACTTAGCATAAATGTTTTATTTTTTATATCAGCTGTATGATATAATATGAAATTCATTACATATTATGGATAAGAAATGAAGCTGCAAGGCATATGGAGAAAACTCCATGAATGCTTCTGGTCAGAAAAAAAAAAAGTAAAAACAAACCAAGAACAGCACCTTTTTTCAACATTTTCTAGGCAAATTAGAAAAGAAATAGATTTTTAATAGCTCTTCACCTGGAAGTTAGTTTGTTCTAAAAGTTTTGAACCATATAGAATGTTTTAGTCAACTGGAAGTAACACTGAGAAGGGAAATATGCTGATGAAACATATGCAGTTTGAAACTGAGATTAGGCTAAAACCATTTCCCTTCTGTCTCTCTCAGGTTGGCTGGTGGATTGAGGAGACTAATTACATGGCTTCCACTGTCCCTTAGCGCAGGAGTTCAGGAATCCTGGTACCGTGGATTTGTGACCACAGGATCCTGTGAATCATGAAAGAACATTTAAGCACAGGAGTCCAACTACAAATAGAAGTATGTCTTTGTGGAAATCTAATGAAAAGATAATTCAGAGGCATGTGTATTAGTAGGAAGCTATTGCATAAAATGTATGGGTAAGGCAAAACACTGGTTAAAATACCACCCAGGTAAATAAGTTTCCCAGGCAATATATGGAGAGTGCTGCCATTTAACTGCTCTGAGGCAGCCAGCAAAAATTCTAGAGCATCCTGCCAAATAGCTAGATGTTGCTGATGGAAAAAATTAGCCTCAGTACATTGGCATCTGGAGTCTGTGACTGCCATCCAAAAAGAAAAGGGACTGGTGCTGTGGAATCGGATAATTGCACACCAGAAGCCTACCACAAGTCTGCTGCGGCTTTGTCATAAAAAGAAAAATAAAAAAATTAGGTGCTCTTAATTAAAAAATAAAACTTTGAAAGTACAGAAAGTAAGATATTAGGGGAAGACATACAGTTAACTGGATAAAAGGAATTACAGTTTCTCTGTGTGTCTGAATACAACACAGATATATATGCATTTCTATGCATGTGCTGGTTTGTGTTTCAGAGTATTTGTTTCTGTGTCCATTTCACAAAGAATTATACACTCCATTTACTTGAGATTCCAATGTATATTACTTGGGGGGGGAAAAAAGCACTATGTTTTAGCAATTATATTCCTTCCTCTCTTTCCTGCCCATTCCCCATGTAAATAAATAGTTTTATTTTTGAGGAGGGCAGTGGATGTCAGATGCCAGCAGTCACCCCCTATTGTGATCCCCAGGGTGGGAGTGTAGCTGAAGTAATAACCACAGTGGAGCAGCAAGTAGAGATAAATTACCAGTTCTTAATCTGAAAGCATTCTTATTCATAGGAGAAATTTACAGGAATCATGACACATTAATGCAGACCTTTTAGTTATCTGAATTGTCACAGTTTGTTTTACTGTTGATGTCCAGGAAATGACTCTGAAATCACTCTGCTTATATTTCTGCATGGCATTTTCTTTTGAAGACTTTAGTTGCAGGAGCTTAGAAGTCGTTCCCTCCAAATGAGCAATGACATGTACTTCTCATATGTGAAACTTCAATGAAAATCCAATTTAAAATAAAAATCACCATATTTCTTGTACAAGACTGACTGAAGGATGGTGCAGGTTTAAAACCTCAGGCCTAGTGAGCATCTAGTTCTCAGAGAGGAATATGCTCAGTGCCAAGTTACCTGTTTATAAGAATTCAAGAGTTTATCAGTGATAGAAAACTGCACAACATGTGGACACAGGATACTATTTTACCTATTATTCAAAATGTACACACACGTGGTAAAATCTGATCTCTCATCTCCCATGTCCATGCAGAGAGAGTGCAAAGAAGCATGTTGTTTGTCATAGACATTGGTGGGATTGGGATTGCTCACATGCTTAAAGCTAGTAGAGCGCATAAGTGCTTTGCTGGATGATGGCCTAAAGGTCCATCAGAGGATGCAATGCAGTTGCATTGTAACTCAGACTTTCCTGGATGTCTTTTCAGCCTATGGTGTTATTTGTGTGTGTCTGTGACAGTCAGTAAAACTGTTTTTCTATAAACAGAGCAACAAATAGGTGGTTCATATGCCATGATGGAATACCCACAGAAGAAGACAGCCACTGTATTCTCCTGCCTGTCACAGCCTTTCTATATTACAGGCAAATGTGAAGAAAGAGGCAGGGAGAAATTAACTAGAGGTTACTACTGGGTGAAAATATCTCGTGTAAAGAGAGGAGTTCCAAGGTCTTGTGTTGGAATACACAAGGTTCTTTTGTGGGATGATACACATACTGAAGTCTGTTAATTTTTAGAGGCAGTTCTTGTATGCTTTATTAATGGCAGATAAGACAAATTAGTGAATAAATATTTAAAAGTGGTTTTAGCCATTTCTGGAAAGTTATTTTTTAAAAAAATTAAATGAAGCAGAAACAAAAAGCATTCACTAAGAAGAAGACAAGACAAAGGTTAGTACAGGAAAAAAATACATTGACTCAAGTACAGCCCTATGCAGCAAAGCACTTAACCAGGTACTTAAGGTAAGGCATGTACCTGTTTGCTTTTCTGAGTTACAGCCATGATTACAAGATGTTTCATTTGTTCTTTGTAGTGTCCTCAGGTCCAGAGGTCTTTTTGCTTTCACAAAGAAATCACTGTCATTAATCACAAGGCATTAGCATTTCCACCACTGGGATTATGAATTACATTTTTGTAATATATGTAAATGCCATTTCCCTCATCTCCTGTTCTTTTAAGAGCCCTAAAAGTTTTATTTCAACTTTCAGACTTGCATTGAGGGCTTTGGCTAGGGGTTCGTGCTGCTGGCTTGCTTGAGCTAATTTGGCAAGTAGTTTTAAAACAACTTCTATTGTACATGGAGTTGCAGGATTTGAAATATTGCTCAGTCAGCTCTTACTTCATGAACGGTTTGTTTGATTAGGTGCCCAGGTGAAACACAATCAGGGAACCTGGTGAGCTGTAAGCCTTCCACAGGGAGGAGGAAATGAAGTGGATTTGCTTGCTCCTTGGCAGAACTTTACAGCTGCTCGGCTGTTGTGTAAAGGCGTATCGGCTCCCTCTGTCCACCTTTCAATAGTGTTCCTGCTGTATTATGCAAAAAGTCCTGTTCTGAAAACACCTATAAGGCATGCCCTTGGGCATCTACTGGAGTGACTACTAAGTGGGTCTCATTAGTGGGCCTTATTTGGCTTGAGCTGGATGAGCTGCCAAGGTGTGGGCAGGAGGACCATGCTCAGCCCTTATCAATGGGGCATCCAGGCCCCAGTGCTCCCAAGGAGGTCAACTGCCTGCTGAGCATGGGCTGTCGGGATTAATGTTTTGGATATAAACTTCTAAACTTGATCTGAGCCCAACGTGATATCTCTCAGGACTTTTTGTGAACTTTCACCTCCCAGAGTTCCTGAAAGCTGCTTTGGTCGCAGTGGACTTTATGGCATCCATATGGTGATAAAGCTGAGCTGGCCAAAGGGGCTCTGGTATGATTGGGCTGTTCAGGGTCTAACCTTTTTCTCACTCGTCATGGTGGGCCCATGTTGGAGACACAAGCTGACAGGCTTCAGGTAGGTTTTGGGACATGCAAAAGTGAGGATATGGGCAGTGTCCCCCATGCCCTGCTGTTCTGGGTAGCCTAGCTCACCAGGTCTGCAAGGAGGAGGAATCCCAAAACTGCTGACAGAAATCCCAGCAATACAGAATTTACTTTCAGCAAGGAATCAATAAAAAGTATAAGCATGATCTGTGGAGAGGTAAAAAAACCAAAGCAAACAAAACCCCACAGCATTTGTTTGCAAACTCTTCCTGAAACAAGACATACTGTATCCCGAGGACAGAACAAGCACATAGATTGAGTTTATATAAAGCTGCATGTGACAACATTCCTGGTAAAAAAAATGAACAATAAAAACAAAATATCAATGAGAATCCAAATATTCATCTTTAAAATCACTGAGCAGTAAATTACACATCACAGACATCTTCAGTCTTCTGGCAAAAACTGCAGAAATGAAAACTCTTGAACACAAAACAATAAATGTTTGTTTAATTCTGCAGCTAGAGTAAGTCTCTGCACAAGCTGCATTTTCTAAATAAGGCTTTTCTTTGTCACCTGGGTTGAAGAATGCCTTATTCAACAAAGCATTTAATCTGTTCTGATGGTAAATTTAAAATGGCAGATTCCTTCCTACCTTGTCTGAAAGCAAAGAGCCGGGCACATTTCCTAGAACAATTTGAAAGGATTTGTCAGACATTCTTTACTGTATCCCACAATCTTAAAATAAATCCAAATGAACTGGATGGGTTTGGTGTTCACTCTCTGTCAGGGGCTTTTGTTTGTTCTCACCCAGGCATTGGATCACATCATGGTGTCATGAGAGACTGCTCAGCCATGCAGAGAACTCACTCCTGCTGTCATCTCCTAAAACCTGAGCAAGAGAAGGAGGAGGCTCCTGCTGTCCTTGGAGGAGGAAGGAAGGAACAGACATGGCACTTGGAGGGTAGCTTGACCCCATTTTTTGCAGGTGAGCCGAAGCCATGCTAATTTATGTCTAATCATTCAGGCTGGCATTTCACCTTAAAACTTCACTCTGAAAAATGATCTCCTTTACATGTAAGGGACATTTCGAACAAGTCAATACTTAATTTCCCATTTTTCATGTATCACAAGGCAGCAGCAAGTCCAAGAGAATGCAGCTGTTGGAGCAGTTTCTGCTCAATGGGAAAGGCCTCCTCATTGGGAGGCTGCAGAATCAGGCCCTTAGCAAGCAGGGCTCTTCTTATGTGGACTTTGACAGGATACGGGTCTTTCATGCCACCTTTCTCTCTGCCATGATGTGACACCATCCATGGTACTGTGCCTCACAGGTGCTCTGGTTTTCTCAGTGCTTCATGTGTTGACAAAGACAAAGTCTCCACCACCTAAATTAGACACAAACACAATACCAGTGCCTTTCTGAACAACTACTCATAAGAAGGACCTTTATATAACTCATTATTATTTTTATTGATTGGGAATCAAGTGGTATGCCATCTGATGTTTTATGAAGTAATATGCAGGCATTCTTGACATAAGAAGTAGCCAAATGGGGTTGCAAAGCCCTTAAAAGGTATTGTAGTAGTTCTTTTCACCAAACTGGTTGAAGGTGACTAATACAAAATGATTATTTGGCTCTTCCCCCCTCCCCGCTTCCCCTTTGGTGAGCTGTGGTGAAACCATGTGAAAAGCCCTTTTTTGGTAGCATTTAATTATGGATGTCTGCACTGGACATTTTAAAGCTTTAGTGATAGATTATAAACCCTTTCTTTTAAACATGCCATTACAATTTCCCATTATATTGTTGCAGTGGACTGAACATAGCAGCAAACCAAATCCTAAATCCATAAAGGCAGTAAATTAAATGTGGCTCCAGTGGTTTTGGAGCTTGACCAACAAGTTATCTTTATTAATGCATTCAGGGAAAAGGTCTCATTTTATTACATTATTTTCTTAATGATAAAGGCAGTAATAGAATCTCAGCAGAACACACCAAAGGAATCTTAGTTTGCTGGCAGTTGGGTCAAATTTTTGTCTGTGTGTGCTTGGTACAGGGTTAAGACTTGGCAGTGTCCAACTCACTGACTTCTGTCTTGAAAAGCACAGTCTTTTGCTGCTTCTCTGTACTTGCTAGTTGACATTTTCTTGGCTTTAAATGAAATTTTGACACATAAATCCCACATGTCAAATGATATTGTAAAACAAGCATCCAAGTGTCAGCACATAGCCCAATAGTCTAGGGAGTAGAGAATAGAATAAGGAACACCTTTATGCAGTCTTTCATCTACATCCAGCCATCTGCAAGTAATTTGAAACCAGTTTCAAATGAAGCTAGGTTGTTTGGTCTGTTAAGGCACACAAAGCCAAAGCAGAAGTTTGGAGACTTCATGGCTTTTATTGACTTGCTAATAAGTAGATAAAGCCTTTATTTTCCAAAACTGTTCTTTTCTTAGATAGCCCATTCCAAAGAAAGCCTAATTGAAATTACAGAAGTCTCTTGCAGACTGCCACAAATTCAATTTTTAAATAGCCTGCTGATATTGAAAGACTTCATGATGAGCCTTTCACTTGCAAAGCAGGGCTGGTGGGTTCCCTACTGATGAGCTGTTTTGTTGGACTTGGGGATACATTAATGGTACCAGATTCCTACAAAACCACACCAACAAAAGGGTGTGGATTTACATGATGATGGGCTGGCCCCAAGATTCACCACTAAAATACTACAGCAAGCCCTTTTAGCTGCCAGCTGCAGTGTGTACTTTGCCATGCATACTTCTTTTCTGTGTAGTACCATTGGAAAAACAGAAGCAAAGGTAAGCCATGATCTAACAGAGGTTTAAGGGACCTTCAGCTGTGGCAAACTGGTAGTTAGTAGAAATAAACTGCACATTCAAATGATATTTTGTATCTGAAGACAGTTATTAATTTCAGACAACACAAAAATATGGACCTTGAAAAAAATTACTTACGTTTCCAAAACAAAAGGTCCTGGTGAACCTCAATGTGTGAGTGCTGTCAGTGAGACTGGAGAAAATGAGCGCTATGACATCCAATCTCTCAGGTGAGTTTTGTGAATACATCCAGAACATAATCAGTGTGAGGTGGATGTGGATGTGAAAAGCCAGGATATTGTGAGTACTGCCTTAATTCAATGCAACTATTTATAGCTGTCAATCTATCCATCAAACATGAAATATATGTATATATATGGATGTACATATTTTTCTAAATATATAATTCCTAGGGAAAAAAAACCAGTCTGACTTCGGGAGAGGTCCTCTTAGGTCTGACTGAAAGCAAAGACACTGAGGAGGCTTAACTTTTAATTACTTTCAAAGGTAAATAAAAAACCCTAACATTTGATTCCCATGTGATTTGACTGGACTTTACGTGATGTGCCTGGCTTTATTTCACTGGCAGCATCATGCTGGGGATCACACACCAGGGTTTGACAGAGACTGATTGCACAGCTGTGATGATCAGCCTGAGCACGCCTCAAGGACAGATCCAGGTGGTTTCTGACAGCTTCTATCTGGGACTCATGGAATGTCCCTCTAGCACTGCCCATGGACCATTCCCACAGGCAGCATCCATTAAAGCCAGAGGAGATCCAGCTACAGCCCTGCAACAAGGGGTTGAAAAGGGATTGCGGGCAATCAGAGGGCAATCATCTGGTGAGTCCTGGGGTTGGCATAGGATGATTCCCTCACTGAATGTCGCTAACTGTGTATTTAGTGGTGTGACCGGGCTCTGGGATTTTAATGTTTTGCTTAGCACACTGACTTGTTCCTGGGCTGTAAAAAACCCAGTAACGCAATGGGCTTTACCAAAAGCCACCTCTGTCTGACAGAGAGTGTTCAGAGCAAATGACCCACAGCCACGTCATTAAGTACATCCAGTCCATTCGTTAAGTTTTTACCCCATAAACAGATAGTCTTTACAGTTGTGATTAAACATGAAGAGAAACCAGTGGAGGCCAGCATGACAAATCTGTGCGGACAGGAACTGGGTAGTGGTTTTAGTTGTTTTTCAGAGCCCTAGGACTTTTCAGCTGTGTTTGGTGTTTCTGTGCTTGGAAAGGTTTCAGAACTGAATAGCATAGCTCATCTGGGGGAGTAGAGGTAGGTAAGGCCTCCCCATGCAATTTAAATGGTTGATTGTACGTCAACAAGTGCCTGAGAGTCCTTCAGTTTGTGCAGATCTGTTTTAAGGGAAAACAAAGCCACTCTCAGCCTATGTATGATCAACTCCCAGTCAACCCTGAAATTGTGTGGGATCTGCTGTTCCAACTGGATCCCTACAAATCAATGGGGCCTGATGGGATTCATCCCAGAATACTCAGAGCTGGCTGATGTCATAGCAAAACCTGTCTTGATGATTTTCTAGCAGTCTTGGGAATCCAGAGAGGTCCAAGCTGATTGGAAATTGGCAAACATTGTCCCAGTTTCCAAGACAGGCAAGAAGGAGGACCCTGGAAGTATTGAAAAACACTTGAAAGACAACGCTGTCATCAGTTACAGCCACCATGGCTTCATGAGAGGAAAATCTGATTTCCTTCTATGACAAGGTAACCCACCTAGCCAATCAAGGGAAGCCAGTTGATGTAAACTTTTTGGATTTCAGTAAAGCTTTTGACCCTGTCTCTCACAGGATCCTTCTGGACAAAATGTCCAGCATACCTGGATAAACACATCATGTGGTGGGTGAGCAATTGGCTCACAGGTGGAGCACAGAGGGTGATAGTGAATGGGGGAGCATCACATTGGTGACCTGTCACTAGTGAGGTCCACAGGGCTCCATCTCAGGCCCTGTGCTCTTCAACATCTTCATAAATGACGTGGATGCAGGACTGGAAGGGACACTGAGTTCACAGATGACACAAAAAGGGAGGAGCTGTTGACTCCCTCAAAGCCAGGGAGGCCCTGCAGAGAGACCTCCACAAATTAGAGGACTGGGCAATCACCAACCATATGAAGTTCAACAAGGGGAAGTGCTGGATTCAGCACCTGGGATGAGGGAACCCTGGATGTATGGATGGGCTGGGTAATGAGATGCTGGAAAGCGGTGCCATGGAAAGGGACCTGAGGGTCCTGGTAGATGGCAAGTTGAATATGAGTCAGCAGTGCCCTGGCAACCAGGAGGGCCAACTGTGTCCTGGGGGGCACCATGCAAAGCTTCCCCAGCCGGTCAAGGGAGGGGATTGTCCCACTCTGCTCTGCACTGGGGCAGCGTCACCTTGAATATTGTGTGCAGTTTTGGTCACTGCAATATTAGGAAGATATTAAGCTGTTAGACAGCATTCAAAGGAGGGTGATGAATATGGTGAAAGGCCTTGAGGGGAAGCCATGTGAGGAGAGATGAGAGCACTTGGTCTTTTCAGCCTGCAGAAGAGGAGACTGAGGAAAAACCTCATTGCAGTCTACAATTTCCTTGTGAGGGGAAGAGCAGAGGAAGGAAATGATCTCTTCTTTGTGGTGATAAGTGACAGAACCCAAGGGAATGGCCTGAAGTTGTGTTAGGGAAGGTTTAGGTTGGATATTAGAAAAGAGGTTCTTCACCCAGAGGGTGGTTGGGCACTGGAACAGGCTCCCCAGGGAATTTGTCACAGCACCAAGCCTGGCAGAATTCAAGAAGTGTTTGGGTGATACTCTCAGGCACATCGTGTGACTCTTGGGGTTAGTCCTGTGTAATGGTAAGAGCTGGACTCTGTGATCCTTGTAGGTCCCTTCCAATTCAGAATGTTCTGTTATTCTGTGTTTTGTGGAGCAAAACAATAGATGAAGATTTTGACAAGCAAGCACTAGAGTGGAAAGAAACTTGTGAGCTACTTATATGACTAAGGCTTTTAGATCTTCATCCTGTTTGGTCTGATTCTTGACTCTCTTTATGGTGCTGTCTTTTTAATTCTTGGAGTGACTTGTGGTTCAGTGTGTGTGTGAGCAAGTAGGGAACCAGATGTAGCAGTTGGAGGTAGTTTCATTGATGGCAGGCACTGTGCCTCCCTTTGGTGTTGTCCAACTCCCTAGCAGGGGGTGATGCCAGCACTAGCCCTGCCCGGGAGCCCTGAGGGGAATTTAATCCTGGGGTGTTATATAGCTTGTCAACTCATCCCAGAAACACAGGGCAATGGCAATAGGCACTGTCCGCTTACCACTACAGCACTTCTGTCTACTCTTGGCACCTCATACAGGTGCTTCGGGGGAAACGGACACAGCCTCAGCACCTAATGCTCCTTTTGCATTGAAACACGCAGCTGTTATTCCTCAGCACCTGCAAAACCCATTGAAGGAGGCTGACAAGTACAGTGGGGCAAGCAGGTAGGAGTGCTGGGTGCACTAACAAAAGCCATCTCTCTGCCCTCTATTTCAGAGAATTTCACTTCTCCAAGAGTATCTGTGACATAAGACTGCAGTGAACATGGCAGGAAGCCCTGAAAAGATCCTCTTCTCAGATTTCAGGCTCTTTTTCATCTTTTTCTTCAATCTATTTACTTCCAAGACAGAGAGAGTCATTATGACAGCAGTTAAAACAAGAAGCGCACGGCTCTTAAAAGATACTTAATGGTAAATATGGTCCCTACCTGAGACAACAGGTAGGGACTGTTACAGCAATCTGTTCCCTGACACTGCTTGATTTACTACTATAGATGTAGCCTGTGGGAGCCTGGTCTGTTATCCCTGTAGAAATTTGGCCATTACTGTTGGATTAGATTCTAGGCATAAATGTTTACCAGATGCCTGACTTTCTCAGGATTTGTTGTGCTATCTTGTTTAAAAAACATCAAAATGTATTTAGCTGAGTCAAAATTAATAGTGGCTTTGCTTTCCCTATGCCTAGTACAGCCAATGTCTTGCTTTGGTAACATGTATTATAGGGTAGTACATGGCATCCCTCTTTGCTCAACTGTGCAGCATAGAAAGACAATATAACAGACCTTTCTATGAGAGCTCAACTATTTAATGAGTTACTTTCCTTAGCATCTAGTGACTTAGTACAAAAGAATTGGCCAGAAGTGCGCTCATTGTAACTTCCTTGAAATCCATGAAGCTCCTGTAACGGAATATTTTTATTCACGCATATTTATTTCAAACTCCTGCCATACTTTATTTTCATGAATTATGAATTTGAAACTCACAATTTTAGCATACTTGAATCTGGCTGAGTTCACTGAGAGACACTGCTTTTACAAAATCACACAGAAAATTTACAGGTCAAAGTGTATGATTTGGAATTTGACACATGTAGAACTCAACTTTTGAGGATGACATAATTGCACCAAAAATGAATGTGATCCATTTTTGGTACTAATCTCATTCAACAGCTAGCAAATTTGAAAGTGTGCTCTCAGAGATAAACTCCCCACTTTTCCAGTGAGCATATATGGATTTATTCCAAAATACTCAGTTTCTCCAGTTCACAAGGCTACAGCAGAAACTGGATTTATTGCATACCTATGTGAGCCAGCAAAGCATACTGACACACTTATAGAGTTTATTGATCTTGGCTATTAACAATGGCATCACAAAAGCAGTGATGCAAATTGCTTTAAAATTCTATGATTCTATGTTTATGGAGCAGTATGCCTAAGAGAAAAGGGAAAGAGCTAGCAGAAAGGTATGTTTCTGCAACAACTGTAATTGTGTTAGGCCCACAGAATCAACAGTGTTATGGAGTTTAACTAGCTTCACTCATTTTGTAATTAAAAGTTTCATCAACACAGCAGAGAGAATGTGGCATTTGTGGCCTCTTAAAACTTTGGCTTGTTTTCATTGCAGTGTTGATGCAGTCCAGAAAAATAGGAGATTAACCCTATCTCAAGGCATAGGCTTATGTAACAAATTTTACACTCAGTGCTTTTTTATACTCAGGGCTCGGCTGTGCACCCTCTATATTGGCAGATATAGATGACACAGGGTGATTGTTTTACAAAACTTCATCTACTTTCACAGTACTGTAATGTGTAACTAGCAACCTGTTATACTTTCTAGAAATTATTCATCGCCAGACACTTTCCTTATTCAGAAAAACATGTCCCTAAATTGTGCGGTGTCATAACAAAGAAGCTTTCTCATGCTGCCATCTTGACGATCACTGAGTTTGTCCACATTTTGCTTGTATACATCTGTATGTGTACATACATAATAAAGAACTTTGGAGAAACCTTTTTACTTTGGAGAAACTTCCTACCATTTCTTTTTCTTAAATATCAGTAGCATTGTATAATGAATTATCTGAAGTGTATGAGCACGTCAGCCACATGCAACGTATTAATCTATCTCACCAGCTGGGTTAATCTAGCTCTACAGCATTGAGGGCAGTTTCAAATAGTCAACATTTTAAAAAATTTGTGGTTACAGCAAAGTTTCTTCCCCAATTTTTTTTCAATCACCACCACATGTGCTTTAAAATGCGATTAAAATTTAATCCTCAGTCAGGGACACATTTGAGGCTTTTGAGGCGTACATGTGGTTCTGCTTGCAGAGTCAAGTCCAAAGATGAAGTATGCATTTCTCTTCCAGACTTATACCCAAACAGGTGAGAGTGTAAGTTGGTGTCAGTAACATACTGGGATCTAGAAGGCAAGTTAGGAAGACTTGATTTAAAGCAGCATGAGTATTTGGCCCTTTGTGTTGCTTGACTGTCGGATTTTCCGATCTTGCTGTTCTGTGTCTGTCATAATTTTTTTTCTGTTAGCCCTTTGCATGACTGCAAAATGCAAAATGTTGGATTTGTATGTCTTGTGAGGAAGTGTTTTTACTGATCTGCTGCATCTATATAAAATATGTAGGTTATTCTCAGGAGCTGCCTGAAATAATAAAGAAACTTTCTTTAATATTCCCGAAGGCACTGTGCTGAAAATACAGTTTTACTGTTAACACCATGACTAAATAAACAAATAAAATATGAAAAGATAACAGCTGAATTGAAAACATTTGCATATTAGCATGATTTCTATTAAGTGCACTGGTACTAGTGACAAAGGTNTTATTCTCAGGAGCTGCCTGAAATAATAAAGAAACTTTCTTTAATATTCCCGAAGGCACTGTGCTGAAAATACAGTTTTACTGTTAACACCATGACTAAATAAACAAATAAAATATGAAAAGATAACAGCTGAATTGAAAACATTTGCATATTTCTATTAAGTGCACTGGTACTAGTGCCAAAGGTTTGGAAACGTTTGAAACTTAGTATTTAATTCAGTCTGCTATCTTTCCTTAAAAATTTCTTGCTTCCCCCTTCCTTACATATCTAGTCATTGGCCATGGGAATTCTCAGTTTGACACAGACAAGGGTCCTTATTGTCCCCTCTAACATGGCAAATTTTCTGACTGCATGTTGGAGTCTAAAATGGCCCTTAAATTTTTCAAACCATATTTTGCTTATAAGGTTGCGAATGTGTAGAGGAATAACGCAAAATAATACAACTAGACCCTAATGTTAGTACATTGAGCATGCTTAGACATTGGCCTGATTTTCATTAACGTTATTCATGAGACTCCCAAGTGGGAGAAAAAATGTTTAAGATGCTACAGTAGAATTTGATAATTTCTGCCTAAATTTAAGTCTGTAATTCTGGACATCCACCTTCACCTGCTCCATAACTTCATCCATAGCTTCCCATCCATTCTCCAAAAACCCAAACTATGCCTCTAAAAGGACAAATGTGTTTCCTTCTGGGTAGGCTGCACCAGGGATGCATAGGTTTGCTCTCAGGAGACTAATGCTTATACAGCTAGAGGACGATTTCAAGATCCACTCCTGTGCACTGGGACAAGGTCACTTACACCTCCCTCATTCCTGAGAAAAGCCTGACTTGGTCCTGGCCATAGAGACTCCACACACAACTTGACACGTAGTGCTGTAGTATCCGTTCTATTGGAAGGTCTTCAAAAAGGCCAATCTGAACCTTTTTCTTGGGAAGCTGAGCTCTCTATACCTCATCTTATTCCCAGGAACCCAGAAAACAATGTGTTGTTTCTCCTTGCAGCATGACAGGATAGTTACTTTCCCCTTTCTTGGTCTTTGCATCTCAAGTGTGCCCTGAGCAGCCTCAGTGTGTTTGTTCTTTCTTCAGAGGACACTTTTTTGAGATCATTCTTGCTGGTCTCTCCTTTGCATTCTCTCTAGTACTTGTGTATTTTATCCAGTGACTATTAAATAGAAAATGTGGCCATGCAAAAAGTTGCTTTTGGCACTTGTGGATGCTCCAAGTTGTGGAGAGTTCCACACAAGTCAGGATTTCTCCACAGCTGCCTGGGCCCTTCTGTCCCCTTGCCTTGAACTGAGCTTGCAGCAGCAAATGCGGGGAAAGGGAAAATATGTGAATGTCCTCTGACAGTTACAAAACCAGACAGTGAAAGGCTGTTTTACAGGGAGAATACTTATGGTGATATACTGGAAAAAATTACCAAAACCATATTTAATTCTCCTGGCAGCCAATCAGCCTTGCAAAAATCTATTCCACTTTGCTCAGGGAAGGCCTCAAGCAAGGTCAGCAGTACCCAGAAAGCAAAAAATTTCGTGTTTGAGAGTTGATCACTCTCTAATATGGGGCTGTGTTTGCCAAGATGTTCACCTCTCCAGCACTGTCTGCAAGATTCCCCCGTGTTCAGGTCATGGAAAATTGGGAGCATGGGGGGATGTGAAGCCCCATGGGGCTGCTGGCTGAGAATTCCCTCATGTGTGCGTCTGCTCCCAGCCATGCTCCCTGGGCTGTCCCAGCGGGTGCACAGCTGGGGAGTGTGGCCAGCAAGGCTGGACCCCTGCTGTCCCAGCCCCCTGGACTCCTGCCACACTTTGGTCAGGAGGAAGCCCACATTCCTGCCCCTTCCTACATCCCACAGGGTCTGCCATGCCCTGCAAGGAAGCGGGGGCAAGGATCCCTGGCCACTGTGTCCCCTGGGGGCAATAAGCTATGGTGCCCATGAGTGTGTGAGAGCAACTAAAAGCGAAAGCAGTCAGCAGAGAGGATGCCAGCAGATGGTGCTCCAGCCCATGCTGCCTTGCTCTTTGGTTTGTGAAGGTTATTACTGAAGGTTATTGTCTTGTTTGGAGAAGCACCTTGCTTTCTCTGCACTCTGGTTTGGAGTGTGGAGTTCTTTCACCACATGATTTAGAGGATGGAGTCAGTTGGTGAGGAGAGGCTGAATTTTGGGTACCAGCTATCAAATGTGTGTAGTCAATGGTTAATGACCTGTCTGTAGAACAGAAGCAGACCTGTATGGAGTATGATAAATGTGATGACAAGAAGCGCACGGATAGACAAAAATACTGAGGATAGACAAGGAACAAAATTAATTTTTAAGAAATGAACGTACTCTGATTTATTTTCCTAACTCAAAGGAGACCTCAGGAAGTCCCATGTATTTCTTCGTCTGCCTTTAAGCTGAAAAAGCTGATAGAAGCAGAAATTAAAAATGTGCCCCACAAGCAGGGGAGCTGTACAATAATGAGACATATACCATAAGTTAACAAAGTCATCTTATGTCCTGTGTTTTATGTCCAACATAACTTGATGCTAACCATGTGGCAAGAGTGCAGTAACTCTTTAGGCAAATCCACCTGTGTATTGATCCAGTAGTCTCCACTGGCTGTCTTAAAGTCAAAGTACTTGATTTTTAAAGGTGTAAGTACAGGAAACAAAAAGAAACTGCAAGCTTGGCTCCATTTCTCACTAAAAAAAATGAGCAATGCTGTGTTTTGGTTTTTTTTTTAATCACGGTAAGATATATCAGTAATTGCCTACACTTTTTTTTTTTTTTTTTTAAAAAAGCATTGAAAACCAAAGTCACATCCAGTATGTCTATATAATGATCCAGTATAGTTAACAAATCTTTTTAGCAGGTAAAGACAATGCTCTGAAACAATTTCTACATTTTTCTCTCTGATGTTGCTGAATTTTATATTGCTCTATACCATTTACTTTCTCTGGACTGCCTTGATAGTGTTTAATCTGTTCACTTAAAACCAAAATGTTAGATGAGGAAAAACTGGTTTCACTCAGCCTATTTCAGCCCTTGGCTTTTGAGATGCAATGTCAGTTCCATACTTTGAATCTCCCCCATACCATTCATACATCGAGGATTTAAGTAAGATCTGATACTGGTCCCACAGTAGCCCAAAGTGGAAATGGAGTTGCACACCTTATGATACTCAGTGACCCTGTACCCCACATGTAGGGCTGGGATTGGATCAAGATCTTGGTATTCTTAGGGATCTTTTCCAACCTATGATTCTATAAGATGTCAGATCTTGTTCTCCTGACCACTGTAGTCTCAGAGACAGGTTTTTCTCTTGATCTGCAGTATGGTTATATACAGCAATAAGTATGGAGCCTTCCAGGGATGAAGTGGGTTGAGTTTTCTTTCCTTGCCATTACATGTGAAATGGGTACTTTGGATGGTATAGAGGTTTTGTGGGCTCCATATTTCACCAAGAGAGCATTAGTTTGCCATTCTCAGCCTTTCTGTTTCCCACTCTTAAATCCATCTCCTGCGTAGTCAAGGCTGGGACTGAAACGAAGATGCCTATGTCGTACCTGCCTCTCTCTCTATCTGCCTGTCTCACTGTTCTTGCTTATTTGTAAAGAGATCAATGCAGGTGATGCCTAGAAATTGCTTATACTCCTTAATCTCCAGAGCATGTTTTAAGTGATGCTGCCCTGCTGCTGTAGCTCTGCAATGCTTACTTTACTTTACATTTCACCCCTAGCCTCTCACACACTTCATTTACAAATGCTGTTTTGATACATACCAAATAGACTCGTAAGGCAGGCAATAAAATCTTGTGGGGATGTCCCTCTGGATGGAGGAGCAGTACTTTAGTGCAATACAAAGAAGCATTGGTTTATGCAACTTGAACTTGTATGACTCCTGTCAGTAAACTTTGATCCTCAGCATAGGGATATGATAGGACATCACAGTCCATATGTGTGTGTTTTGGGCTGCATGAAACATGGCAAATATCAAGATTCACAGAATGGTTTGTGTTGGAAGGGGCCTTAAAGATCATCTGGTTCCAACTCCCCTGCCATGGCCAGGGACACTTTCTACTTGACCAGGTTTCTTAAAGCCCCATCCAATCTGTCCATGTTCCAGGGATGGGGCATCCACAATTTCTCTGGGCAACCTGTTCCAGTGCCTCACCACCCTCACAGTAAAGAACTTTTTCCTAATGTCTAATCTAAACCCACCCTATTTCAGTTTAAAGCAATTACCCCTTCTAAAAGCAATGTTGTTTCAAAACAAAAGCCTAAAAAGATTTTATTCTGAAATTGTCAAAAGAAAATTATCTGAATGCGCATCATTCTCTTCCTCCTATCTTCTCTCTTTTGGACACAAACGGCTGAGGAAATCATGTCACATTTGCTATTGGTTCTATCACCTAACAAAATTTTGCTGTACTCAAGCAATTTCTCAGCTAGACACATGCAATTTTATCTTCAGTATCAATGCATTTTCTGAAACTGCTCCTGCAGTTTTCGTTGTTATTTATTATTTGCATTAGCACCAATGGGTTTAAGGGTCCCTGTCTGACTATGTCATAAAAACAGTATTTGCCTTTGAAACCTCATAATTTTCAACATCTCTGAGGGATTTTGATGCATTAAATAACTTGGTTCTGCTGCTCTATTTGAATTAGCTAGTTAGTTAATTCTTAGAGCAATGTGCATAAAAACTTGGATATGGTGAAAGAGACAGCAGGAATGACTCCTGATGAACCACCCCATAATATTTACCAGATTTAGATTTCCTCATTTTCATTCTATCTGCAGTCTAGAGTAGTCACATGAAAGATCAAATGAATGAGCTATAAGAAATTCACAGCACGCAATATTACTATAAGTAATAAATCTTCCGCAGTAAAGGAATTTGTATAGAAATAATAAAAGTATCGGATGCTAAGAAGAAGCAAAACCAGCTGTGTAATATAAAAGGAAATCTTTATCGCCATCTCACTGGTGAAAACTAATTGAAACAAAATCCATTACACAAATCATACACTTTGAAATTATTTAGATAAAAACAGATGGAGAGTTCCTACTGTGATAATGAGGTTTTAGTAAAGTATGTCTTCCACAGAATAACCATCTTTCTGGAAACAACAGGTTTCATTCTGGTGTCACCAGAGATGTGAATCTCCAATAGCTTCCCTGTCTTCCCTGGGGGCTCAGGTACAAGGCAGGGCAGAGCCTGCTTCTGTTGCCAGAAAACTCCTGGGAGTTTTACAGCCTGCAGAAAAGTTAAGGTCTATAGGTAAGCAGTTGTTGCATGCTCCACACTTTCTGGGGCCAGTGCACCATGTGCTGGCACTTCTCACAGCCCACACAATGGCCCTAAACAGCGTGTGCTCTGCTGAGCATTACCAAGCTTTGCTATTAAATAGCCCATTTAATGTGTTTGCCCCTTCATTAATTTGTTTACCCCCATGCTGATAAGATGTCAGCCCAAAGGCTCTTTTGTGGACAGACAGTGGGACAACATCCCTCTTCAATGCTTTTTTCTGTCCCAGAAAACATCACAGCTTTTTGGTTGGGCTTTTGCCAGTGCACCCCTGCTTTCCTCCCTGCCTGGTGAGCACTCCAATCTGCTCCCACAAGCCTGGGATACACATCCCACAGCAACTTTGGAAACCACATCTTCCCTTTTTAAAGTTCTTCTGCTTCTCCTTCTTCTTTTTAAAAATTAAAAATGAAATCATTGTTGATTTCTACCATGGTTCATAGTACTTCTCCCACCAGAGTCCCCCATAGCAGCTAATGCCACAGCTCCCATACTGCTGCTTCAGCTGCCATCAAGAACTGCTGCATGTTAGAAACATATTATTCCTCTGAAAATAACAGCCCTAATTTCTTCCAAAGGATGGAAATATATGCTGTCTCTTTAAAAATGTATCATGAAAATTAATGTTCATAAAATATGAGTCAAGTTTCCGTATACCTTAATCAAATTCTAGAGGGTCCCCGTGGGACAGCACTTACACTGCAGCTGTGCAATGTGAAATTTGTTCCAGTACTGATTGAAAATATTTTTGTGCTTCCTTCATTTTTGCCAGTGAAAACCCCAAGGCACTTTCTGTAGGCTGAAGGTGCTGTTATTCAGGGTGACAGTGATGGGTCACAGAGATGGTGCAGAGAACTAACTAGCAGGCTGGAAACTAGCAGATCCCTGAACCAATTGTCAGTCTTGAAACCTTTAGATTATAATGGTCTGTCTTTCTCATTCCCTATTTTTATTTCACAGGGGAGCAGACAGGAGCAGGTATGCATGAACTATAGAGGTTGTCTGTAAAAACAATAATGTGATGGGGTGCCATAGTTTTTAATATGGTTTCTTTTAATGAACACTAGGGTTTCTGGACTTGCTGGATGTGGTTTTTTTCCTTTTTCTATTGCTTTCCTGAGTAGTTACCATTGCCTGCTCTATCAGGTTGGTGTAGGACAGCCAGGGCAGTACCCATAGTTGCCCCAGACTTTCTTCCTAGTCTGAGCATCTCCATCCAGCCTCAAACTTGGCATCAGCAAGCACAGTACCTTTGAGGTCTTTGGTCTTTTCTGGTGTTCCTGGGGAGCTCATCCCTTTGCCAACCAGGAAACTTCCTCCCTCTGACAACACGGGACCCTCCAAGGTTCAGGACAGCCATAACAGGGTATTTTCAATAAAGGGTTCTTCAGTCTGGAAGCTCCAGCTAGCATAACTGATTTGGGAAAAGTGTCCTCATCTAATGGATTAGGTGAACAGTTGTATGAGTAAATGTATGTAAAGTCCTTCAGCTCCAGATAAACTTAAAAAACCTAAAACCAAATCAAAGCTCAGCCCAAAATCCCGCAATCCAAAAGAAACAAAAGCCATCTCAATCCTTGAACAACTCTGACCATAAGTCTATGAGCTTTGTGCTGTGTGCCATATAGGTGGTACCCGTTTGGGTGAGGTGGAGGTAACTAGTGCGTGCGTGTTGAGGCTGCCGAGTGCTGCTGCTGCCTGTTCCCATTTGTTCCCATGTTGCCAAGTTCCGATGTGTAGGGGCTTGTATCAGCTCCAGGCCAACTCCCACGATCACAGTGGAACGAGTCCACATGTACCAAACATAGCTCGAGTGCCTTCTGGTTGCTTTCAGGTTTGACTGATCTGGAATTTTGAAGCCTTGGCTTCAGCAGTATATCACTCCCAAAATGACACTGATGGCTTTTTGAGGAATGACAGAAATAAGAGATCTGCTGGTGGAAGGTAGTTCTTCATTCACAGCGTATTTTCCAGTGTTTACTTCAATATAGTTTTAAATGATTCAAAAAGTTAGGCTTCCCTCTATCATTTCCCTCATGTGGATGTGCCACAGACTGGCAGAGCTGACCATTAGGACTTTTTTCCTAATATTCTGCCTAAAATTTCCTCTATTGTTTTGCTCTCTCAGGAAAACATTTTTGTTGTATGTCACTGTCAAATAGAAGAGAAAGTCAGCATTTTTAGCGTCCTGGACAGCCATGTCCCTAATCCATGAGCTGATGTACCTTTCACTGTTAGGAAGATTTGTCAGGCTGCTTCACCATTCCTCTCCAGGCATGACTTTGTATTTGTGAGGTACCAAACCCATCAATTTATTTTAGTGGCAACAAGTAAGTTCCATCCATTCTTGAGGACATAAGAAATGATCCAGCTCTAGATATCACCTGAGCAAAGGCATTTCATAAATTAGAGGAAACCATAGTTAGAATCCCTATGTTTCTCCTCAGCCTGCCACATACTCACAAAATGAGGACTTTTATGAAAAATGAACTACACTATGATGTCCAATTCTTAATATTACATTTCAAGGTTGGTGATGATACCGTTTTTTCTTGGTCAAACTTTCAGCCACAGCTGCTTTAACTTTGACCCAGACAACTTCTGCCTGCAATCTCATGCTTGCTTTCTGCCTTCCTTGCTAAGACATCCTTCCTAGACTTGTGTGTTCAGATATGTGAAACTTAGCCTATAATCTTGGTATTAATTAACAAATACAGCTCGTGTCCAGACTAAGTACTGGATCAAAAGAAATAGCACAGGAAAATATTTCATGCTTGATCTATTTTTTTTTTTTAAGTAAAGAGCAGCAGTTGTCTTTTTAATGCTTACTAAGGATAGTGAGTCTCACCCTTTCAAAACATCCTTTAGGTTGAAATGAGGAAGAAATTGGGAATATTGTTCTATGATTTTTGCCAGTTCAGAGCCCACTTGAGAGATTTCTGTTTGTTTACAGATTATGAATGAAGCTTACAAAGATGTTGAAAGCACGTGAACCATGTATATTCTTCCCATAAAAGTAATTATATCCAGACACAGAATAAAAATGGCTGCACCTTTACCACTTCTAACTATTGAACACTGAATATAAAGTCCAATTTTTTTCCAAGTTTTGAAATGTCTGCTCTGAAAATACTCCAGGTGTCCTTTCACAAGGTTCTCTCTGGAAGAACATGAAGAAAAAGAAGAGCAGGAACAAAGGTGCGTACCTGCATCTGACATTCGTATTTCCCCTAAAGTTCGTCCTTTGGAGTTCAGTGGGCAGTGAGGGATTCAAGGACTGGATACAATTTTTAAAACTCAAAGCCATAGATGTAAAGGGATGCTGAAGTGGGAGGGGAAAAAGATGGGCCTTTTGTAGACATTGCTGAAGGGTTTGACATGGTTTGCCTAAAACATTGAGTGTTCATCAGTGCTTAAGAGCCCCCAAACACTTTTTAACTTCCTACACACCTTCAGCACAAAGTTTTACACCAATTTACAAATGGCCATAGAATCTTTGACCCACTCAAGCAAATTTTCCACTTGCTCAGAAAGCATCTTGCTTAATGCCATTTACTGCTCAGAGTCAGATCCAGAGAGGAGTTGGACTTTGCCACTTGGCAAAGGCAGCTAAACCTGTGCTGATGCAGAGGGCAGGACCAGGTGGCTTTGCCACCTCAGCTCTCACATGACACAGCTTTTTAAAAAAAACTAAGTACTGTTGTCTGAAGTCTGGAGAAAATATTTTACTTTTTTTTGGTTGTAAATTTTACTTTTTGGTTGGTTGGTTGTTTTTTGGCGCATCACATTAACTTTCAAAGTTGGGTTTTTTTTAATACCCTCCTCTGTCAACCTGACTGGTGTCAGTAGCACTAAGGTTTGAGGATTTAGATGGGATTTGTTTTGAGATATTACTACCTCTGTGGACCTAAAATAATGGATGCATGTTACACAAAGTTGTAATTAAAGTGATTGTTCGAGTCAGGATTTGGAAGGGAAGGAGGCTTGTTTGTTTCTCTGTTAGCAGTGCTGATCTCCCAGGAATTGTGAGTGGAGTTGGGGCAAGGTTTGTGTATGCTCTTTCTCTCCAAAGTAATGCCTCTGGGAAAAAGGTGGGATTTCTGGAAGATGGGAAGGTTGGGTTTCTCTCTGCTGGGAGGCTGTCCCTGGGACCCATACCTGAGGAGGCAGCTGTAGCAATCTGTTAGATATTGCCAGGCATCTGTAAGCAAGTTAGCCATTACTGCTATGTGTTTGAATAGGGTGAGGATTGCTTGTAGACTTCTGATTGCTACTATGAATGGGAAAAACACCAAAACCACAGTATGTTTTGCTATCTGGGTTTTTTTCTGTTATATTTACATATGTGCCTACAGACATAATGGGCTGAGCTGATCTCTCCCAGCAAGGCTGACATTCATTAAAGGGCATCAATAAGCTCAGTGGAGATAAGTGCATGTCAAACCAATGTAAATATGTGTAAAATTATGTTTCAAGTAGCTTTTTTAGACAGTAGAAAAGTTTAGAAGGCACCCTGATTCTGTAAATTATGTCAGGTAAAAGTCTTGGATCAAGCTCTCGTAATGTCACTGCTGGCAATTTTATACATCTAAGACACAATGAATAGAGTCTGGCTTTATATGACTTGGCCATAGTAATAGATACGAAAATTATAAAGGGTTATTTTTGATCCCACCCAGCAGTAAGCTCTTTTAACTAATACAGAGTTTTAACTTGAGCATCTGCTGTCAACATATATCTGACCCTCAGAATTACCAAAAAAAAACCCCAAACCAAATTTTCTTATACTTCAGTTGGGTTTTACTTCACATTACAGAGTTGACAAGGCCAAAGGGGAGAGGGAAGTAGCTGTAGGACTTAGCACTTTTACACACTTGCAGCAATTTTTGAGGGAAGCAGAGTCAGGGGCATAAACTTGGGGACTTGGCTACAGCTGGCTGCTGGAGTTTGCAAAGTGTGTGTATGCGCATCATCTGTGAGCTATTAAGCTCTCCTTGCTTTTGCCATCTAATATCCTTGTTCAGGAATGTACATACTTCAAAATAAATTAGGTGGGGTTATGGTATCTTGCATCTGTCTTAAGTCATCTGTCTCTGCAGCAGGAAATTCCCCACCCCTGGGGTCCAGACCTTCCTGGTTGCCCAGAAGTGGTGACAATGATATTTTGAAGCCACTATCAGCTGCATTCAGAGGGAGAAGACAAGCAGTGAGCACCTCACATGCAAATCAGTGTGTGGCTCATGAAGTGGTGTATGCAGAGTCTCAGGTGGATCCTGTGTAGGGTTTTCAAGACCTAAACTGATCTGGCCTAGTTGTTTAGAAGTTGCCATTGAAATTCAGATATTTATTTCTTATTCTGGTTGTGTAAAAAGAAAGACAAAAAAGAAAAACTAAAAAAAAAAAAAGGAAAGAGAAAAAACCCCCCAAAAAATAAAAAGGGGGAAGGAAGAAAGAAGCCAACAAAGAAAAAACAAAAGAAAGAAAAGTCAAAAAAGGGGAAAAAAGGGAAAAAGAAAAAAGGAAAAAACAAAGGCAGTGACCACCATATTTTCAAGAGCATCCAGGTCAGGGGTCAGCCTCCCAGCTGGGGTGCCCCCAGGGCAGGTCCCAAGGAGGAATGTGCCCTGCCTGGGAAAAGCCAGCACAGACCTGTACCCCCTGGCCCCCTGGCCCCAGGGCACCTCAGGCGCTGCTGTAACCCTCTCCCAACTAAAATTGTCAAGGGATTTCTCAGCTTCTATTGGACTGAAAATATTTTGCTCAGACTAAACATACTAAATCAATTATGGCAAATTAGTCCACGTTCCCTGGTGTCTTGAGCCCTGTTAAAAGGCAGCTATGGTAGTTATTAGCATGTTGCCTTTAGGTTTTAGCTACTGCTTTGTGAATGCAGTGTTTCTTGCATGTAAAATTTCTGATCAGAGGTGGGTCATTCTCTGACAAACAGGTCGGAGATTATTACTGGATCAAAGGGATGCATATCATGCTCCACCGCGGACTAACAAATTTGTCTCCCAGGGCTCCAGGTGAGCTTTTCTGGAGAGTGACTATGAGCAGGGCAGCTGTTGTGGGCTTTCCCCCAGGCTCAGTAAAAGCCCGGGTGGATGAAGAAGGTTGCAACACAGAGGGACCGTTGACAACTTCATTAATACAAGTGGGAATAAGACTTATTGGGCACTGCCCAAATGGTTTTCATAAGTCAGCACTCTTTCCCTTGGAGGCTTCCTCCCCACAGGACAGGGAGTAGTGAGGGGCGAGCCTGGGGCAGTGTTTGTCATGGTTTACTGTTGTGTGTCCTTAGAGGCCTGCAAACATCTGCTGGGGACCAGAGCTGTGGTGTGGAGCACACAGAACCTTGAAGTTTCCACAGGCTGCATAGGACAAGCCATGAGGGAAATGTCACAAGTTTTGAGTCTGACTGTCATCTGCTTTTCGGGAAGACCCTTTCTTGTAAAGTCAGGCTCATCCTGGGCTGTTGGAAAATGCAGGGGGCTTGGGCTGCTGGAGTCAGCTTTGTCCCCTGGGAGCCTTTCAATTTCAGCTCCTTGCTCTGTGACAGAGAGATCAGTTCTAACTGATTGCTAGCATTTAACCAGTTAGGTGAGATGGCACCATGTCTCGTATCACATATGAAGATTATTGGTGTGAAATGAGCAGGGTTTGTTATTTATTAATTTTTAAGATTATGATACAAGTAATTGTGTTGTTTTCTCTTGTAATTTCAACTAAAGAAAAAGTCATTCTTCACAGAGATTTCCTGAAAAGAGGCAGACAAAAGTAGCTTAATGGAACATTTCACTCCATCTATTAACCCAACAAACCAAAATCATGTGTTTTCACTTACAAATATTTTATTGAAAATGCATTATGGGAAACATAATGGTTAGACTCAATGATCCTAAGGGGTTTTTTTCCAACCTAAATGATTCTACAATTCTGTGATTTTACAAATCAAGCAATTTAGATGAGCTTTTGCCTTCTCATGGCTTGTGGAACCTCAGATGCTTATCATTTCTGTTTAAATACATATAAATCCAATTGTTGTCAGTGGTATAAATGTAGAGTGTCACTGAACCAAGACTGACACACTAAAATATTTCTCCCGAAGAGCTCTATAATATAGTAATTACAAGTCAAAATGAAACTCTGGTCATAGAAGGGCACTCAAAGTCTGGAAAAGCTACATTTGGGCACTGTGTGAGGCTCCTGGGATAAACAGGATGCAGAAGATTTCTCTCCCAGCAGCCAGAGTTCTGCTTCTTTATTGTGATTAATTAGAAAAACTATCCAGCCCTGGCATGACTCACTGACAGACCTGCAGGTAGATGAACCTCAAATCCACATTGAACCTCAAATCCAATCCTGATAACCTCATTCCTTCACTGCTACATCTTCATGTGCTCCCCAGGAACCCCATGAGTTCAAGGTTCCTCCTCAGAACTCCTCTTCCCATTTTTACTGCTGAACCACTGAAGTACAAGAGTCAACCCCAGAAAATGCCCTGAAGCATCAAGGAGAGCTATGTGGGAAATGAATGGCTCCAGAGCTGCAGTTTGGATGAGGACTGCGTAGTCCTATTTCTAGGCTAGTGGTTAATTTAATTTGTGAGGATATTTGTCCTCACATCAGTTCATTGCTTCTCAGAATAAGCTCCCCATTCTCTCCAGTCCAAAGAAGCACTGCTTGGATGCCCAGGCTAAGGAGCTGACACAGGAGCATTGTTCAACAGATAGCATTGAGCTGCTCCCACATTCCCAAAGGTGGTAAATGGCAAAACAGGGCTGAGACAAGGTCAGATTCCAGTTTCCTCTGGTGTTTGTATAAAGAACAGATCAGGTTTCTTTCTGTCAGCTAAGATTTGGCTATGAGCATAGCACCGGAATAATTCATAAAATGACAGTGTTTTCCAAAGTCTTCACTTGAACTGATCCTTTGGGTTGTTGGGGTCTTTTTTCCCCATTTCATTCCTCACATCATTTTATTTCCTATTAAACAAAATCATGCTGTGACAGAAGCATAATAAACCTTTTACCTTAAAACTTAAAAATTCAGTGCTATTCCAGTCGATGGAGTATGAGCCATAGCACGTGCAAGCAAGATTTCTCTTCATTTCATACATTTCATACTTTAAAAGGCTTTCTTTGTGAACAATTGTTGGTTTAGGAGCTTTACGTTGGAAGACTGTCTTACAACCAAACTGCGAAATACATGTTACAAATATATGCATATGCATTCACTTAATATGTATTCAACTATATGATGATGACAGAAGGACAGACATTTCTGTTCCTGTGCAAGAAGGGTGGCAGACCCAGATGCAGTGGGTTTACATACAGCACCATGAGTCTGCTGGGAGGAGGGCTAGGAAGGGCGTCTGAAGGCCCTTTCCCCATCCCAGGCAGGGCCACCTATAACTAATATCTTCACTATTCATCTAACTTTTCTCTAAATATCCTGGTGCTGAGGGCTGAAAAAAATTCTTGAGCAACTTTATCCCTGGAAAAATCCACTTCTATGGCAAGAGGCAGGGCAAGGGAGCTGCCAGCTCGCTGCTCTGCAGGGCTCACAGGACCAGGGAGAGGTGGTGGAGGGACATGCTGCACGGTGTGTGCACGTCCCGTATCTGCTTCCCCAGCAGCAATTCACTGCTCCAGCCCCAGCTGAAAATCTGGCAGCAGTGGTTTGCTGCAGACAGCTGCCTGCCATCCAGGGGTGATGAGGGCATGTGTCACGATGGCAAAGTCAGTGTCTGGAGGGAGGAAAAATGAAAAAAGATTGCAACTCTTAAATAGTTGAGGGATTAAAAAGCCACTGCTGACGGATGCTGAAATTCAGTCTTGTAAATACCGTGATGATCTTGAATCCCTAGAATGTTAAACTAATTAAAATAAAACTGGATGGAATTAATATAAACAGCCTCAAACCAGGCAAAGGAAAACCAAAAACCTATGCAAGCTGATCTGATGAAGATTATGGAATGTTAAGTGCCATTCAATTTTCTGGAATACCATATTATTTTTTATTCTGATGTTAATAGGAAAATATTTTACAGACTCTCTCAATAGGCTATGTTGGACTTGATTACAATGTCTTCTTTTGCAATAATGCTAGTAGCCAAAGAAATGCATATCACAGTTGTTTGAGCTGCAGTAGAAATTCCAGAGAACTCAAGCTACACTTTGCACTATCACCTTGTCAACTGGTAAATTTCTAAATCGGAATTTTATGAGATTGCTCAATCAGTATTTGTGCAGATGGCTTCCAGGAAAAAGCACTTGTATGTCTGTTTAACTCAGTGTGTAACAGATGGCTAGAGACAAGGCATTTCTTTTCATCTATGCTCACACTGACACTTTAAGATAATTTTAGGTGCTTATTAGTTCTTGTAAGCCAGCCATTAAATCTTGCTTTAGTATTACAGTTAAAATAAAATTCAGTCATATACAAGGCCTTTAAGAAATGTTATAGCAGGTTACTTACGAAGAAATTAAGTGTAAGATGTCCCTTAAAATTTGTATTTTAATGCTTGTAGCATTTAGATGTTAGAAGTCAGTTACTTGTCTATATTTTACTACTGTTCTTTAACAATTGTGGATCAAAGGAGTTCAGCTCTTGTTACTAATCAACAAATGTGACTTTTCCTCATATTTTTTCTTCTTCTTGCGACTCAGAACACTGGCCAGGCTCTAGGGAGTACAGTAGGTCTCTAGATGGACTAGGAAAGCAGATGCAACACCTAATTCAACTTCAATCACCGTCTCGGGTTGCAGCGAGGGATGCCTCATGGGTTAGGTTGCCAGAGAGCCTCGTCCCCCCTGGGCTCGCCAGAAGGGCCAGCAGCCCCATGTCTGCCCCAGTTACGAGGTGCAGGAGCAAACCTTGCCTCTGTATCTACACCTCTGCTGCTGTGCCCCCAGCTTCACTACCCTGTGCCAAAGCTGTCCGGATTCAAGCCTCTTCTTCCTCATGTGGCAATGCTGAAAAAAGTGTGAGTCTCTTTCACAAGCCTCTTCACCACCCTGATTGCTATGTTCATGTTGGACATTTACAGTCCCTTTGCACACACAGAACTGAGGTAGATGTCGGGATCCAAAGAGCATGTTCTCTGTTTGACACAAACCATTTCCACCAGCCTCAGACTGTGTCACCTCTAATGCACAGAAATGTATTTCTCTGTAAGTGTTTCTCTTCCAACCATCCTTTCCAGCCTCCCATCCATGATTACTTACACAGGAGTTTTAGTTTTTTAAGTGGCAAAACCTAATTGCCTGTTGCTTCACTCTTGTTTCTGAATTGTTGTGCCACAAGGCAAAAAAGAGGACAACACATTTCAGCAAATGTAAATACAAATTCCCAGCATATCACTAAGCACTGCATATCTGACTTCTGTGAATTTTAGATTAGTCAGTTATCTGAATGCATCTTTGTTGGGCTTTATCAATTAACTGCACACTGAGTTTTATTGTGCAAGGATAACATTACCAGATGTATATTCTACTTTTTGATATCATCCTGAAAATCATTATGTAGTGACGTAAACATTCAATTCAAAGTCTTAGCTTTGTGGAATGTGTTTATGATAGGACATTCACCATCCACTGAAGAACTCCTACTGAACCCGTGAACAGCTGGCATTTTTCATTATCATGGCACTCACTGCAGTTGAGGTGCCAACGAGTGATGACAGACTTCTCTGAAAGATCCACTCCTGTGTTTTGCTTTCCCTGCAAGTAAGAGGTGCCCTAAAATGCTTTTGAACTATTATTGCAGCCTCACAGTAGAGATGAAGAGCAGTTTCACTGTGCATCTCAAAATGGTTTTGCCATCCGTAGCTGTGTGCTACAGGCTAGCAATAGGATGCTCAGTCCTTCAGGATGCTCCAAGGCTACTCTCACACTCAGACCAGGTTCTGCCCACCAGAGATGCCTGAGCAAAACCAAACAGAATAAAGCCCAGTCCTAAGACTTTTATTTGTTTGCTTTGATGAAGGGATTGAGAAAAAGAAGCTCTCTTGAGCAGCATGTAGTTTCACAATCATTTCTCATCAGCCCCACGGGAAAATTGTAAGAGTGGAATTCTCAAAATAAGATCAGTTTTGATGATATTTCACACCTGGAAAATCCTTGCAGAGTCCTGTGATTATTTCAACATCACTCTCTTAAACAAACCTAATCCTCATGGAGGTTCATAAAGCCAGTTTCTCCACCAGAGTTCATACAGGGTATCTCTGTCCCTTAAGAAAGAGGCTGACAACAAACAGCAGAAAGACCCTAAAGCAGCACTCACTTCCTGAAATCTGTTTGTCTCTGGGTGGCTCTCTCCTCATTCTTCATTTCCCTTCATCTCCCCTCTCTCCACTGTCTCTCTGTCCAGATAAGAACCACAGGATGTGATAAAGACTGAAGTGCTAAGGGTTTATACTTGCTCCTCTGAAATGGAGAAGGATTTCTACATGGGTGTTTGAAGTCATCTTATAGAGTTTCCTACTCAGATACTTTATCAGTATGTGTGACACTTATCAGCTGAGCTCCCTAAGGGGTAAGTAACTCTAAGGTTACTTTGGCTATGATGACCTACACATACATTTGCAAGGATGTGTTTTCTTAAAAATTAGTTGGTCCTTTCCCCAGAAAAACTGCTGTGTCTGTGGACATGTTACTGCTGTCTACTGAGCAGGGTTCTCATCTACCTCTGGCCCAGACAGAAGGAAATACTCATGATGCAAATTGGCCTGGGTTTAATGGATTTGAAGAGGAACTTTTCATTATGGATACAGCAATAACAGCACAATACATACTATATGCACATCACCATTTTCTTTGGCCTGGGGAAGTTGGATTCTGATTTTTGCCATTTATTTAATTACAATTCTTTTTTTTAAATAGTTTGTATCACTAATCCTTCTTCTTTTTAGTAGTCTGTTCTAGAAGAACTCACTGTACACAAAAAAAGTACCCCAAACCTTTAACATAAAGGGGGGGCTCTCTTGCGAACTATACAAACTGAAGATTTATTTTCAAATGTCCACTGAAAAAAATAACTATTTTATAGTACCCTTTAGCTATACACAAATATTTACATATGGCCTATATTTTTAAAAGGCTTATCTTTCTGCTCCAGAATCTTTTAAAACCAGCTGAACTGAATACCTCTGGAGAGGTGACCTGTCCCAACCAAAACATGGCCACATCCCTGCTATACCACTTAGGGCACAATAGGACTTTGTGAGCTGGTCCTCCTGGAGACTGGCCCTGCCCCAGAGGGGCAGCCTGCCACAAAGCTTCCCAGATTTCTTTATCCCGCACACAGCATAATTTGCAACTGGACACTTTTCCATGCGAGACACTTATTTTCCCTCTGAGGCTCCTTTGGCAGCATATGTAGGGAGCACGAGGAGCCAAAGCTTGTGCTTTGCCACTGCTCACCCTGTTTCAGGGCTTGTAGGTAAGTGGGAATACAGTTGCTGGATTTCAGCTGCTGTATCAGTGGGCCACAGGCAGGAGGAAGAGAGCCCCCATTCTGCCTCCCTGCTGGCAACCTGCCCTGGCCTGGGGCAGGGAGAAGCTGTTCTAAGACAGGTTTGAGTGTTGTTGCCAATTTATGACCATGCCTTCTTGTCCTTTGCTTTTTTTTTAAATCAACACTTTGACAAGGCAGCTGTGAGGTTATCGTCCCATCAAACATTATTGAAGTCTAGTGGAAGTCCCAGCAACTTGGATATTTCATGTAACTGCTACTTTTTCATCATATTATTACATGTTATTAAATGTGTTTAAAAACCAATTGTGGATCCCATTTTACCAGTTGTATAATATAGATGCTTCCTTGTCCAAGCAAGGCCGCCAAATGCATCAGTCTATTGAGGAGACATATATGTGGAAAGGGTTGCCCCCTGGGCTGAAATCTGCATTCAGACATCAGTTTCCTCCAAGTTCAGGGAATTTTTCAGTCATTCTGAGGTTTCTGTGGCAGTTCATGGTACCAGAGAAGCATTAAGAGGCCCCTGAGAGCTGATGGAGAAGAAAAGCAAAAGGATGGAAGTGAACACTTCTAGCTGGTCATGCTCTTGTCCCAGGACAGTTGGGTGAATAAAGGCTGTCTATCCAAGCAGCACTGTTCCAGGCAGTGTGCTCTTATGCTGAGGTAGCTGTGGAGCTAGAGCCTGCCATACAAGCAGCATGACTAAACCTGACAGCAGATTCCCGTGTTTTAGAGGCAAGCTGTTTGAATACTTTTTCAGCTAAACCATTGTCTGTTAAACCAGAAAGATTTATGTATTTGCACCAACAGCATCCCCACAGTTGGGCAACTGCTGCGGTTCTCCACCCCTCTCCTCTTCCAGGGACTCCTAACAGCACCTGGCTCACAAGGAGTCAGCAGGCAGGAACTCACTGTGCTCAGTATGGGGCAGCTGGAGACAGTATTGCACTCTGTGTGTTGCAACCCATTATGTCATCGGGACCATGACTCTCCAAATCCCTCATGCCAGTGAGAACAAGAGTCTGTTTTATTGCGCGATGAGCAAATGTAACCCTTTGGGTTTGGAAACTAGCAGGTGGCTCTGCAAGAACAAGACCTCGCATCTTAGCATCAAGAGCTGTACAGCTGGGACCCCATAAACTCCTTCCCCTGAGCAAGGGTTAATAGTTATGCATGCCTGTGTGTATACCATGTGAGGAGATTTTACTGAAGCCTAAGTAAGTATGTGCCAAAGTACACACAACAATTCACCGATGGTCACTTTTTATAAATTTATAATGACATAAATAAGAAAAACAATGTTTTCTTTAATTAATATGCAGAAAACTCTTCAAGCTAAGAAATGACCAGGTACTTCAAATGTCTGAAAAATGCAAAGGCTCATGATAAATTAAAGGCTCATCTGGACAGCAGTAAGATATTTGCGTGCCCTTAAACCCCAGCCACAGGCCCTTCATCTAGGCAGATGCATTTTTCCAAGGCTAAGCAGACAGCAGAATATGCTGCTGCACCACCCTCTGCTTGCTAAGCTGTTATTCACCCAACTAGAAAGGTTGTGCTATGCACTTCTCAGAAGGGCATCCAAAGCATCCACGCTTATCTCTCAGCCTGTTAAATTAAAAATGACACAGTTAACGCCAGTAAATCACTACAGATTCTCCATCCTTCTCCAGGAAATTTCGGGGTGGGGAGGAGGGGCAATGCTCCAGCTTATTTTGTCATTAAAAAACCAATACCATAATGATGAGCTACTGTCTATCAGAGTGCCAGATCCCACCTAGTGTACCCCAAAAACCCCAGGGACACTTGCCTGTTCCTCTTTAAGCACCACGTAGCACTGCATATTGCTTAGAGCCTCTTGAGCATAAGCCTTTCTGTCCCATAGGAAATTCCAGTGCAATATCTGGTGTTATCTACAACAGGAATTAGCTTTCCAAATGTCCATTTCCCACAGAGGAGAAGAATTTAAGAGAGACGTGTTTAAAAAGACATAGTAACATAGGACACTGCCATAGACTGGTCCATAAAAGCAAGTGGCTTTAGGTGTACTTTAGAAACAAGAATAAACAAAAGTCTGGGTGCATGAGACACCAGGAGGTGTATCCTCACATCACAGTCACAGACAGTTTCACCACAGCAGCATTTCAGCTTTGGCATGCACAGCCACTGCCTTCATTGTATGGCTACAACATCAAGATCCACAGTAACCAGGTGCATGTGGCAGCTGACAGCATTTACAGCAAATTTTGGGGCAAGTGCTGAAGGGTGCAATGACTGAGGTTCATCTGGTATGCTCCTGCATTTTTCTATTTTTTTAGCCACAAAGTAAGTGATGACTTTAATGTTTGTCTTTCTAAAGTGAGTAGGAGTTATATTGGCTATACTTTTACTTGGCAGTCTTAATGGCACTATGCTCACGATTACTAAGGAATAACTATCCTGCAATTCAGCCATAGAATGAAATGGGAAATTTTGGTAGCAGTAACCAAAGAAACTGCTGGCAGTGGGTGCTGTCTTTGGGGTATTTTTGCCTAATTTTACTAATGTGAATAGATTTTTTAAATGTTTCAAGCATATAAATATTCAAAGCAATGGCAATATGTTTTATTAAAACCAGTGCGTTGCTTGGTAGGGAAAAAGAAAATCATGGCTCAAAGGTCTGGGAATGGGAGATGGAACCATTTACATCTAAGTCACTCTTTCACGTCCAGCCAAGGTCAGCAGTAAACGAGAATCATCATTACCAGCTGGTGGCCCACAGAATGAGAAATAAATTGATACTGTGAGTCCAGTTTCCATTAACAGGGGCAAATATCACAAAAACAGAACCAGAAGTGGAACTAATTGACACAGCTGCTGGCTCTACCTGGGAAGTTAAGGACAGCACTCTGGTGGAAACCTGGCCACCTTCTCAGTGTGGAGGGTGGTCCCACGAGAGACAAGGTGGAGCCCATCAGGCAAGGTGAGCACTACCCTTCTTGCTGTCATGATAGCATGGTGCCACACCTTCCTCCTCTTGGGGCAACATGCCCAGTGTCATGTATGAGCCCCACAGAGATGTTAAACTCAGAGACCTCTTCCCAGCAGGGCAAAGAGGAACCCCCTTGCCTCCTTGCCTTCCATGGGAATTGTACGCTCCCAGGACAAATGCCTATAACCGATGGATTTTCATTGGCATTGACATCAGTAATGGCCTTCATCTTCCTGTAATTATACATCCACTTGAAATAATAAAGTTTCAACATACAATACGTGAGCTCAGATTGAGGTGGCAGCTGATGTTTATTATTATTTTTACTGTTTGTATCTTCTGGATTTTCTAGTGTAATTAATTTATCTAGCCACAATATTTTAAAAACACAATCAAATGTCATTCTAATATAAAGCCAAAAACTACAAACTCCTAATATATGAATGCTTTAAAAATGGTGACTCTTTTTTATTTAAATACCACAAAGAGAACCTCAGTTTTGCGTAATGACATTAAAGAGCAACCCCCTGAGAGACAGAGAAAGGGGTGGGATTAAAAAGAAGAGTAAAAACCTGCCAAAAATAAAAAGACTTGATTACAATATACATGTTACAGTCTGCATGTGTATATATAAGCACATACATGGTTGTACATAGTCGTATATAAACCAGCATGCTTTAACACTTAGCCTCAAATTTATACTTTATAAAATGGTCCTTTCATACGTATTAAGTGAGCATGAAATCCAGAACTACAAAAGGAAGTGTGCTGGTTTGTTTTTACTTTTCTCATATAACAGGCCAAATATTGCCTTTCTTGATGTTAATATCTGGGAATTTGTTACACAAGTAAGGTAGGGGGAAAAAATTAATAAATGGGACTCATTAGAGGTATTGCCAGAAAAAACTTACTAGATTTGGCCAGGCCACTGAGCTAATCAACATTTTTTCTTATTGAAAGCAAATGTTCAAGTACAGAGGAGTTGAACTGGCTAACTGAAGAGTTTCAAAAAGCAGAAAATGAGTCTGTATAATCCTCCATATAGCAAATATTAAATGGAAGATAGCTCTGTCTGCATATTCCGGGAAAAATGAAAATAACCACAAAAGGCAGAATAAAGCTCAGATGTCTGAGCAAGGATGCAGTGTCTTTCCTTTTCAGTTTCTGACTGGTAGGGTAGTTGCTGGAGGCTGACTACATTGTGAGGATGAAACCACTATAAGATGCTTTTCTCTCTCTGACATATATGCTGAGCAGTGGCCACCAAGGCTAACGCTCCACACAGGAAGGCAAAGAGCTGCCCAACATGGCTGGCAGCTCAGTGGTGGCTGGCCCAGCCGTCTGTGTCTCCACACCCCATTGCCTGGCCTGACAAGTCCAAGCGCACTCATGTCATCTTCCTGGATGAGGCCTCCAAACCCCAGCCATGATGGATGTATTTGTGGGCAAGTGGAGGTGCAACCAAGGAAGTAGGGGTAATTTTCCCCATTCAGCCGCAGATGTCACTGTGCAGGTACTCCTTTGAAAGCTGATGCCTGGTAGAGAATGCTGGTGGCTCCAGCTCCCTGAAATACTACCTGGAGCATGCACGCACCTTTAATGCACCTACATCAGGCCACATAGATCTGGGGAGATGGACAGGCGGTCCTGTGCATCAGCTGAGTGCAAATTCTGCCCGTGGAGGGGAACCCCTCCTGGTTGCTACACCAAGACCAGGATAAAAGGCCAGTCTGCACCATCTTATCTTTGCACATCAGCATGGGAAAGAACAGCGGCATGTAATATAAGCTAGGCACTTTCTCCTCATTTCATGTCCTTCTCTGATATTCAGCAGAGAAACTCTTCATGCCAAGCGACAACTGGCACAGCAATGGGTTGAAGCAGATAAAATTACTAAGCCTATGTGAAAGGCCACATCTACAAGCAACCTCATACAAGGTGGCTGCGCAAAAGTAAATATTTTCCTACCCCTCTGTGCCTACAACCTGCATCTTGAGTCAACTATGCCACCTTGCTATAGATGAAGATTTAGTTTTACATACAGGAATCTTAAAAATAGCCTTCACCTCCTGAACTCCTTTCTACAACTGTTCCTCCATTAGCCACAAGCTGCAGCTAATTTTCACACAACATCTGCTGTAATCAAAACCAACTGTGTGGCTATAAGTTAAGGACAGAGCATTTATGGCCCGTGTTCTTCTCATCTGACGCTGTGAAGCTTTTGTGTGCATTGTCTATATGTCTGCATTAGCTATATGTCTTCGGGTCCAGACACCCACACCATTTCTTTTTCAAAAGCACTTTTTTTCTGTAAAAAAAAAAAAAAAAAGGAACAGTCATTACCACGATATTTAGGAAGGAGTAAGCGATGCCAAGATGACTCTAGCAGGGATGCAGGCTACTGTGCACAATTAGTTATTAGGCACAGAAGAAGATTGTCATGGTTTTTTGATCATCCAGTGTGTTTTACAAAGGTTTCCCAGCTTGAGGCAACTTTCTCTCACTATAGGTAATTTGGAAAGAAAAATAAACGAAAGCAAGGCTCCTCTGGCTGTGGAGGAGTGCTGTGCTCAACATAACCCCCTCAGCTGTACAGCACCAGGGGGAGTTGCTAACAGCACTGGCAGTTCAGGGAAGTGATTTATGAAGCTTTTCTTCTGTGAAAAGTTGGCATCTAGACAAACTATACCCCTGCTGCTGCCTGTGTATACCTCTGGCAAATATAAAACCTGAGAATATTCTATAAACAGACCACTATGCCCAGTGACTCCTCTAAAAAAGCATGATTAAAATCCAAAACAACTTGATCCATGTTCATATGATATAACTATTGAGGATTATGATACAACAGCAGTGAAAGAAGATGCACATCATCCCACCTGGTACTAGAGAAGATAAGTAACCATTTGTTTACTTATATATAAACCTGAACTTCTCTGCTGGATATGTATTGCTGAACTAATCCATTCTGTTGTACCAAACACATTTTTTCTTAAAGTAAGTCACTAATGAACTCCTTCTGTGCTGGTCTGGATGTGACCATGAAGAATCTCTTCTATAGGATTTCCTGTGTCCCATTCCTGTCGCTTTTACAAAACAGCAGTGGGCACAAGTTTTGCAGCTTAGTATGGTGACAAGCACAAACTCATATATCTCTTACTCAGTTTTTAATGTCCTCATGCAACTGCCCATAGACACCACGTATGGACAGTGTCATGAGTTAATGGGTATTAGTGAGTACTAGTGCTTCCTTAGACATCACCCCAGGGAACAGCCCTCACCCTCGGGCAGCAGACCATTATGCTGAATTTGTGACACTTTTAAGAAACAGTAAACTATTTTAAGTAATAATTTTTAGGAAGCTTGAAAGTTTTAAAAATTCTGATACTATATTTATGTATTTCACAGGAGCCCAAATTGCAGTCCATTGCAGTCCAAACTGTGGTCAGAGATAATAAAATAATGTAGCACTAAGGAGTTCTCCATTTCCACGCAAGAAGAAGTGCAGAGGCAGATAAAGAACCACGCCACATACACTACTCAGCTATTGCAAGGCTGCTCATAATTTGGATGAAAAACAGTAACACATTTAAGGCAGCTTAACAATTGGCTAATGCATTTAATCTGCAGATGACTCAATCAAAGATTTACAGATCCTGCTGTGTAAATGCACAATATACTTAATCCAATGTAAGAGGTGTTATACCTGAAACCTCCACAGAGGTGTTTCTCGGCTAAGCTGGACTGCATTCATTCAGGCACTTGTGCACTGAATCCACACATTTCCAGGTACAAGTTAAATTCCCCATGGTAGCTGCATCCTGCTTATGTCAAGGGGATGGAGAATGATGACAGAACAAGGCAGAGGGGGTGGAAAAGATGAGATTCAGTGTGGGCACACTACACTTACCCACTTGATGGCTTGGATTGCTCCTCAGCTGAAGAGCACCTCCATTAACCACAACAGCATGAGATCCCCAAGTGGTCCACGGCATAGCGGCACCCTGTTCACCCTTTCCTAGCATGTTCCAACCCAGCCAAGAAGTGGCACTGGCAGTGCCAGGCTGGACTGCATGGCCAAGGCTTAACCCCCAATAGCCCAGGCACAAGACGTGAGCTCCCTGGCACAGCTGTTTTGGATTATCGATCCTCTGGACCCCTTTGCTAACACAACCCAGAACTGAACGACTGTGTTTGTTACGGGGGAAAAAATGCAGGAACACATTACAACGCATCTCACAAATGATGTTGCAGTGACTCTCAGAGGGCTGTTTCACATCACTTCTAATTTATGAATCTCTAGTTATTACTGGATTCTCCAGCTAACAAGGCACTGGACGAAATCAAATGGGAATAAGGCAATATCTGCTGCAGGGATGATGATAACTACTCCTCCAAAAAATGTACTGAAAGGTATCTGTAAAAGAGCAATGGTTAGTTACTTTAAAAAAAATTAGTTATTTTGAGGAAAATTCCCTTTAGGATGTATTAATATCAAACCCCTTTAACCTTTATAGCAAATGAAGTAACACCACCTTTAAAATGTGGAAAGAAGGTTACCTTCTCTGGGGACTTAATTTAGAAGGGCAAAGTAACCATCATCACAACATTTGTCACAAAGAGAGACATGTTTGGCTGGAGAGCTACAGGAAAAGAAAAATGAGGAACAGAGAGGGGCATTTTAGATGACATGCATAGTGGGATACTGTGGTTTTAGGGTGCTGTTTTGTCAGCTTTGCACCTGTCCTGCCTGAGAAGCTGTGCAGAACAGCCTGATTAACATGAGTGAGTTTAATCAGGGCTCAAGAGGCCACATTGCTGGAAAAAATTTGTGAGGTTTTTATAACCCACTTATGCCATCACATGAGCCAAATAAACTATTGGAAGTAGAGCCAGGAAATTATGATTCTAGTACCTACTCTGTCATCCAATTCCCTGTGTGGTCTTGGGCAAGTCCTTTAACCTGCGTCTGTAATTCCTTCAACTTGTAAAATGGGGACAACAAACCACAGAGGAGTTTGATGAGTATTAGCAGAGGTTTTCATGGCACATTGAAAAAATGTGAGAATCCAGGGACATGGTATTCCTATTACCCAGGAGTAAATATAATGGCCAGACTTCGCGAACGAAGATCTGAGGAAGGACTTTGTACGCCTTCCAGCCTGCGCATTGGATTTATTTTAGGTGGGACACAGTGCGCGCAGAACTGAGCCCACCCTTTAATCCTAAGGTTCGTCTGCCGGGGCCAAGCGAGCTTGGACAGTGGCAGCGAGGTCCTCAGGACGTAGGTGGATCGCCTTACAGGGCTAACGGGCTCCACCTGCCCGGGGAGTTTCCCCGACCGGGAATCGAACCCGGGCCTCGGCAGTTACAGTGCCGTATCCTTAACCACTAGACCACCAGGGGCTCCCTACCCAGGAGTACATCTGAATAAAAGCAACATGAAATTTAAAAAAAAAATTGTATATAAGATGCAAACAGTGCTCTTCTTATTGCACTGGGCAATTTTTTTTTTTTTTTTTTTTTTTCAGTTACAAAAGTATATTTATCAAGAATTCTTGCTCTAAAGCTATCTGGGAAATAGCTTGTTGCAACATTTTATCATCAAAAATGTCTGCTGTTTTTACTGGGTCCCTAAGATTTGTGGTATGTTCCTGTTTCTTAACTACTGGAGTATGACATTAAGGATTAAGCTACTGGAGAAAATATCAGAAAATTTTAAATTTACTCAGATTTGTTCACTCAGAATGAAATTCAATCCATCGCTTCAAGGTAGACATGACTGAAGGCTGTGTTCTGTCTCTGCATTTCTCCCTTAATTCCACCAGCTTTGAAAATAAAAACTACTTGCCAGAGGCCTCATGTAAGAGAAATGAAGGAAGGCTGTGCACATGGACAAATGAAAGATATGAGAAATTGAAATGGGGAGTCAGCAGGAAGATGTGATGAGAACCTCCGCAGCTTTGCTACTTGAGCTTGTAGCTTTGCTACAGTAGCTTTCACTGCAATGAGAATCACACAGCAGAAAGCTTAAATAGTTTGATAATTTGATGTCTAACAGTACTTTCCTTTGCTCTTAGCCAGTACCTTACCACGGGACTGATTTGCAAAGATACTGACCACTTTCCAGTCCTCACAGAAATCCATGGGAGCTGAGAGATATTGAGCAGGGTCAAAAAGCAAGCCCCTTGCCTAGGTGCCTCAATACAATGTGGAAATCTAACCCCTGATGTCTCTATTTGAAATTTGGGCCCAGTTCTATTTATTATCTTTACTGATGATCTGGATGAGGGGATTGAGTGTACCATTAGCAAATTTGCAGATGACACCAAGCTGGGGGGAGTGTCAATCAGCTGGAAGGCAGGAGAGCTCTGCAGAGGGACCTGGACAAGCTAGAGAGATGAGCTGATTCCAACAGGATGAGGTTCAACAAGGCCAAGTGCTGGGTCCTGCACTTTGGCCACAACACCCCCCCACAGCGCTACAGGCTGGGCACACAGTGGCTGGGGAGCAGCCAGGCAGAAAGGGACCTGGGAGTTTGGATTGACAGGAAGCTGAACATGAGCCAACAGTGTGCCCAGGTGGCCAAGAAGGCCAATGGCATCCTGGCCTGTATCAAGAACAGGCCAGCAGGACAGTGTACTCCTGTACTCAGCACTGGTGAGGCCACACCTGGAGTATTGTGTCCAGTTCTGGGCCCCTCAGTTCAGGAAGGACATTGAGGTGCTGGAACAGGTCCAGAGAAGAGCAATGAGGCTGGTGAAGGGACTCAGGCACAAATCCTATGAGGAGCACAAGTACTGCTGAGGGAGTTGGGGTTGTTTAGCCTAGAGGAGGCTCAGGGGAGACCTTATCACTCTCTACAACTGCCTGAAAGCCAGGTGGGGGTTGGTCTCTTCTCCCAAGTAATCATCAGTAGGACAAAAGGTCATGGTATCAAGCTCTGCCAGGGGAGGTTTAGTTTGGATATTAGGAAGAAATTTTTTACAGAGTCATCAGACGTTGGGATGGGCTGCCCAGTAAGGTGGTGGATTCACCGTCCCTGAATGTTTTTATGCTGAGACTGGATGTGGCACTTAGTGCCATGGTTTAGTAACCACAGCGATGTTGGATCAAGGGTTGGACTTGATGATCTCAGAGGTCTTTTCCTGTCGCGGGTCGGGGTGGTCAAATGACAAAATTTCTTCTGAAGAAGGGACCTTTTATTGAACACTTGCCATGACTTTTATACACTTTCCTGACCATACATGTCAGGCCACAATTGGTTTCTTGTTAACATAAATAATTTACAATTGGACATACAAACCACGTATGTCTGTCAACAATGACTCAGCACAACAGACAGGAAATCCATTCTGTGTTACATCCTTTCTGTCCATGCTTGGCACCTCGCTATATGCAATGGTTCCATCTTCAGCTTTCCCAGTTCTCACAGAGACCCCAGACCAGCTGGGGCCCCCCACATTTTCCAACCCGATTGGATTGGAAATGATTCTACGATTCTCTCTCTCTCTCTATATATATATATAGATTGATGTATTTGTATATATATGATTGATGTATTTGGAAGTAACTCTGGGAGAGCTGAAGCAGATCTCTATTTTGAAAGCATTAAGGTAGGTGAAGAGTCCTGTTAGAGTTGATGCATTTTCTCACACAGTTAATTTTTCAGGATCTTTCAGGATCTTCCTTTTTCAAGATATCACCATGGAAGGGGAGCTGGTGACTTCACTTGGAGCTCCACATCACAAAAGGGAGGGTGGTGTGGCCAGCTGCATTAGCAAGGGGTGTCACACAGCTGAAGAATAAAATACCCTGGCAAAGGATTTCAGGGAAGTTTACACAAAACTGTACCTAAATTATAACTGATTTAAGATCACCGCTATTAGCCTTTTGCTTTATCAAGCACCTTAGTTTTCAAAAAGGGGTTCTTCTTATAATACTTGGATATCAGAACTTTGGTTTTTTTCAGCAATAATCTGTTTTCTGCTTGGGGTTTGAAATTAAAACTGTTTACATTGTAGTTTTTCCACTTAGCAAGTGGATTGTTGCAAGTTAAAACAATGAGAGGTATTATCCCCTGTGTTACACAAGGATTTGAAAAAATACAAAAGCAATAGAAATATGCCAACTTTTGTTAACATATTTATGCATATCAATGGTTTACAGGGGTAGGCACATGAGTGGAGGCCTGGGAAGAAAGTGACTGCATGATTGATTGCATTTTCCTGTTCATGGTGATCTGTCTATGAGACATACGTATAACAGTACATATGGTTAGCATAGATGTCCTGACTCAAAGTATTTCACACATATCCACCTCAAAATGAAATATTTATTTATTTTGCTGGAGTAATACATAGAGAAAGGTGACCCAAGGAAAACAAAATTAATAATACCAGAGAATTTCACTTTCACTCAAAACTCATCAAAAACCAGACAGTTTTCTGAGGCATAGAGAAGGCAAGGGAGTGCTGTGGCCACCTGACCCTTTTCCCATGAATGCTGCCATCTCTATCATCAATCCTTTAACTTCTCTACCTATTTTTGGAAACTATTCTCACACTAAATTTCCAAAAGTTGTTTCAACTGAGATAGAATGAATAAAAACTGAATTAGGTCCAACATTTTGTTTTCTATACTGGCAATATATTTGGAGAAAGGGCTGTTTAAGCCTTTTGTCTTAAACAGAAAGAAGTACATTGACCCTGCTACAAAACCTGCCCATGAATAACCACAGTCTTTCAAAGCTAATTCCCCCCCACTACTTTCCCCTATCTTCAGCATTTTTCTCAGATTTATATATCTTTTCTCAGGACTCTAGGACGTATTGAAATCACTTTGAGAGATGCTTTTTTGATCATATTTCCGCACCAATGCAAGTAAAAAAAAGCCAAGCCAAACTGGAAAAAAAAAAAAAAAAACCAAAACAGAAAAGAAAAGGAGAAAGATTGAGCTGGGAATTTCGCCACTTAGTTTTTGGCTTTAGATGTAGAGTTCTTGTATTTTTCTGAAGTTAACCATAAGAGATCTCTCCTCTTTCAGGGCTTTTAGGTTTCTTGAAACACAGTGGCCTTGTTTTGATACAGGAACACTCAGACACATGGATGGTTGTTGTATTGTACATTTTGACCGTTGATACTATATTTGTATCAGCTCATGGATATGTCATTTAGAGAGAGACCCTCAGTCTCCCAGTGGATACCATTCTGACTCTATGTAACATAGCAATCCAGAAATGTTAGATTATACCTGATATCAGAATCTGTCACTGTCTTCAAAATTTGCTTGTGTTTGTTTCCAGTACTGTAGTGCATTTATCAGGGAAGAGAGGACAGAAAGTATTGCACTCAGAGCCCCTGAGTCCACAGACAACTTTTTTTGACCCAAATACACATGAAAAAGTGTTTTTTTCTTATTTCCTTTTACATTTTATTTAATTTTAATTTAGTTTAAATTAATTTAGAATTAATTTAATAAAAAGTACTTTTTTTCTATTTACTTTTTAAAAATCTCACAGCCTGTTATCAAGAAGTATGTTAGACCCAAAATATAGCTCTTGTTTCATATGCAGTATGAAGAATAATAACTATTTTAAGAATAAAACTGATACTTGAACAAAATTCCGTTACACAATACTCCCCTGTTGGGAAAAGAAAATAAGCCATAACCACAGTCTATCCACTTACTTTTTCCATTTCTAGTCTCTTTCTGTCTAAGGAACATTGTCAATATTTTGCAGAGAGAACTAAGTGCCAGAGAAAGGAGTAAACGGAATTTGATGGCTATCTTTCTAGTCATTTGTTTTCTTGTCCAGTTATCCCCAGCTGTTTGCTTCAGCTCTGTCTGGGAGTTCAGTGCCTACCACCCTATAAAAAAATATTACTATTTTTGGTGCACGCTACTAGGTGCAATTCCCATTTCCCAGGATGCTCAGTATGACAGTGGGGATCTGTGCTACATCTTCCTCAATGTGCTCAGGTCAGAACATCACCAGACATGTTTTGCTGTGCCTCTTAGTTCATACATCTCTTAACTGCAGATATCTCCCACTTAAGTGCACTGGCAGCACTAGCTCTCCCAAACTTTGCAGGGTCTTGTCTCATCTTCTCTATGTCTTTTTTTTTTTTAAATTCCAAAAGAAAGCACTTGTTTTTCTTCACAAATGCATTTCTCTGCTTGCTCTAACCTATACTAAGACACATAGCTGCAAAGAGCCTCCCTCCTCTGCATGATCTGTAGAAAGTTCAGAGACCGTTATGATCCTTGTACTAAAACCTCGTCTACCTCCTTGGTGAGGGCACGCCAGCCATGTGGCTCAGGGATTCCTGCACTCCCTCCTCTACACCAGCCCAGGGAGCAGCACCAAGCCAGGACAAGCTCTCTCCGTCTGTGGATTTGTAGCATTTGCAACGTCCTTGCACACCAAGAGGGTCAGGATGTGGGTCTTCCCAGAGAGCAGGACTCAGGAAGGCCTTTAACCAAAATCACTTAGTCATCCACCAGTTCATCTGGAAAAGTCCTACCTGCTTGCAGGCAATTCATGAAGAAAGAAGGAAAAGAAAGAAAATTGCTGAATTAATTCATCTGCTCAGATGTTTTTCCCAGTCCCAAGCGTAGCTTTCTCTTTTTTTCTGTCGCTGTAATGAAATGTCACTGTCCAAGCTGGGGGTACTGCACACATGGCAACTGCAAGAGTCATCCCACAGAGAGGGGATGGGTGAGTACCCCATGTCCCTGCAGCCTGTGTGCACATCTCTGCAGTGCAGACAGGGGCTGCTTCAAGGCCTCTGCCTTTCAAGACAGCCTGATAGGATAGAGATCCTCATATCCCCCATCAGAACTCATCTTACCCTAACCAAGGAAAACACACATAATTAAATTAAGGCACTTTGTTTTCATATCATCAAGTACAATTTGTAAAGATACCAGTGTGACAGTTTCTAGGCACAGATACAGCCTTCATATTTTTCCTGGATGTAGCACATTGTTTTCTCAGCCAGAAAGCTGTGCTAGGGAGACTCTTCAACACAACACAATGCTCCAGGCCATCTTCCTTAGTAAGGGGAAGGGGTGGTATCTGCCCTTAAATTGTTCTTCTACCTAATTAAATTCAGCAAGATGCCTTCTTTAACCAAAGCCAGTCACATGGAAGTATTTGGAGCAGGGAACGCTGATATCTGATACAAAAGTTCACACCAGCTGTCATGCTTTTCAAAGATGATAAAACATTCAGTCAAGCCATAAGCTGGACTGTTACATTTTGACAGCATATTTCCTGCATGCAAAGCCCCCAGTTGTAACAAGGGACGTTTTCACCTCACTTTTGGTGCAGACAACTTTACGAGTGCAGTTACACACTAATATGAGGTGACACTTTAGTTGAGAGCGGGATGTATCTCTGTTGCCAATTGCAGATGACCACAACGTTTGTAAAGCATTGCTGTGGTGGCAGAGTTTGCTGGCAAGAGACTCCTACCTCCCGCCTTGAGAGCATAAGGAGTTCTTCCTTTCTCACACTTTTCCCAGTAATGCTGAGCATTGTCTTGTTGTGTTCACTGTGCTCCCCGGTGGCTTTTTTTCTTTCTGGAAGATGTGGAAATGAAGAACAAAAATCAAGCTATAGCAGCATCCTGACCAGTTTCAGATTACATCTGCAGCTGCAGGAGTGAGATCTCCATCAGGGTGATGGGGGGACGTAGCAAGTCAAGGAAGAAGGTAGACTGAGGCTCACATGCTACAAGCATAGAACGTGTCTGAGGGAGGAGGCCTAGCAAGAAAAAAACATGCAAATCAATGATGGTCAAATCGTTTATTCTGAAGTTTTCTCTCCAGATCCATGGTCCCCTGAAAGGAAGGAGGTGGTATCTCATGTACACAGCTCAGGATCAAAAACCAGCATTTCCCTGAGCTTTCTACACTCTGTGGGACAGCAATTGCACTAAGGTTCAGAGCAGCCAAGTTTGGAGGCAAAAATAGTGAAGAACTAAAAAAGGGCATTCCAGCTTCCCAGTGCTTTGGAAGAAGGTGGTTGCTTCTGGCCGAGACCTGTACCATGAGGTGACTGATGAGCACTTTCTCCAGCATCACATGTATGAAGGCTTCTATAGCCATGCATAAACAGCATCTCTAAGGCCAGCAAAGTACCCATGAAGAAGGAGGAACAGCACCACACTGAGGCTGGTGGGCAGCCCACATTACCTCAAAGGCCTGAAAGGAATTTCTCCTTCAGGACAACCCCAGCTCCATGTACTGTGGGTCAGGTAGTACCAGGTAGCCTCTGCAGGCTGTCCCTCTCTCGGAGAAGGCAAATCTTCCTCCCAGAAATGTGGAGAATGAGCTGCCCCTTTGACCTCAGAAAGAGAAACATCCATTTTGCTGGAAGGCAGATGCTTGTGCATCACATGGTACCTTCAGGAAGCTTCCATCTGGCTTACCAAGTCTGAGCCTGGACTGGCAGCAGAAACATCCCTGAATGAAGTTGGAATTGCTTATGTAATTTATAAATTACCCTCTTTGATGTTTAACAAATATTAAATTAATATTTCTTCATGGATTCATAAAATGCAATCATTGTCAATTAGACATTATAGCAATAACCCACAGGGCTACAGAACAAATGAGATCTGGCCATAGTTTTTAATTTAGGGGCAGACTACCATGCCCTTGGTCACAATGAAATAGTGACTATCATTTTCAGAGATAATGTTCTTTTACTAACACGGAGTTTTTGGAGTGGAGGTCTTGCAATCAGTCTGCCTTAGATATTTACTGAAAAGGGAATTATTTCATGTACTCCTCTAGGAAATTGTGCTTGATTTCTTATGCTATAGAGAATGAGCTGACCCAGCTGGGATTTGGGCTGGTCAGGGTTAATGTTATTGGTTGCACTGGGACTGAACCTGTGCCAGATATCCTATCTATACAACCTTAGGAGAAGAAAGGGCAGCAAGGGTTACTTTGAGACAACCAGCTTTCTTATAAAGTAAAACTGGCTGATCCAAATAAAGGTATTTCACTTAATTTACAGCCTCCTACACTTTCCCATCAGAGGATACTGTGGTACTCTTTTGCTGTGGGATTGGGTTACACAAAATCTAATAATTTCTGCTAAATTGAAAAACTAATAAAAATAATTCAGGTACATGTTTTATGTGTGATGTTTTCTTAATCTTATGGACTGACCTAGTCATATTGTTCATGCAATTTCAGGGCACTAAAAAAGTAAGATCAGGCTGAAAAAACTATGAGCTAGAGTTGGAAGAGAGGAGACAGTCATAGTATTTATATTTGACCACTTTCTGTCATTGACCTGCTGGAAGTCAGTGAGTTACTTTAGTCAAAAAGAACCTCCTAGAAGTATAGTCCCAATGATGTCAGATTAAGTTTATACTGGAGAAAAAAGAGAGCATTCAGCTTTCTTCTCAGAGCTCATCATCACATACATGCAATCACCCATCTGTTTCCTTAACCAGGTCTTAGCAAGGAAAACAAGAGCAGTGAAGAAAATTTTACCAAAGACTGCAGGAAAACTATAGGGCATTATGTATCAAACAGTAAATATTTGTGTCAGTGTTACAATAGATGCTTTGGCTTAAATGGGCAAAAGAGAATATGAGTAGTGACCAAGGCCCATGGAAAATACCATTTCATCTGAAAACTGGCTTGGCACTTTGGCCACAGGCCAGAGAGGGCCAAGGAGCAATACTAGTAGATAAAACTTTCAATCCTCCTCTAAAAATAAAGCAACCACTGGTGCTTCAAATTAGTGTCTCCTACACCCACCAATTTTAACAGCTGTGACCCTGAGCCTCACTGGGATGGCATGCAGTTTGTTTAAGCCATGAGTCCAGAGACATCAACTTGGGGATAAACTTCATGTTTTCCAGGATGACTGGGCTCAACTCCTATTCAACTGACTCAGAGGTGAGGAAAAAGAGATTAGATACTTGAACATCTGCTGAACTTCTGCAGACCTACTCCTGAGCTTTCACTGAAATACTTTGAAAAAACATAACCCTTTCATGGCCTTCTGTAAGACAATAACACAAATAGATATTTGTTTTATTATGAAAACAGATTGTGGAAGAGAAGAGAAGGGAAAGGGAAAGGGTTAGGGGAAAGGAAAGGGGTTAAAGGCTGTTTATGCCTATGGTGCTTTACATATATAGGCACACAGGGTCAGACTTTGGCTTGAGAATATTTTCTCCTCCCTACATATTCTCTCTAGTACCTGTGTTGATCCAGGCTTAGTGAAAAGTTATTGTCCATAAGAGGGGGTTGGAACCTCTTGCATTAAGACCTGCTCCTGAGAGCCTTATAAAAACTTCCTTTTGCATGCTCACCTAATATCTTGATCCTAAAAAACTCCCATTTGGGGAATTTAAAATTAATTAGAAAATCAGTACACTCTCATTTACCATTTGTTTTTGAGAAAGAAATGTGTGAGGCATATTCTGAGTTTTGGGGGTTTTTTTGCTTTGCTTCAGTTTTCTGGGATCATGATGAAACATATCTCTCTCAAATCCCATCCATCGTATCATCATCAAAGTATTCATTTGTTCTTCTCTGATTGGGATCAAAATTTTAATAAGGAATTTATATCTATGTCTAGATAAACACTTGAGCTCTGCATTTGAATTTTCTCTGTCTCCAAGGAACTGAAAGTGTGTTTCATCTTTTTCTGCTTCTTGCAGATAATTTGATACGGTGTATTTTAGAATATTTCTTTTGTATTTACATTTTGGCACAAGTACATCATATTGTTATATTGTTCACAGCCTTACTATTATCACTGCCAACTTCTTTTGGGGAAAATCAAAGAAAAGCTGAGAGTAGATATATCAAGCCATAGTCATTTGGCTGCCTAATATTTTATTGGTCCCTTCTTTCTTATTGGTTTCCAGTTCTCAATTTTGTCATTTAGTGCTTCTAAATAACCATTTTCTTCTTCTTCTATGAACCAACAGAGCTGTTTGAGGACATGAATCATACTCTTGTCCATGTCACACAGGTTAAAGCAGTCTACAAAGCCATGCTGTGGTTGAGTAATTTTTTGAATATGTCCTTTTTATGATGGTATATTCTAAGCAGAAAAACAAGGTGACTTTTAAGCCTCCTGCCTCTAGAGAGTCTCCTAACAAATGAATAGAGTTGCCCTTACACATCCATTTTCTCCAAGTGGTCTTACCTATAGTTATGTCTGTGTCTGTTTACATAAGAACAGTCATATCATAGGGAAAGAAATTGCTTTTTCGCCCATCTGTCCCACCACAGAGTCTTTCTGTTCTCAGGGCTTTCATGCATTCAGCAAAGTCTTCGATAAACAGTTCGTGCCAACCTGACTTATTTCTCAGGCATCGGCCAAAAAAACAGTCATTCATAAACCTTGAAGAGAGTCTGCTATGGCTTGACTTATGTTGTTTTTCCATAACATCCAGCACTGCATAGGTAGTTTCCTAAGGAACAGTTGATTTCTGCCTGTGCTCTCTATAATGAATAGCTAAAGCCCACTTGAATTTATCCACACACCCACCTAATGAGTAATGCCTCATTAGGCATTACTCTATTTTTTTAAGTTATTCCAACACTATATTTTTTCAGTTATTCTCCCCTTGAGACTGGATGATCCTCTTTCTTTGGTGCACATCTTTTTTCTTTTTTTTTTCTTGGTATAAGGTCTGGTATTGTAGGGGAATATGAAAATCCCTGCAGTGAGTTGTATCCCTTCAAAAATTTAGGGTGAAGCCATATGAGATGTAGTGAATCAACCAAGGAGCTCATGGCAGCCCAAAGATTTTGCTCCCTTCCACCATCTCCTTTGTACAACTTTTCTGCACCATGCGCCTGTGCAAAAATAAAAAAAAAGGTTAGCTCAAATATTCTCTGCATTAGGAAGGATACCTGTCTCTGACTCCCCAGAGGCTCACAAGAGGTCCACATGGGATGATTTTGGGACAGTGACCTAGTGAAGAATCAAAAGGTCTTTGCCATCAGGCAAGTCTTATCATGGATCCACTGTACTGTGATTCCTAAAGAGATAAGAAGGCAACATCATGCTTCCAGTGCTTCTTGATCACAGATAACAGAGGATGCAAGCTGGCTTCAGGTGTTAAATAAATAAGACTAAACTGAACATGATTATGACTGTGGGCAAAGCTCCCTTTTGAATCAAGCCACTCATGCAGTCTACATAAATGGTCCCCTAAGAACCTCATTAGGCATTACTCTATTTTTTTAAGTTATTCCAACACTATATTTTTTCAGTTATTCTCCCCTTGAGACTGGATGATCCTCTTTCTTTGGTGCACATCTTTTTTCTTTTTTTTTTCTCACTTCTTTTCCATTATATTCCTTTATTTAACTACAGATTTAGCTCTAGTCAGACTCAGTGAGGGTCTGTTGTTTTTTAATTCTTTATCTCATGTTACTGGCCCACTATGATTTCTTCTATTCTCTTAGGAGTCATTTCTCCTACATGTGTGGCAGTACTACAGTGCTTTTCCAACAGGCAACAGAGCCCATTGTTGCTAAAGGTCCCCGGGATTGATGGAAATTTTGGTATCCCTCAGATGGAAAAAAGGCCCTGAATGGGAGGGTCAGCTCATGCTGGCTGATGAAGCATCTGAACGGAGCCCCTCATGACAGACCATATGATACCCACTTCCATAGTGAATCCCTGGAGATTTTAATTTCTCTGATGGTTTACAGCACTTTTCACCAAAACATTTTACGTGGGCCTAATCTGACCACATTCAGGAGAGCACTTCAACACATGCTTAGCTCAAAGTATGTGCTCAGGGCCATTAAAGTTAATGATGCTTAGGCAGATTTCAAAGTTAAATGTGTGTTTAGGGCCTCTCTGCTGCAATGGCTTTCAATGGTTTGCCTGGAAGAAACTACCATAACATACAGCTAGGTTGACCTGCATAGTATTTTCACTGTGGCAAATTTGTTTGTCATGAAAACATAAATGGGGAGGTGTAAACCTCTGCACTAAATACTGCTAGAAGAATGATTTATACACAGCACTAAAAAAATATTGTTGCAATAGAATAGATTAGTATAAGCTGTCTGGGGAGACACTATGCTTTCCTTGGGTTTTGCACAGTGCCTGGCATACTAGAGATGCCAGAGTTAACAAACAGTTATTAATAATGATAAAATACTTCTACTGACAGAGTAGACATCACGTGTCAGACAGATAAATATCAGACAGATAAATATAAAGCTGCTCAAATTAACTCTTTGTGAGTTAGTAATTTTTTTAAGATGGGACTGGCTCTACTTTGTATATTTTTCTACTCTTTGCCTCTTTTCAGTTTAAAATTTCTTATATCAGCCCAGAAGAGCTGTCTGCCTGAGTCACATGAATCAGCATAAGTACAACACCATCAGCCACTCCTATTTCAGTATAGGAATAATGTAAACCAAACCCAAGTGTCAGTAGAGCACAAACTGTTGACAATTAGTGGCTCTACAGCTCAGATCTGACATTTTTTCAAAACGTAGCTCATAGACCTTAATTCAAAGGAGCTGGGAACATCTTGTTGTATGTTCACTGTTTTACTGCCCAGCCATGAAACATGCCAAAAGCTCCCCCCTTTCAGAAAGGTGTGACATCTGAGAGGGAGAGAGGGCACATGCTCTCAGGCTGATGCTGCCAAATTCAGGTGAAAAAGGCACATTTTACAGAGTTGCCAACTGCAGCAGAAGTGTGCACTGGATCTTGCTAGCATGTGCCATCAAGGCTAGAGGTATCAAAATCTGCTGCACTGACAATGCATCATTACAAGGCTTTGGGGTGGAAACATGATGTGGAAGCAAGCTGACCTGCTATGAGATGGAAACACTCCTTTTCTAATTTGGTTTTTCGTTTGCCTACTGTTCCCAGCATGACCACCACCTGCACCAGCCCACCCTTGGGAAATGCCCGTGTGAGGCAGTGAGGCAGCAGCAGCGCAGTACCTGGTAAGAACATCTTGAGCTTGTTCTTCACTTTCTTTCCCACTGTGTCACCTAAGGCAAGCTGTGTCATGGCCTCACACCTTGCTAAAAGGCTCATAAAATGACTGAAACTGTTGCAAGCCAGAGAAAACCCCCAGTTTAAAAAAAAAGACATGTCCCATCCCTGCAGTTCCAGCTGGGCTCTCTTTGCTCGTTTTCTGATTTTAGCACTTCCAAAGCATACTGCATGTTTTCAAGCTCCTTTAACCACAGCCATAAGGGCTTTTAACTGGTTAAAAAAAAAAAAAACAACAAACACAAAACCCCCCAAAAAACCACCAAAACAAACAAAACCCAACAAAAAACCAAAACCAACCAAACAAAAAAAAAAACACAAAAAAACCACCGAAAACCAACCAACCAAGCAAGAAAAAAAAAAACACAAAAAAACCAAAAAAACAAACAAACAAACAAAAAACCACACACACACACACAAAAAAATGAAAGCTAGGAATCCAACCTAATCAAAGCACTCTGGAGACTGAGACAATAAAAATAACACAGGAACTTTTGAGAGCCACTAGTGCAGCCAATGTCGCAGTTGTGCCCCCTCCACCTCTAGCTGCCTGAAGAGACAAGCACAGGCACTCAGCCTTCTCAAGAGCCCAGAAACACTCACATGTTTTGAGGAAAACAGGATTATTTTGACAAGGGCTGCCAAAAAGTAAAAGGTTCATACACGCAAGGAAGACTGACTCTTCTATTTACAATAAACCAGCCCAGCGGCTCCCAGCCCAACTCCTTAGGGCTGTCCCGGGCAAAGGCACAAAGAGGTTTTTTGGAAGCCTCTGTGTTCTCCATCTGCCTCCAGGCAACTGTCCTATATTTTTCTCAACAGGATCCTCCCAGCTGAAGCAAATGTCCCTGGCCAGAAGTCAGGCACCCAATGACACCTCGGGGACCTGCCACTAACAGTGCACACCCACCCACACCTTCCCCTGCATAGCTCCTCCCACAACTCCCAGCCCATTGCTTTTCCCCTCAAAACAGTCTGCTGCTGCCTTGCCCGCACTGCTGGCATTGTGGGAGGGAGAGACTGCGGGAGAGCAATCCCTGCTTCCACATAGCGGGGATGTAAGCTGCAAGAAAGGGGCAGGGCTCCTCCAGAAGTGGATTTGGCCCATCACACTTTGCCTTCAGCCATCTACACTGGCTTTAAAAGCCATTTCACAAATAAATACATTAGTATGTGGAAAGTTTTCCTTAATAGAGTGTGTAAAGGGTTTTGGCATAGAACAGGTGTGTGATAAAGTGCATTCCAAATACACAGTCCTGATTAAGTATTTAAGGACATCTTCCAATGTGAAAAAGGAGTGAAGAAAAAAGTAAGAGGCAAAACAAAAAGAACTGAAGCAGTTGGCAAAGACATAGATGAATCATGAAACTCTACATGGAGCTGCCAAAGTCTCAAGAACACTCTTAGGTACAATATACTAAACCAACCAAGTAAGAGGTGCTTGAAATTACAGATGTATGCAGATGTTGGTGGACTCCAGAATTAACTCTAACCCTGTTAAAACTTCAAACACTCAGTGTGCTTGACTGTCAACAAAGGTTTTAAACAGTGTTGCAGTTTGCAGATCACCAGGGATTCAACTTTCCCAACCGAACACCTTGAGGCCGAGTGCTCAAGGGCTGCAGCCCACTGTGCTTTAATGGGATGCAAACCTAAAAATGTGGACTATGCCTACATATAAATCACATCAGGGAAGGTCCAGCAGAGCTGCTGAAACATGACATGTCACAGATTTAAGATCGAGATACTTCTATGATGTTTAAGATGTTTTGAATATGGCATCTGCTGAGATGTTCAGTGCATCATGACAGTACCTCAGCACGGCACAAACTGGGCACCACCACCCTACCTTGCCCTCCTGTTCTGTGTGTGGAAAAGTTTAAACTTCCAGGAAAACCAATTGAGTCTCCTCTGATGGTGTGCTTAGAGACCTGAGCTTGTGCTGCAGCACTTCTACTCTAATGACTGCCCCAGTTTCATCTGAGGTATCTCCATTTAGTGATGATCTCTAAAGAGGATAAAATTATTAGAGGTCTAACTTACAAAACACAAGGTTTTTACAATGTAAAAATCATGCTTAGAGCATCAAAGAAATGGAGTATTATGTATTAAACTAGTAAAATTCCAGCCCTAAAATCAAAGGACATTTCAGAAAAGAAGGAGGTTCACAACAGACTAAGTCTGTGGTTATAAGTGGGCACAAACAGAGAGGTTCAGTGCTGATTTACAGCATTTGAGACACTAGTTTTTGGATGGCAGTGACTCTACCAAGGCTGGCTCTGTCCTAAAGGAAAAAGAAAAAAAGGAGAATTAATGCAGATACAGTATTGCCTTTTTTTAAAAAATCCACCCATGCCCTTGGGAAAGGGTAAAGCAGAAATCCTTCTCCCTTGTTGATCTTAGATTTCAAACTTTTTTTCTTTTTTTTTGGCCATCTGAACTTATTAAAACCCTTTATACACTTATAAATTCTTCTGTGGTACATGATATGTTTAAAGCCAAAATAATAAAAGAATGAGAATGTTTCTGCTCAGAGATCCTTAAATATTGAATGCAAATTCCCTGATAAAAAGCCTGAAGAATCACAACATAGTCTAGTGTACTGTAAATTATGCTAAATCAAATAAATCAGACTATATCATCCGTAGTGGCTCCTACACGGTCTTTAAATATATTACCCACTCCTCATCAGTCCATTCCACTCAATAACCAGCTCTGTCTTCAGTCCCCAGGCCTGCTTTAATTTGAACAATATATTAGCCTTTGCAGTATAAAGGAGAAAGAAACGTCAGGAAGAACGAAGGCCAGCTTACAAATGAATCTCCAGTGGCAGTTCACTTGGATGTGTAGTGGATGGCTATTCTGAGCAGTCTGCATCCACTCTGCATCCCAAACATACCCAAAGCAATAAATCCTTCCCTGGCCAGCAACTGGGAGCACAAGTGGTCCCTGCCTCTGCCTCCACAACCATCAACCCCTCCTCATCCCTCCCAAATACGAAGGCTTGCAGCCTCTCCAGCTCCACTGAGAGAGCGTATTTCATGGCACACCTGGGAAGAGGAAATCCAGAGGTTCAGCCTCAAGAGAGAGGGGTCTCCCTTGGTGGGTGTTCAAGCATTGGGTGGCCATGGCCATCCTTGCATGGGAGGTGGCCCTGGCTGGGTACAGCCAGAGCCTCCATTCACCAGCCTCACAAATTTTGGGATATGGAGAAGGTGGACCTGAGCACCACATCTTATAAGCTGTCATCAGGAGGCTGGAAGAGGGCAACCAAAGGTAGCTGCCAAAAACCTGCTCCTCCCTGATGTGTCCTTAAAGCAGGGAGACTAAACCACCTGGTCCCTTCCCAGGGTACAGACTAGGGTTCAGCATGCCTGAGACAGACAGTCACAAGCTGAGGGCTCGTGGTGCTGAGCCAAGGTTTTGCTTGACCTTCCCCCAAGAAAAGAGTAAACAGCCCCGTGTCTAACATCGTAAAACATCTGGTAAGGCTATCAAGAGGGAGACTGCTGAGGATACATTTTAACAGAGCTGATGGGATTTTTTTTTTTATTGCATTTATTTTCACAAATCATAGCAATAAAAAAAGGAAAAGTTGGAGTCCACTCCATTGAGTTAATGCTTTTGGAATTTTATTAATCAACATCTCAGCATTCATAAAAAAATGACACCTTTTAAAACCAGTGAAGAGAAATATGTTCAAATACTTCCAATCAAAGGAAATTATTTTTAAACTCACATTACATGCATTTTTAAACCAACTCCTCAGGGAGATGGGTGTGAACTCTGAATTATCCCAATTAACTTTAGTGCCAGAGATCAAGGCCAAAAATTGCAAAGTCAGTTCTAAGCTTTCCGAGTAAGTTGCTGAGGGTGCTACAATGCCAGTAAGGCAGCTGAGCTTTTTCATGCCTTGTGCCTGGGTTTGTCCTGAAGCACCCCTAAGAAGAACTCCAGCACAGTAACACAGAGAACGGTGCTAGGTGCACAATAAAACAGCACAGCCCATGACAGTTCCGGTATTGACTAAATAAAATCTGCCTTGTGAGGAGAAAATGGAAGCCAAATTATGTTAATGCCCATAAAAACATGTTTACTGACCAAGCAAATGCATTCCTTTTGTCTGGGCACATGGTTAGTGTTCACTTAAGGGCAGTAATTTCAGTTCTGAAATTCAGTATTTCATACCCACAGCAGGGCTGAATAGCAGTAGTTTCACTGCACGTCTGTGAGTAAGTGAGGGGTCAACACATTAACAGTGCACGTAGCCTATGATTCCCTGTGGGTCTTCTCCTCTCTAACTCCAAATGCCACATAATACAACATGTCTTGTGTCCTATTTGACCTGGAGAAGAAAAAATTAGCTTGGAAAATCTAAATTTGGTCCATCAAAATTGAATCCCAGGGTCATGAAGGAATTTCTTCCAGTGAGAACACACAGACAGTAGGAGATCTGGGAGGACACTGAAGTCTTTATTCTTGCTAGTTGCATTTAAGAAGCAAATTACCCCCTCTTCTTCCAACAGTTAATTTTCTTTTTTTCAGTCTCTCTTTCCCTTCTATCTGACTACTTTGCTTTTTTCTAAGAAGTTCACTCTCCACTCTCCTCATCATCCCAGGCTACTTTTTCCCCTTGAAATATTTGCTTGGCCTCACTCTCCTGGCCAAAGGAATTCATGAGAGTTCAACCTGTCCCTCTCTGGTGCAGAGCAGCATCTCTGCCTCTCTTGCTGTCTGGAGGGGCAGTGCAAACAGGAAGTTAACAATAATGAAATGGCTGTGAAGGAAAAGATCAGGCGGACCTGCCCAAACCTTAAGTGTTGCACCATGCAGCTCAACTGGGCAGGTGAAAGAGTGGTTCTGATGTGTTGGATAGAAGGGGAGCACAGATCTGATCATGATCAAGGGGACTTGTGGTGCACAAGACACAGTTACTCTCAAGGCAACATGAATTCTCTAAAGAAACAAAATAGGATGAAGAGCCGTAACTTGCAGCAGCCCTCAGCGAGGTCCTGTCTACCAGTGATGCAGTTCTCCCCACAAGAGTTGACTCAGCATGACCACACTCTTCTGGGCCATTTCCAGCAGGTCCTACAGAAACCAGACGACCATTCATGCTCTGAACTTGATTCATCTTGTGAAATCAAATGCTGAAAGACAGGAGTGGACAGAAGGGAGTGGTTGTCATCGTCCCCATGAGAGATAGGATTTTTTTTCCAACTCTGAATGAAAGAATAACATTCAGAAACTATTAAGGCCCTCCTTTCATGCAAACACATTCAAACAGATACTACTGAGCACTATTCATGCCACAAAGGTTTATTCAACCAGAAAACAGTGAGGAGCCAGGAACTAACACACACAGGGTTTGAAAGTTTTCAAGGGTGCTAAGCTAAATTCAGAATGATGCCTTATGAAGGCTAGCTGTTGTGCTGTTCACAGAAGTTCACTGTGAGCAAAAATGTTCATGTGAGCAAAAGTTACTGTGCAATGCTCAAGCCTTAATATCACACAACGATCAGTCTAAGAGTCTCTCAGCCACCTAGAACAAGAGGCAAGGTTTTACCACAAGCTCCCATTCTTTAAAACAAGTTTTACTGCAATAGGCAAGACTTAGTTGCTTACTGCCTGCAATAGCAGTTAAGTAGCTGGTGATCCTTGAAGGACCAGATTTCTGTCAACCACATTGAGCCAGTTCTCAAACACACTCTAAGAAGGCAACTTCCAGTTGGAGTGAGTGTGAACCTACTCATTTGGCAGCTCATGCTGTTCAAATAAGTGTCTGGGAGAAAGGAACTCAATAATTCAAAAAGTTGTTGGATCTTAACCAAATCCCATTGACTCATCTCTCAAATTATTCAGCAGATTGCAATATTTACAGCCAATTGTTTTAAGAAAATGGTGCAAAATATATGTCCTTGTCAGATAAATTATTCACATGAGTAATATGCCCCTGCCATTGTTCATAAATATAGCTCTCGACCCAGTTATTTCTCCAGTTGTCTAACTGCTGCTTCAGTCAGCTCAGGCTTTTGAGAACCTACAGTCTTCAGCAAAAATAGCTTGCTCATTTCAGTCAACTTAGCATTGCATAGCCACAACTCCTTTGCCAGTGAGTCTCAGGGCACTTTACAAGTAAGATTAAGATTGTTACCTTCATTTTATGGATGAGGTAGCAGAGTCATGGTAGAGGTGGTGTGATTTCCAAAAATGAACAGTGATGGAGCCAGGAGCACAATCCTATCTGAAGACGCTTAGTCCTGTACTAAAATCCATACTCTTTTAGATGTGGCTGGCAGCTCTGCCCCTTCAGAAAATGCCCATTTACATTTTCAGGTGTCTGAGAGGCTATTAAGCTGTCAGGATGGGAATGGAGTCCCACAGTAGGACACTCGGGAATCCCAGCATGCATGGAGACTGAATCTCATAATGCTCTGGCCAACCCAGAGAGCCACAGATCCTACTGAGGACATTCTGGTCAGCGAGGCATGCAGAGCCTGAATTCAAGAGGAATTGTACTCCAAGATACCTTTGCTGTGCCATTACCAAGCAGACAGATGGTATTTGGATAAAGAGGCCAGATCCATCATAACATTTCCTCAGAGTGTTCAAGCTTTAGACTAGACTAGTGCCAGGAAGAGTAACATTAACATTGCAAGAAAAACCACAGGAAACAGGGTGTTAATGGCTAAAGCACAGGTCTTACCAAATGGAGAAAAGAGAGACAAGGAGACAGGGAGATAACAGAAGCATAGACTTTGCTGAGGGGGAGAAACACATCCAAATCTTTAAAAGTTTCATTAATGTACATTATTGAAAGAATGTAACACAGAAAAATGGAATTTTCCCTTCGGAGGGAAGAAGTCTTTCGGGAAGTGGTTGATGCCAAATGTTTTCATTGTGCTTGATATAAGGTTTTGGCAGGTATCAGTGCACAAATGGAGCACACATTTGTGTGTTCATGTAGCATAGGAGAAGACCTTTTCTCCAAAGGGATTAGAAGTCCAATGGCTTTGATGATTTGAATGAATGCATTATGTTTTTGATGGTGAAAAGTGTGCAAATGTTTACATAAAAAAGTTTTGATGAGAAGGCTAGAGCCTCTGCACAAGACTGAAAAGAAACACAATGCTGGCCTAAAGCTGAAAAAATAAAAATACACTTTGTGTGTAACATGAATACATTCCTAGGAGAAAAATGAACAGAGAAAAAGGGCCAGAGAGGTACCAGACCATCACACTCTAGGTAAATCAGGAGAGACAGGTACAAAGTACAGACATACCTCAAAATAATGAATGAAAAAGGAAATTTATGCCTTAATCCAGCTACGTGACCTGAGAGCCTGCAAATGGGTCTGTGCAGATAGGACCATAAAATACTGGTTGCATTGAGGTAGTAAATCAGAGGAATGTATCGAAGAAGTTCAGCCCTGAGCTGCTAAGACAGTAAGTGAAAAACTGAAAAGCCCTTGGACTCTTCCATGAGAGATACGGTGAGGTCCTCCTAAAAGCATGAGTTTATGTCTCACAGATACTAACAAAAATATCAATGTGTTGTAAAAGAGAACAAGGTTTGACTATGGTATTTGAGTATCAAAGGTTTCAAATCTTCATGTATTGATGGTTCATAATAGCTGGAAAGGACACTACATCACCTACTGCTACTGCTGAAAGGAGCATGACAAACTTGTTCTGGGAACAGCATTATGAAGAGAGAGTATTTGTATATCAAATAAAAAACACAGAAGAGAGATCATAGCAAGAAACACAGCCTCTAGAGCAAGAGTCTGAAATGCAAATGCATAGACCAGAGGTGGGTGATGTTGCCATGGCCTCCAGTGAAGGGAAGGACTGATGACTCCTCCTCCAAGGGTTACAGTACAGGCCAAAGTGAGAGACAGAGAGAGGGAAATCTTCACCTTCCAAGGAAAATTGTCATTTGCTCCCCAGTAAGGCAGGAGGGGAGATAAATCAGGCATCTTTGGGATGCTCATTTGTTATAGGCTTTCACAGGGACACAAGACTTGCCCTCCTTTTACATCTCAAGCCCCAGCTCTGGGAAGTAACCCACTCCAAGTACTGCACTGGCAGAGTCCACCTCCTGTCATGGAGTATGTGGGGGCTGAGTGCCTCCTCATACAGCTCCACAGCTGTCATTCCTGGAGAGAGGATTAGCAGGAGATAGCACCACTAAACAAGAGACTGATCTTCTGTCTACCTGTACCAAGCATGGCAGTCTTCATGTAATAGTCCCTGACCACAGGCTGCGCTCACCGGTGGTCAAGAGTTTTAAACAAACCGCAGTGAAGTCCCAGATGCAAATCCCCTTTATACCAGCATGATGGGCCTGTGAGCAAAGCTATCAATGTAACAAAGCACCTACTGGAAAGGGAGGGAGAGAGGTAATCACATCTATATGCAGCACATTTAAATTATAAAATAAGAAGAGGGATATATGAGCTGTCAGCTGCAGACATTTTTTCGAAAAGAAATGAAAAATCGATGATGCCTATGCTATGAGAAAGTGAGCTCAGGGGCATCAGGGACTTGATGGTATATGAAGAAATATTTAAAGACAAGCCAGTCATAAAATACAATGGGGCATCCTGAAAGCTGCTGCCATGCACTGGAAATCATGCTGTATATCCATACAGGAAACCAGAGGTGGTTCTGCATGTCCATGAAATAACCATCTCAAGCACCTTATCCAGACCTTAGGCAGAAGGAAGATGAGGAGTGTGGTTACTAGAAAGGATACTTGCAGCAGCATGAGCTCCCCACAGCACCAAATGGTTTTGCTTCTGCCCAGTGTTCATGGGGCCTCTCTCTGAAGCCAGGAGTAGCCAGAATATAAATTGGATGATCATGGTTAGTAACAAGCAAATTATAAGCTTTTCATATCCTTTCTAATCTCAATGCTGTTTGCTAAATGCTATTAGAGCAATGAAGCTTAACTGGGAAACTACAAGGTAGGGAACCATGCATTTACAAGTCTCTGGCATGACCTGCTTGGACTGATCACTGTGTTACACAATGCAGATACTTAAACATGAAAGGAATATTAAATATCTCCAGATCTGGCCTGATTCAGTCAGACGTCATCTCCAGCTCCTTTATGGCAGGCAATTTCTGGAAGTCTATTTTGTTACTTACTGCTACAAGAAATGCTCCCACTAACTTAAGTCTTCTTTGACAGGACAGTTGATGTTTCTGTCACTGAAACATCAGTTGAGGTTTCAACACAGCTGAGGTTTCCATCACTAAAAGGTATGCCTGAATTCACAGTTTCCCACAGATGTCTGCAGAGCCAAGAGTTCCTGTGTCTATCACACGAGTGGGATGTATGAAAGTCTCTTTCCCACAAATGCTACCACCCTTGCAGCAAACAAACACACATAGAAATAAAGCAGGTCCTTCAGTCACAGCTGTCTGCTTTCCTTTACACAAACAGCAAAGTATGAGAGAAAGAGGAGTCCTGGAGGGTATCCATTTCACACTGATTCCACATTGGTGATCTGAAACCATAGATGAGTTTTCTTGGTCAAACTAGTAAAAGTGTTTACTTCCCCTTTTCAATTGCTTGGGAGCAACTGCACTCAAAGCTGTAGCATACAGAAGTGCTGTGCTAAGAAAAGAAAAGGGGCATGTGTTCCCTTCCCTAAGGATTCATGAGTAGGCACAGATGTTAAGCTTTCCCATTCCCATTCAGTCCATATCACTTCTTCCCCAGTCAGCCTGTCCTTCAGCAAGCAAGAAGATAACTTGCAGGAATACAGAGAGGCATTTCTCCTCTTTGTTTGGATATAATAGCATATTTTTATTTTATTCTTTGAAATGCGTACTTGTTCCATGGAGTCCATGGAGACTGAAAACCAGAAAACACCACCCCAAGATGATGGCTGATGGTCTGTGTCTGGTGTGCGCCTGTCTCTGCCAGCCTGTAGCCTACACTAATGCTTCATGTGCGGGCAAAGACAGCAAGACTGTTCCCTGCAAGTGGATAACAGCTTTATTGCTCTAAGAGATGCCATTTAAAGCAAAGTTAAAGACAACTTACTGTAGCTAGCTTATGTGTATTCAAAAAATATAACAAACCAAATAAAATTCTTGCTGTCCAGCACAAAGTTACTGGATCTCAGACTTGCTGGCATTTGCTTTTGGAATGAAGAGGGAAATATCTCTGTAAAGTTTCCATTGATCTATAAAGCAGAAACATCTGCTGGAAGTGTTCTCCAAGGCCATCTCTGACTGCAGTCAGCAGGAGGCGAGCCTGTGGTTAATAGCTTTCTCTCTCCCTTCCACAGTAGATGTCATTGCAATGAATACAAAGCACAATGAGTAAGTTTACAGGATACAGCCTAACTCAGCCAGAAAATACAAAACACAAACATGGAAAAAAAGCATCACAAGAAGATTCTCAACAGCTTTCAGATTAGTGATGTACTCCTGCCGATGCAAAAAGAGAACCATTGGGCCAGCTGCCTTGAACCAGCCCTCAGACTTGCCCCCATTAAAAATGCTGTAAGGACCATTTTGAAGCTCTCTTCTGCAATCCTATATAAAAGTGCTTGTAAGGTTGGGATTTAATAACAAACTGTCCTCTCTGGCAGGACTTTCGGAGAGTTTAATTCAATTGGCAGTGTAGTTTATGCCACATATCCACACAGAGAATTTTAATTCCCTCAGTGATGCTAATCGGTGCACACTTCCAATGTGGTCAACAGCATCCCACAGGTATCAGAATAGTGGAAACTTCAGCACAGAGATGAGCATGGGATTCACTGCAGGCAGCAATACTAAAGTCAAGCAAAGCTAGTGTTCTCTTGGGCAAAGTTTGTGTTCCTCTAGGCTGCTTTTCACAACATTGCTGGTTGCTTCCACTTACAGGAAACTTCGGAGGGCAGCCTCCAGCATTTCACTGAGACATTTCCCTTGTAAAACCACCACCACTTCCCCACCACAGCCATCAGTGTCATGGGGCACTGGTGGGTCCTCCACCACCCCCACCACAGTTTCTGCCACAGCTTCCTGCACCCTGTAACGCTGAACACCTACTGCTACACTTCCCCTCCCATGGGAAAACAGAAGGGACAAAGAGAGGGTCAGTTTTCTGCACCTGCAGCAGCCCCAGCCTGGCTTGTGTAAAGGCTTTTTGCTTTAGTGAAGGGATCTAAGGGTCCAAGGCTGAGCTCTCTGAGGTGCTCTCTGCTCGGGGAGGGTTCGAATTGGACAAGCACTCCAAGGCAAGCACAGCAGAAAGGTCCACCAGTGGCACGGCCAGTGCTGCTGGCCCCAAGGCATGACAGGACCCCCTAGGCTTTACCACCCCCAGTGCCCTGGTGCCTCTAGGTCCTTAACAGCCTCCTGGGAAGTGCCTAGCAAACATCACCACTACAGACACTAACAGTGCTTCTGTGAGGCTTAGGAATATCTCCCTTCTTCTGGGGAACCAAAAGTTAGCTGGTACAGAGAACAGCCTTTTTAATAGCAGGATCAATGAGACTCTTCTAATTATGCCATGCTGGTTATAGCATGTCACTCTGTCATCACCCTATCATCGCTGCGCTGTGCACACCACTTATTGTAACTTTAATGGTGTTATACTTACCAAGGTTATAATTACACATTATAGTGTGGCTTTTCTACACCGAAAAAGGACTGAACATGCAATTACACAGCTCATAAATGGGAGGATGCCATACTACTGCATAAGCACACATGCCCACATAAAACCTTTAATTACAGTTGCAAAGAGATTATAGTAGATTTTACAAATATATTATTCCAACTGTTGTAATTGTTAGCACCACCTCTTGGTGAGAACCTCTATCTCTGCATGGGACTTCCCTCAGCAACGTGCAAGTGTGAGGACTATGGTATCTGCAAAGCCAGTCATAAACTAGAAAAGCATAATTTAAAAAATAATTTGCTGGGGTTTATTGTTATTGTTCTTGTTACAAATATTTAAATATAATATCTTAACCTATGTGTACTGCTTTAGAATATTTTATTATTTAGAAACACTGACCCTGACAATCAAAGATACAGTCAAGTAAAAAATCATGTGTGCCAAATTCAGTGACCCCTCAAAACTTTAACATTAGACCTAAGGAGAAAAACATATGGCAAATACAAATTACTAGATAACTATCAATACTAACATTAGCTGTCACTGGGACAAAATGAGAACTAAGTGCTTTCTTTCAAAAGCACCCCCATTTGAGTCATAAATACCCATTAAAGGGGATCGGGGGAAAACTAATCTTATATCCAATCCCAAGAGAGTTTCTGAGAGAAATCTATTGCAAGTTATTGATGCAAAAAGTCATAATGCAACCAGACTCTACCAAGAGGATCTCCCAAAAGAAAATTTGAAGATTTTAAACACTCAGTAGCTCACCTAATATAAAAGCATACTGAATGTAATGATCTTTCTTAGCCACTCCCTTGTCTAACAGCATTCATTTGGGGCCATCCACATCTGAGGTTTAATGAGGTTAAATTTTTTGTGACCACATAAAATCTTTTTCCTCAAACTGCCTTGCCAAGAAAATCATACAACCCACCATATGTGTTCCACATTGTCCCTGATGTTGTGGGGACAGCACCAGCTGGTGGCCAGCTCCAGGGGGGCCGTACTGGGGTTACGGAGGATGAGCTGGTGCAAGGCGAGGGGGCAGAGGGTCTCAGAGGCACACAGAGCCCCTGTCCTGGAGGACAGCACCAAGATTTCCGGCAAAGGGAAAATATTCCCCTTAGGTCTTTCTATGAAAAGCCTCAAGGCAGGCCAGGTGGAGGTATCTGGGCAAACAACTTCAAATGTCAGCCCCAGTCATGCTATGGCTGTGTGTCTAACACTGGGCAGATTGTTTATCAGGTGACCACATTGGCCAAATGTTGAGTAATCTGTCGAAATGCACAGATTCAGTCCATAGCATAAGAGTCATATTTCATCTTCAGTCTCATTTATGGAAGAAAGACCAAAGAAGAGAGAAGGGACAGAAGGATGGAAGGAAAGAGAAAGAAAGGGGAAAGGGAGAGAGAAAGAGAGGGAGAGAAAGAGAGGGAGAGAGGGAGAGAGGGAGAGAAAGAGAGAGAAAGAGAGAAAGGGAGAAAGGGAGGAAGGGAGGAAGGGAGGAA
>VYXB01005258.1:148584-250108 GCA_013397135.1 Pachyramphus minor | reverse complement strand
AAAAGAAAGAAATTTACTCTATTAATTCCTTTCTGCTTATTTAATTTTCAATTTTAATTGTGCACAACAGGCAAATAGAAATGAATGATTGAAGTTTTTTGAAATGTATAAAACATAAAAAGTCTGCACTTTTCTGAAGGTAGCTTTTAAATTACTCACAGCACTTTGCACTCAGAGTTACTCAAGGTGGTGCAGAGTCCTGTGATCTATGAGGGGCATGAATTTCAGGAATGGAGAGGGTCCACTTTTCCTTTCCTACCTTCTTTTTCTCACATTAAAACAACAACAAACAAACAAAAACACATAAGAGATGAGAAAAATAAATCAGTGTCTCAGATTTCTTAGCTCCAGCTCTGTTTTCTAGTATCATAATCCTACATGTATTACTTCAGGGAGGAAATTCCCATATCTTAAGCTTTCTACTTGGCTGCAGTAATTTCATCTCATTCCCTCTTAGTTTCAGTAACAAAAGCATCAAACAAAAGATCGTAGGCTCATAAAAGCAGAATTAGCAAGAATACACGTGTATACACTGAGCCACCTAAATCCTGATCGCAGATACAGATAGAAGCACACACACACATAGACACAGTCAACTTCTACCTCCCTTATTCATTGAGAAGTCCAACTGGAAGTACTTAACAGAGGGATATGAACAAAGTGTTCAGGATATAGGTCTGGAACTTAAAGGAAGAAGAAAATTTCAGTTCTGAGGGTCAAATGAGTTTCTGCTGCTTTCTATATAATAGCAGGAGCTTAAGTCAGCATTTTCAGGATTTATTTTCAATTTTAAGTGCTTTAAAATGAGACTGAGGCCTGATCTCTGTAAAGGGGCCTGATGATTTCCCAAAACCAGACCCCTTCCTCCAGACAAGTAAAATGCAGGGCAATCAATATCAAGTCTCATTTTTTAAAACCCCACATTTTGGCTATGATAGCGCTTGGCTTTCGGCAATGCTATTGGCTGTAAAGTCTCAGCTGAAAGTGTGCACACTCACAACTTACCCACCTTCCTGCACAGGATAAATCAGCAGGAGGAAATGGAAGAAATTTTACAGTAATTTTTTGCAACATGAATTAATTCTTTGCCAGGGAAAACAACGGGAAAATGGGCATCTATTTGATGGCCTTGCACCCTGGCTATCTATTAGCTGACTGTGATGAAAACTCCTATGAGCCCTCACATCTCCATATTCTGCTCCACTAGGACAGATTTCTAGTGCAAGAAGGACATCGCTGTGGAGATCCAGGAGAGCTTCAGTCAACAGAGGCCTTGAAACAGCACTGGTGGTGTCCACTCCAGCAGGAATGGAAGGAAGTTGGGCAATAAAAGGTGAGTAAAGTCCTCTTAGACTTTTAGAGATTGTAGGGGGGCAATAAACAGGTCAAAAGCAGTCTCCTGGGTCTGAAGGCAAAGGAGAAACAAAGTCCCTGAGGGAGGGCACAAGACAGCATTCAGAAATGAGAAGGGGGAAAGAACCAGTTAAAAACAAACAACAACTGACTGGGTCACTTGCATCATGTGCACTCATGGATGAACGTTAATGCCAGTAAGGTCTGTACTAATTTATTACAGGACACTCTGGGAGCTGCATTTGTTCCCAGGGGTTCAAAAACTAATTGTTCAAGACAAAACACCAATGGCATCACTATATTGGTCAAAAGAAAACAACACAAAAGCACTGGAGGAAAGACTAAGCTTATCCTCCACTACACAATGGAATACAGCTCCCAACACTGTCTAGAGTCATGATGTGTTCAGTTCAGTGCTTCCCAATCAAAGAGCAGGAGCAAACAGTCCAAGCCCTGTCAGTGTTACAGAGGAAATAGCCAAACCCACTGAACGGCATTTACCAGTGGTTACAAGGCCTTAACAAAAACGGTCGAGTCAGCATATCCTTTGACCTAAATCAACAAAACAAAGTGCTTGAGAGAAGCACTGTCCTATTTGCAGTGGACAACATCTTTCCAAGATGAATGCCCAAGTTTTTTTCCCCTTTTACATGCCGCAAATGGGTTTTGGCAGATGCTTCTACACCCAGATGGCGCCAAGTTAACTACTTTATTATGCCTTTTGGATGGCAATCTTTCCGCAGACTTCCTTTTGGCAACGCTACTGCACCCAATATATTCCAAAGGAAATGACAAGGCTACTGCAGCACCTGGAAAGGGATAGTTGCTTGTACAAAAAAAGCCTGGGATATTGCCATTGAGAAGAGAAACATGATAAAAGCCAGTCTAGATTCCCAGAGACACTTGGTATTTGGGTCTGAAAGGCAATAAACAATGGGCTACATCAAAACTAGCTGAACTATTGAGATAACACACATGAAAACTAGGCATAAGGGTAGACTGAGAAAAGGTAAACTGGGCTAAGAAAGTAATAAATTAATGCAAACTCCTGAATCTATGTCAAAGTGAAATCAGTGTTGGGTTATGAATGGTACTAATATATCCCTGGAATGAACTTCTGGAAAATGAAATCACCTGGTATTTGAATATAATACAAGAATATGGTTTCAACTGAGTGGAAGCCCTACCTGGAGCACATCAGTGCTCTCTTCCCGTAACCACTCATAGCCACCTGCAGCATTACCACCTGGTCAGACAGTGGAGCTGCTACATACTGCTCCTAGACATCCGCTGATGATATAAATCACTCTCTGCAGACTGAGAAGTGTCTCATTGTAACAGAAACATGTGAAAAATGTATAAAAAAAGCTCTTCCAGAGAGTTTATTCAACTTTTGACTGACCACAAACCACTTGTACCCCTGGTAAATAGGAAAGACTTGGATCGTGTGCCAGTGACTTGTCAAGCACTACTTAGGGCTTAACTAGGTACAATCCACAGACATAACACAGTATTGTGACTGGCATAACTTTGCCCATCGGTGGTACTCTGTCCAGATACCTTGTGAATGTGACAGATGTATAAATATTGCAAATGGCTGAGGAAATTAAAGCTTTATTAGAGAGGTCTGCAAGCCTTAAAACCAATGTCTGATTCATAATTATAACACATCTGACCAGTTAGTACCAAAAATGCGGAACTGTAATATTAGAGTGTGGGAAAAGTGACTGCCTTGAGTACATTAGAATCATACCAATAATAATTGGACTCTCATTCCAGAAAAAAAGTAGTATTGCAGAGCCAACACGGTTATCCCAACAAAAAATATCCCTGTGGTACTTCATTTCTGAGAATTATGAATAAGCCAAGATGTCCGTCTAGTGGTCTGCCACAGGCAGAAGACATCCTGCTTATTCTAGCTATGCCTATGTGTAGTTGCCTGTGCAACAAAAAGCCTACTGCAGTCTCCCATTGGTGGCTGAAATACCTATAAGTTAGGCACACCAGGTCCTCCCAAATGACCTCCTGACCCAGTCCTTGCCTATGGGGACTGCTATGTTATGGCAGTGTACTAGAGCATGCAGTAGAACAACACAATTACTTCCCATCTATTTGGGATTCTCTTGGATAGGTTATTATCCTTTAACACAATGATTTCTAAACTGAAATGCCCTTACTTAAGTGTTTTAAGGTTTAAGCTTTCCAGCAATGCACCGTACATCCCTATCTGACATTTTCTCTCCCACTTCCCTCTCCTGGAATTCTTGCTTTCAGCAACCACATCCCTGGTTTTTGATTCCTGGAAAAAATTCTCTTTTCTCATGGTGTCTTGCTCCATCATTAATGTTGACATGCCAAAACCTTCCCACTGACATCTTGTTGGCTTTTTTGGCATCCCACTTCTCCACATCTGTTATTTTATATAGCTATCTGTAATACTACAATCATTGTGCCAGTAGCTTGTCCTCTTCATACACAGACCATATCTCTCACAGATTTCTCCCCAAATGGGTGCCTTCTCTGCTACATTAGCTACTCCCGTCCCAAAAGCCCAGCTGCCTGAAAGCTCTATGTTTTTCAGAAAACATAAATCACCAAGTCCCAAAATATCTGACAGCCTTATACATAATAAAATTAATGACCAGAAAGTAATGCGATCATAACTTTTGATTGAAGGCCAGTGAAAGTGACACAAGAAACTTTCCTTTCCCCCATGCTGTTGCAGCTTAAGTAGCATATAGAAACTAGCTAATGACTGATATTATTTTTCAATTTGTAGACCTTAAAGTGATACTGCACACCATTCCCTTACAAACCAGGAGAAAACCAAAACAATCTCTGTGTCTCAGATTATATGCCATCCTTTGTTCACATCTTAAAAATTTGCTTTGAAAGGTTGGTAAAAACTACAGGACAGTGTAAAAGAAGAGGGATCCTAGAACAGACGAACATCATCTAGGAGGCATATTCATCTTTTACTATATTCAACAACAACACAGACATCTAAATCTATAGAAGGCAATTGGATATGATCATAACCATGTGCTTTTTTTCAAAATAAGATAAAAACTAACATTTACTGGCTGCTTAACATTCACACTCATTCTACTAAAATTTTGCTCATAGTCTCAGTTCATCTGTGTCTTTCATGCTGGTATTTTCTGATCCTATAATCTTTTGTTAAACCTGCTAGAGCTAGGTTGAACCAAAATGTTGGTAACAGCTACTCAAACCTAGTAAACTATGATCACTTTGCCTCTTATCCTACCCAGCAGAACCCCAATCCTCAAAGCAAGCAGCTAATGAGTCTTAATGACTAAACTATTATTAAAAAGTCACAAACAAAAATAAAAACTTCACCAAATATTTGGGGAAAATCAGTAGAGAAACTGTTCCTAGCCCTCGTCAGGAACTGTTCAACACTAGAATAGGTCAAAATTCTGAAAAGCGAATGTCTCCAGGCATGTGCCCAGCTACCTGCATTTTAAGATGCTTAAAGAGTGAAGTGTCCAACCTACACCTGGTCTTTTCTGGGAAAGAGAAAAAAGGTATTTTCTTACCTGTCTTTTGAAAGAAGAAAATTCTTCTCACAAGGAGCAGTTGACCATAGGAATGGATTGTCCAAACACACTGCAGCATCCCTGCTCCCAGAGAGATGCATAGCTTCACCAAACAAGGCCCTGGGCAGCCTCATCTAATTGTGAAGTCAGATCTGCTTTCAGCATGGGATTGGACCAGATAACTTCCAAGCACCTTTTCCAATCTATTATTTTTTATAGTTTTTATATAGTAATCAGTAACTAAACAAAAAAAATTAATATTCTGTCAATGAAAGGGTTTTGACACATTTCTTCCATGATAAACTGCACTTCTGCTTTCACCATGTTGAGACAATGACATCACCACTATTGATGGTTTCTGTTCTGCTTACAGGAAAACATTTCTACTTATGCAAAAATGCTGCTCCCATCATTTTAGCATCTGTGTGCTATTTGGACACATTTTATCATTGTAACTGTGATAAATGTCAGTACTTGCTTCACCAAAACCTTAATTTAAGACTTAAGTTCTAAGGATATGCTTATACGTACATTTCTTGGCACACTACTTCCTTGTTTCACAGGTGGAGAACTAAGACACAAAGGAAGCCTGTGAAGAGATTGGCATCTGAACCTTTCCTCCTGAATCTCAGTCCATTTCTTTCAACACAAATCCATCCTTTGGTCCTTGTTATATACTCTATGGGCAACTTCCTTTATTACATAGGAGTTTCTTCTCGTTTCTTTAACAGCTGATCTAAAGTCTTCAGTGTCAAAAATATATTGTCCTCCAAACTCCTCCTTATGCACAGTTCAGTTCATGTTTTTATAGCACACTTTGAAATAGGACAGAATTGTATGTATTTGCTTTGGTTGATGCTTTATAAAGAAGAATGTTGCTTTCATTACAGGCCACTGGAAGAGCCATTTATCACCAAGATTTCTTATCTGCAGGGGCCAAGGATGAGACTGAAAACACAGACAGCACCAGGCAAACACTGACCCTGGGACTGAGTCAAAGCATCCAAACTGCACACCCGCTATGCTACAAGACAGTGCCAGAACATCAGCAGGGAAGAGCTGAGCTGCTCTGCCAAGCATCTTATGTTTTTCCTGTCTCTCCCTGTATGGTCTCCGGTTCCTATGGCACATATTCTGTAGAGTCCAGTGACATCCACTTATCTGCAGAATTTGTAGAACTTTCTGGTTGTTGTTGCTGGCCATTATTTTTGCTTGAACCTTGCAGCAATTGCTAGTAACCTCAGCATTACCTTTCCAAGCTGTCGCACAAGCTATGTGCTCTAAAATGTTATTCATTTCAATAGGAAAGATACCCCAAGGACAAAGATATTGAGTAAGTAATCTAACTGCTTAGCTTTCTACCAGACTACTGAGGTTTTTTGCTTAACTGCCAAAAGCAGAACAACAAAACTGTTTGCCAGATCCTGCTCACTGTCTGAGCAAGTACCTCTTCATCTATCAGAGACTGTTCAGCTCCAGTCAGGACAGGGCACAAGAAACTATCTCTTCTCTTCAAACTTTACTGCCCCCTGGGGAGACGTGAGTGTGTCCTGTCCCTGAGTGTGTCACACCACTGACCATTGAGATACTCATTCATTTAAAATGCCAATGCTCAAAACCAGTAAAGTTCCTAGCTACCCTTGTAGTAGCGAAAGCCAAGTTTCCAAATACTTTCAAGGCAAAGAGGGGTGTTTCCAAGGGCAAGAACAGCAGTCATATTCCCAACCGGCCGTTGTCCTTGCAAAAAAAAATCTGTCTTGCATGTATGAGCACCTGAGGCAGGGCATGATCTCCCTCCAGGGATATCCTCTCTTTACATGGTTTTCCCTTTTTAGGAGTACAAGTGTTGGGCAGCTCCCTGCCACTATTGCACTCTTGGATGAATTGAAATATAGTGTTATTAATAAAAGAAAAAAGTAACTCACACAATAGGTAGATTTAGTTAGGTTTCTGAAAAAGGAAGAGCAATGAAGCACATCTCTAAGGCATTCTGGGGTGAATATTTAACTTGTGGAGCTGCAAGGAGCTTGGCAATATATGCCAAACTTCCAGTGGGACAGGCAGAAGGGCCAATGAGAAGGGATGCTAACAGGCTAGGAATGGAGTAGCGATGTGGTATTCTAACAAAGATGAAAAGCCTTGCTCTACATCTGAGACCAGCTTTGTTAATGTAGTTGAGTTTCTCAGGCCACATAGCTGAACTGTCAGTGGGTTTGGCTGTGTCACCTTGGTATAAGCAAAGCTTGATGAAATGTGAGTAATTTCTAAAAGAAAGCATTTCTGTGGGTTTGATTCTCTGTTTTGTGGTCATTGCCTTGGAAGGAACATTAGTAATTTTGGGCTTTTGCACTTGCAATAAAAAAAAAAAAAAGGAAAGAAAAAAAAGGGTGGGAGATACAGAAGGTTTTAGCAACTGTTACAAGCTCACAAGCCCTCTGAGGGTCCGAAGCCAAAGCCTTGCTGACCTGCAGGATTACCTGGCCTGCTAGAAACCAGCTGTGTGAGGGCAAGGGAACTGCCTGCCCAGGGGCTTGGCATTGGCTGCTCTCCCCCTCCATCTTTTCCCTGCAGAGTGCTGAGCCAAGGGTGAGGCAAATACACATTTGCTCACCTGCCATGCCTGAAGGAGCCCAGGAGAGCACACACTTGCTACCCCAGCTCTGGATCCAGCACAAGCAGTCTTCCTTCCATGCAAACCTGAGGGCCATGGACTGGCAGGATGAGCAGGACAGTGGAAATCAGCCAGTGCACAGCAGTGACATGAGTATTTAGGGTTTAACCAACATCTACATTCTGTTGAAGCCTGTCCATTGCCCTCTTAGAGCTGGTCCATAGGCTGGTCCTGTAAAACACACTTTTTTCCAGAACAGCACAGGATGGTAAGCCTCATGATTCCTCAGCCCAAACGAAAACATTCCCCTGCCTCCTTATAGATGCATCTGCTGTTAAGGGCACTTTCCTGTCTGACCACTGTGGAGCACTCTGGCAGTCACACTCCCACCACCAGAGACTTTAATTGCTGGGACCAAAGCCCCTTCACAGCAGGCGGCTCCAGTGAGCCCACAGCTGCCCCGCCTGACTCCCAATGCTCTTACTGCAGCTGCACACCAAGCTACCTGCACTGAATGTATTTCTCAACATCTGCCCTAGTATTAAGGGCCTGACAGCAATCACCTCTGGCCATACCTGGCAGGAACTTACCTCTGAGCTTGCAGAAATCTGTCAAATTCAAGGCATTTCAGGAGCCCAAGTATCTCGGACTATGAAAGCTGTGCAGAGGTTTCAAAACAAATTTTGATTTCCTGAAAAATTTCCAAGCCTAAGAGTTGACTGTGCAGCTGTCAGTTCAGAAAAAGAAAAAAAACCAGCATGGTCCGATTTGGTTTGTAATTGTAGCTCAGTTACCATTATCTGCTCTAAAAAATCTTTTCCTCTATAAAAATTCTTGAACAATAAAAAGCTGCCTCTATCCCCCCTGCAAATGCAGTGTAAGCTTCGTAGCCAACTAGGAATGGGATCTGTAAAATGTATTATGCCATTTGCTACATTCCAGAAATAATTTTCCAATGGCCTTGAAACAGAATGAGTGCAGTACATATAAACAAAGAGTAAGTGCTTTGGGGCTTGATCTTTAAAGATTTACCTCCCAATTCTTCCTGCAAAGGTGGTATCTCTGGCTCTGGTGCAATGGATGTGCAAAAATTCATATTTAGCTTTGTAACTACTCTAAACCATGGTTTTGATGTCCTATGTACCCTGTATGTTCTGAGCATGGTGGCTCTGCCGAGTATATGCTAAGAGAATGGTTTCCATCCTGCCATGCACATTGTTTACATGCTTCATCCTCAGGGCTTCGGAAGCTGTCCTGACCAAGCAGCTTTCCTCAGACTAGCAACAGAAGGAGTGTGGCTGTCACAAGTCATTCACAATTATTTACAATTTTTGTCAGTTCTTAAGATGGAAAGAGACCAAGGAAATCAGTGAAATGCATTAATAGGACCATTTCAGTTATTTTTCCTCACTTTTTCCTCTCTGCATCTGTCTGTCACTTACTGGCTTGCAGGTACTTTGATAGCAAGCCACAGAAACAACTGCAGCAAGTGCTTCACCAGTACTGGGTAAACTCCCAGGGGACAGGAGAATAAATAAGTATGAAATTGTTACTCTTTTTGCTCTCTACATTTATTTATTTTGGACCTATTGGGCTAGACCGCAACTAAAACTTTATGAACCTAATAAAATTCCCAACATTCTCAGACATGGTTCGTGATGTTTATATATTAGGCAGAATACAAAGGTGTATTTATGAGGAGATTGGAGGTACTTAGAGATGCTTGAACTCAGGCAAGGCATAAAGCACATGTAAGAAATGTTTTTAAACTTAGCATAGGCACAATCAAGCCAACCAGAAGGCACATCAAAACCAGAAGTGTTTCAGAAATGCTGTGCACCTCATCACAAAACCATCCCACATTCTCACAGGTGGTGGAGTATAGGCTAATTTAATAATTTTTAAAGAGATGTTATCTATCTATTTATTTATTAGCATTGTTCTGCTATGGCTAAAATACAAGCTCTCTCATTTCGGTAGTGGTAGTAACTGCACACACTAATAAACAGGAGAAGGTTACAAGAGTAAACATATCTTTTCCTTTCTCTCCTCATAAAACACATACTAGTCCCTGATTCAATATGTAAGATGTACTGTCTCACTCAAGTCAAGGGATAATGGGTCTTGGCGACAGATTAGGCTTTCTGTCTTTATAGAAAAGAAAAAGCTAGAGGCAATATATACTGGGATTTGCTTCTGCCAGGAACAAATAAACAGTTCTGTCAATACACAGATAATCCCACTTCCCCTTGCTTCACCCATCTCTGTCTTGTCTTTGTCTATTTCCATTCCACATTCTCAAAACAAAAAAGGGAGAGAGAGAGAAAGAAAGAGAGAGAGAAAGAGAGAGAGAGAGAGAGAGAGAGAGAGAGAGAGAGAGAGAGAGAGAGAGAGAGAGAGAGAGAGAGAGAGAGAGAGAGAGAGAGAGAGAGAGAGAGAGAGAGAGAGAGAGAGAGAGAGAGAGAGAGAGAGAGAGAGAGAGAGAGAGAGAGAGAGAGAGAGAGAGAGAGAGAGAGAGAGAGAGAGAGAGAGAGAGAGAGAGAGAGAGAGAGAGAGAGAGAGAGAGAGAGAGAGAGAGAGAGAAAGAGAGAAAGAAAGAAAGAAAGAAAGGCTATGTGCTCATTTTCCTCCTGTCACACATGGTTTTTTTACTGATTTGAGGATTAACTTTTTTGGATACTTCCTGTCATTAGAAGACCTCTCACTCTCTCTCCCCACCAGAACAGCATACGTTTTCAATTTAGATTATGTTCCCAGCAGATGTTGCAGGACATGAAGGCCTTGCTTTCTCTTTCATTAAAAAATGCATTTTATAGTCTTGAATGGAAAAAAGCATGTATTGCAATGTTCAGAAATCAGTCAGTGTGATTTCATAATCTCTATCTTAAAAAAATTAAATTTGTTAAAAAGAAAGAATAAAAACCAAGGTCCATGTTGATGATATATCCCTGTAGAGTATTTGTAAGCAGGGTGCTGTGGAAGGTAGGGTTTTGGGAAAACTCCCCAACTCTAATACACAGTCAATCCAAGAACCACTTCTTGTTTTCTTCATAATATTTTGTACAAAAATTCAGAGTACACATTAGTGCTTTTGGTTCTTCATATGGACCTCCAGCTATCCTGTGTGCATGCAGCTTCATCTGAATTTAACACAATGTTAACACAAACCCTTCTGTACTCAAGGCGTGACACCAACATCCCACATGGAACCTGAGGTCCGGGTTAAAGTGTAACATCTAGATATACCACTTGACTGCTTGTTGCTGGCCAGTGACCTGGCCAGGCCCACATCACCCATGTCTTCCTTGCAGCAGGAACTTCAAGGACGGAGATTGACAGTGGACCAGAGCACCAAAAACCTCAGTGCTTTGAACTTACCTTAAAAATATGGAGCAGAACAAGTGAGCTCTTGCTTCATTAACAGTCACCCAAGAGTAAGGCTTGAAAGGAAAAGAATAAGGCAGGCTGCATTAAAAAACAAACAAACAAACAAACAAAAACCACACACAAAAACAAAAAACCAACCAGCAACAATCTATTAAGACATGTAATACACCAGAAAATGGTATGATGCAGTCTCCAAAGACTCCTTTCAAAAACCTTTAAGCTTATGCACACTAGAAAATTGTTGTTGGTAGTTTGTAGGATGCTCACGTTGTCACAGAACCATCTGTTATCATCTGGTTTCACAAATACCTACTGCTAAACATACATATATATTTGTATGTGTATGTGTACGCATCTGTGTGTATACACTTTACGTGCATTCGTATTTACTTATTCCATCCTTTGTACTGAAACTAGGAACAAAATGAGGTTATACCCTACAGCAAAACATACACAAACATAATGTGGAATCACCAGAGCTGCCAAAAAATCTCTGCTGTAGAGAGAAGATTAAGTCTTACAAAATGGACAGCAAACCACATGTTTCATACAGAACGCTTGTTTCCAGTACAGTTAGATTTTATCACTCCATTGTTTTTTGCTGTATTATAGAAGCAATTGTTTTTTACTAAAGCATAGGTATATCAGAGCCAGAAGCAATGGTCCATCTAAACCTGTATTTGTGACAGTAATACAGACATCATACAATACATTGGTATCTCAACATCTATTCCCAACCACATAAATCCAGCCAGTGGCTGTCTCTCAGGTTTCCTCATTTTCCATACATTTGTCTATCTTCTCTTGAGCTGATATGCAGCCCTTCTTATTGCTGACTTTGGAAATTGTTCCATAATTTAAAAACTCTTTGTGTAACAAAAATTTGGTTTGAATTACAACTGAGGTTGGTTGTTCCCACATGGTATATTGGGTTTTCTGATTACACACACTAACTTTCAACTTGCACCTTTCTGTAAGCACTTACAGAAAGTACTTACTGCTTTAGGTGGCTGCTGGTACCGCAGGATCAGCAAGGAGAGATCAGAGCCAATTTTGCACAACACTTGCTTCCTCTTGGCCATGGGCTGCTGAGCGTGGGTGCTGGCCCTACGGTGGATCAGTGCAGCCTGGATCCTTCCTTCCTGGCTGCTCATGGCTCCCAGCAAGCAGCAGCAGTGCTCAGCAGCATCCTGCTCATCCCTGAAGCCCCCTGGATAACTCCTCAGTGGTTTGCCCCCCTCGACATTGACTTACTTTCCACACAGAACCTTTCTAAGTAAGGGAAACCCAACAGGAGACATACTGAACTCCGGTCAGTCAATGAAATGGTCTCATTTTGACTGGGCACTTGCCACCTTGGCTGCAGGGGCCTTCTTGCCCAGCATCTGTGCCCCACTGGGCACACCACGACCCTGCTCCAGAAGCCAGAGGGGATGCAGTGTCCAGACTATTGCAACTGAAGGGCTATCCCAGTTATTTTCCATTTCAGCAAGCAGCAGACATTTCCTCAAATCCTGGAGAAGCGCTGGCTCTCAGCTGGCAGTACCATGAGCTCCTGAGCCATGCAGACACCAGAGGCCAATGGCATCCCCACAAAGTTGGAAACACTTGGGAATTCAGCTGCTGGGACTCTAGGCCCAGCAACTCTTAGATTGGATTCGCTTTCCTTTCTGCAAATAAACTGTTTAATTTTGTTTTATTTTCATAATTAATCACAGCAGAACCAAGCCTGAAAATCCTCCCAGCAGTGTAACAATCTGTCTCCACACAACAACATACACATGGCCATGATAATCATCTATGATGGGCTGCATCCTGCTGGCACCACAGCAGGAATGCCCACTGCCAACCCCAGTGAGCATATGGCAAGCAGTCAGAGATGGAGCTGGTGTCCTTCACCCACTCTGGTACCAGGGTCTGCTTGCACATCAAGGGACACTGTCCAAGAGGACGAGGGCAGGTGGGCTTCTCCCACTCTCATGGCATTGGAGGACATTGAGACCAAAATCAAACTCAGTGCAGCAGGAACAGCCCCAGCCCCTAAGCACTTGTCTTGCTGCAGAAACACGAGCACCTCAGGCATAAAAGGAGCTGAGGAGCACTGCTAGGATCTGTCAGTGGAATGGAAAATGAAATTTAAATAATCTGTTAGATATATCGCTCACAAATGTTAGCTTGTAATAAATGATCAATGTGCAGACTGAAATACTCCAGATTCCTTTTTTTTTTTAATTAAGACTGAAATTTCTCTTCTCCTGCAAATACCAGTTGTTTGTAGCCCAGGAATTAGCGCTTTCTGGTATTTCTCTATGCCTTTTCAGGCTGCATGTGCTGTGCACACCAATCCCTCTACCTTTCCTTTCACGCTCCTGACACTTCTTGGCCCTGACACTTCAGGCTCACCTCTGCACATTTAAACAGTAGCACAAAGCCGGGTTGCACAAGCCCAAATGAGGCAGACAGCCTGAGAAGCAAAGTGAGATGGCAAGAAAAGCAGCTGAGAGAATTTGGACTGCTCCAGTGAGTGGGAGCAGCCATACCACGGGAGAGGAGAGGCAACCATGGATGCAGCAATGGCCATCCTTCCTTCTCCATGTCTGGGAAAGAAACTCCAGGAGGGCAGCCCAGCACAGGGACAGGAATGGGGAAAGGCAAAAGGTTTTTCTGAGGATAAGGTGGTTCCTTGTGGGCAGAAAATCTGAATTGAGCAGATAAATATCCCACGCTTCCCAGCATGGTTTTCAATTAAAATAAACCCATTCTGTAATACCGCCAGAGAATGGCTGACTGAGAAATTTATTGTCTGAAGTATCCAGGAACTCACTCTCTATTACACTGTGAATGTTTATTAAGAATATAAAAATTAAATTAAAATTGCCATATTAGGGAGATTTTATGCCCTTTGTGGATACATATCTTCTATTTTCAGGGCAAAGTTGCTTTTCTTCCAAGAAACCTGATGAATTCAGAGATGGGAACTCACTAAAATTGTCCTATCTATGATTGTACAGCACTGCTTTTCCTGCTGCTAAGTGATATTTTGTAGTTCCTCTGTTATCTCAAGGGACTGACTTGACTGGCTTGGGTTAAGCCAAAAAGCCAAAAATAGAAAATCACAAAATACTGTAACAGATATGCAAAATAATAAATCTGTAATCAGCAAAGCAGAGAATGTCTGTTAACATCTTCTTCACGGACAAGTATTTCTTGAGGCATGTAAATAAAAAGAGTTAATGAGACCAATTTAAAAAATAGCTTTTGCAAGCCCAAGAGTTTTAGATTACTTAGTATCCAAATTGCTGAAAGCCGGGCTGCTCTCAGGAATTCCTTAACCTTTTGAGGCTCTATGCTGCATATTTACGTCCCTATGAGCCGTGTTGGTCCTGCCTGAAAGAGACAGCCTTCCTGAGGGACCAGCCACCGCATTTTCCATAAGTGAGCCCCTGGACAAAAAGCAGAGCTAATTCCAGAAGCGGTGACCAGCAGCCACCAAGCATGAAATCTGGCTGGGAGCTGGTCATGCTGTGCCAGGCTGCCAGGGTCCCTCACCCAAGGTGGGTGGCACAACCAAAAAGTGCCAGGAAGCAAGGTGCTCTCCTCCAGTGCGAGGAGAGGGAGCAGGTGGTTCAACTACCACGGAGGCTTGGACACACAGGCCTTCTCTTATCTTTCCAGCAAGCAGCAAAGCACCCAAAATGGGTGCCAGGATTCACTTCAGCTACAGCTTTTTAGCAGTTTCACACCGCACTAATAACTCAACCAATAAAATGATCTGGTCACACCAATGCCAAAATCCCCATGTGCTTCTTTTTTCTGAGAAATTGAACTGCTCAGTGAAAATGGACAACAGCAAAAAGGCTTTATCATTTGCATTATCTTGTGTGAAAAACCAACAATGTTTGGTCCTGGTTTAGATTGTTTCTTAATACTGCCACAAGATGTTAGCACCTTGATATTTTTTTAATATTGTTACTGCTTTCTATTTCTAAGCTCGTGCGTCTTCTATCTGCTCCTAGGCAAGTCCTGTGCTCCTGCCCTAGGGTATAAGATGTCACCTCTTTCCTGGTCTTTTAGGGACTATCAATGAACATATAGCAACTATGAAATAATTAGTGTGTAGATCAATCTCTTCTCACAAGTTTGTGACCAAGTAAACTGTTAAACTCAGAAATACGTGCACAGTTCTCCAAAAATAAATACGTCTCTCTGCGTGACATATGCTTGACAAATACCCAGCATGTCTGAAAAAGATTACTTTCTAAATGTTTCCATACAAATCCAAAAGTTTACCTTTAGATTCCAGTTTTTCAGTTTGCTGCAACACGTACTTTCACCCTGAGAGTTACACGGCACCTAACACCACCACAGTCTTGGCAGAAAAACCCTTGTTGATACTTCTATCACTATAAAATCCACTCATGCTGAGTGAATTAATTACTGACTAAGCTGACAGTTTTTAAGACAGCACAAGATAAAACCAACCAAAAAAAGCCAAATATAAAATTCCAAATAGAACCACAATGTCTGCTGAAACATTAAAATAAGAATAGGATAATATTTTCACTGTTGAACATTGGTCCTTGGATGAGGTTTTTAGTATCAGATTTCAAAACACATTGCTTATACAGATTTCTTGCAAGGCTTTTCAACGTGCATATCAGTCAGGTCCAATAGTCTAAAACCTGGCAGGCCAATTCTGGAAACTATTCAGCACCTGAATCCCACTCTCAGTTCCTTAATCATAACTGGGAAAATTGTACTCCGCTGCCTCTCAGAAATTATTTAATAAATTGCACATTATACTTCTAAAGTCCTTTGGATAGGATGGCAAGAGGAGAGTTCAGAGATATCCTAAACAGACCAAAGTCAAATGAGAAATTAAATGAGGGAGCAGTGACAAAATGAGATTTGCTTTGGCTCCTGGAAATAAATAGACAGACAGACAGAAAGACGGGCAGGCAGACAGCATGTAAACACAGTACTAAAAGCCTCAAATTATAATTCATTATTTGGAAACTCCAGATAACAGCATTTTCAGTATGCATACTAAAAGAAATTCAGTATTATTCCTAATTCATGGCATTTTCCTTATTGTCACTTATATCAGATTATTTCTATTATTCACTAGAACAGATAAACAGAAAAACTGAGAAATTCATACAAGAAGTTATATTTATGGAAATACTGTCAAATTTTTGAGGAAACTTCTCTGTACCAGGTCACTGTTTCAGGACAGATGGCCTCATAAACCTCTCAACAATGTATAAAACTTAAGGTTATATTTGACAGGTTCCAGGAACTGCATTTCACAGAGATGACAGAGTGCTGCAGCAGAGAATCAGAGACCATTTTGGCCTAGTGATGGGGTGTGAGCTGACCGGACCCATCACCTGTGCACAGTGCAAGGTGAGACTGATATGCAAAATGACCAAGAGCCGTCGTTCTCACTGATGTGCCACACCACAGTGCACTGCCAATGGCAAGCTGCAGGGCCATGAATTCCTACATTTCTTAAATCAAATTTTGGCCAGATGTTCACTTACTAGGACTGAGTGGCAATGCCGAAGTGAAAGTCCAGGGAAGCAGCATGCTATGCAGCACTGTCTGAATTTATACACCTGGCCCTTTCTGGCTCCACAAACATTCATAGGCAGCTCTTCTCTGTTATTAGCATACATAGTAAAAACATCAGACTTCACATGACATATACTCATTTACTGGCATTTTACAACAGAACCCTGTTTACTTAAGTCAACATACCTACAGATGAAATATTTACTCCTATCTATCCTATTTATTCCTACTCCTATCTCCCCCCATGTTACAAATCTGCCTCAGGTTTAATTACTAAAAAAATCACTGGAAAACCTCTGAAATTGTACAGATTGTGATATTAAGGGACGCCTTGACCCACGCTCACTTTGTGCTTGCTCAAGGATGCTGCCCATGCTGGGCACAGCTGACAGACAACAAGACCATATACCTGTGCTGGTCACCAGGTGCCTGGTCTCCTCTGCCCTTCTAGTGCTTGTTGCTGGACTCAGGTGATGAGAAGGAAGAGTCCACCAAGTTCCAAAGCAGAGTGGCACAGCTGGAAGAGGGAAGTACAGGAAGAAATATTTCCAGACAAGCAGACTTGCAGAAAGATGGCGACAATGAAGTAAAACCAGGAATTTATGCACAGAAGTCTCTGTTCAAAACATGATATTAAGGTTTCCCCCAAACCACTGATGAAGAAATTCAGAATTAAAATCATCCATGCTGTTTAATGTTAGCCCTTAAAAATACATCTTCTGAGGAGGAGATGGGCCCTGAATACCATTACCACACAGTACATGTGTGTCTTAACACACGGGACAGACGGCTCTGCCTAATGAGTAATGGCAGCAAAATAACTTGATCTTCACTGTCTATAGAATTGCCAGGCTTCTGCACCTCAGCAAGGAGAAACAAGCAAAGGTTTGAGCAGGTTGTCAGAACTCTTCACGGATGTGGACAGGCTGATTGATTGCCAGTGATCTCTCCAGGCATCTGCTGGCAGCAGAGGAACCATGAACTCAGAAATCTCACTGTTTTGGAGATCCTTAAGGCAGCTGTGGGCCTCTCTCACAGCCTTGACTCAACATTCTGTACTTCAGCTTGTTTTCATCCAGGTCTGCCTCTTCCATTTCCTTGACCAGGCTCCTCAGGCCACCTCAAGCCAGAAGTGCCCATGTGTTGGGTGCAGACCTAAGGGTCCTGGGGGACATGGGATCTCCTGATCTCACCCACCTCCCAGTTAGCCTTTGTTCTCCTGGGTCACCTCCTTGCCCAAGAGTTTCCAGCTCCCATGTTCATTGATGGTGGGTGGATGGGTGGCTGTGTGGGTGGCTCCATGTACTTTTTTTTATGCATCTGGAAGATGCTCTCACATTGATGGCCACATGAGTGGCAACTCTGTGAAGATTCAGTGTGGGATCCCAGGGACACTCCAGAAGGTTTTGTGAGTTCAGAGTTGCGAATGCCATAAATGCTATCGCAAGTGGTCCACTGACACATATTCCAAGTAGTCACAAACACAATTTCCCCCGGTGACCTGTGACTCATTTTGTGGCTACAGCCACGCTAGATAGAAGAGTACTCTTGGAAAGCTGTACAAGCCTTGGTAGGAGTGACATTTTTTGGATGAAATTTTCAGGAGTCCTTAGCTCAGAGAAGGTACTATCATTCGTCACTTTTTTACCCATGTTTTTCCCCACTGCCTGTTTGTACACTGGACACTGTCCAATACACACACTTCCATCTGCCAATTTTTAAGCACTCTTCATTTTGAGACATTTTTCTTCTGTTTTAATCAGTAGATACTTTACCTGAAACTCCTATCTGCCTGCTAACATAGTGTGAAAAGGAAATGAAGTATCTGCAGTGTGGAAGATTTTGGTCTTAGCTTACTCTCCTCTCAGTGATAATCAGGGAATTTCATTTGCCCACAGTACCATTAAAATGCTCATAAATGCCCCTCCTTGTCCTGAATTGCTTTGCCTTGCCCAGTTTTAACTCATCATGTCTTTTAACTCTAATTTTTTTCCTGCCAGCAGTAACAGAGAATGTTCTTGTGTAGCTGCCACCTCTGTTTTCCATTTCCAGAGTTCATTGGTTAACCTCAGATTTTTTGAGCAGTCCCTTGTGAAGTCACATTGGCTTTTTGACTTGTTCTTTGCATATATTTTTTCAGAGGAATTTTAATCTGTTGCATCCTAAATCCGGATTTCTTAATAGAATTCTCCAGCTTGTTTGCACATCCTTGGATCTGAGATACTTCTTGTATCCAGCCCACTAAGACCCTGATCTAACTAAGTAGTTAAGGATGTGCGTAATTTAAAGAACGTGTATAATCCAATGTTTGTTCCAATGGGATGAAAGCACATGCCGAAAGTTATTGCAAATTTTTAAAACTTCTGTTCTTGAAATCCAAGTCTCCGGTACTACTGCAGCACCTTCTGGCTCCTGAATATTTTTTCTCAACTAAACAAAAGGAGATTTGCAATACTCTGTTGGTTTTGTCCTTTCATATTCATAGGACTTGACACCTGGGTTTTTAGGTCACTGCACTTTTTTATGTCCTCTATAGAAAAGCAACCACATTTTACCATATTGGGATGACAAGTCGCAATGCTCATGAAAATCAAGAGACCCCTTATTCAAAGTAAGAAAAAAAAAGCAGACTTTTTAAACCTCCAATTTCTTACCAGTTGGATTTGTATCTGTAGAAATCAGCTGTAAAGGCTCAACCTTACATATCTCCCTCCAGGGCTTAGGCTGAGACCCAGCACAGAGCCCATACGCTCTCAGGTCAGGCTTCAGCTTGTATCTCTATTTAAGTGACTTTTTTCCTTCTTGGAGAAAGTGACACCTACAATACATACAGAAGCATGTTTCCATCAGATTAAGGAATGGGGAGGGGCTTCCCACTGCCCTGTTCCCTTTCTCACTATGAGAAGAAAATGAAACATCCTGGAAGAGCAAAGCTGTGATTCAGCAGTGTAGTGCTGTCCTGGTGATTTTATTTTGTTCTGGTGGTTGTTTTGTTCGGTTGGTTCATTGGTTTTGCTTTGTTTCGTCTTCACCCCAAGCTTCTGAAAATAGTAACTTTCGCTCTAATAACCAAATGCAAACCTAAAAGAAATGGAAAGGAAGTGACATGACCAAACAGCAAGCCTTCTTTTAACTAGTCAGCTTTCCATCGTAAATGCAAGCTGACAAAGTAAAGATAACACTTAAAAACTTTGCAACCTGAAACAATCAAGCAACATTCTCACAGACAACCACTTGCGGTACTTACAGCTTCACTCACTGTCTCCTAAGAAAAATGTTTTCTTCTTGGCTAAACTGATGACTTGGGGTAGAACATGATTTCCAGGCAAAAGGCAGAACAGAGCACACACCTGTTTGATTCCTGGCTTGGTGTCCTGGTGTTGGCTTACATGAGGTTTCAGTTTAAATTATTTTGAGTTGTCTTTTCTTTCTCTTTTCTTTTTTTTGGTAGGTTTGCCTCAGATTTCAGTATTATCTGTTGAAAATGCTGTGCAGCCTGATCACTAACACTCCAACAGCACTTTGTCACTTATTCCCTTTCAAGCAGAAAAGGAATTTTTCTGGGTGTTAATCTAAGAGAAGTCAAGGGATGATGGGGACATCTCTGAAAAGAGAAGAACATACTATGTGTTTAGTATAAATCAGGTTGGAGCTTTTTTAAAATACAAAAATAGAAGACTTCATTAACCTAGGAAATGATTCAGAAGATTCTGCAGACTACAAAGCAGGGTAATCCCTCAGATGGTACAATTATTCAGACAACTGGAAAAACCTGCAATAGTACAAATAAGGCATAGCACTGCAAAGCTGATAGCAATGTGGGAAATTACAGTAAGGTATTCTGTAAATTCTTCTAGGGAATAAAGGGTGAGTATGTTGCAACCAGCAGCCAAACTTGGATAACATGATACATAATGTATTAAAGATGTTTAACATTTCTTCATAACAAAGTAGAGGAGTCATAAATCACAAAGTCCTGATTCCCTTGGGTACCACAATTCTTCCAGTTTGAAGACAAAGAATATATCAAGTTTCATTCTCATTATAATCTCCACTTAGTAACGTTGAGCTTGGAGAGAGATGAGATTTGTGGAAATATGCCTTCAATAAGGGAGAGGCAATTATGCTTTGGATTGCTTGGATTTCTTAAAAGAAGAGTCTGCTGCTTGAGTAACTGGGAGCATTTTGCCTCACAGGGATGAAATAACATAAAGATTGGTAACACATCAAGTAATTTGGAGATTATTTTGTAACCAAGACTGACCTTAAAATTTATCCACTTTCCCTATCAAATGCTCCCTTCCAAGAACTAACTACTGAGTCACCCTCTTTCTGTGTCATATAAGTACTATTTCTTTCCGTCTTCAGGCGTTTTTATGTTTGCACGAACTACTCCCATTTCTTCGCATTAAGGCAATTTAGCTACTAAAAAAACCTAAACAAACATAGAAGGGACACTTCAAAGTGAGCAGACACTGTGTGTCAGAAGAGAATTAGAGAACTCTAATAACTATCTGGGCACTTACTAGCTATCATTTACCTGATCATTTCAAAGTACTTTTGAGCCATTAAAGCTTTACAATATCCCACAAAGTTGGTGTTTTTAACCTTCTTTCACAGACAATAAAAATGATACAGAAATAGCTTAGCCCTCATGGTTTAGGTCATATGGGCAGTAACAGAGAGGTGCCATAGACAACATGGTAAGACTACAATGTTCCAGCCATTAGACAAGACCACCGCCTTCTGGAATGGAGAGTCAGTAACATGTCTGTCTGATAGGGATGGGGAAATCACTGAAACTTCTTGAAAATTATTACAAGGCAGCCTTTCCTAAAAACTGGAGAGTGAAAGGGGAATTACGAAATTCACTTTCTGAATCACATAGTGTATCTTTCTACATTAAAACAAAACCAGACAGCTGTTTAGATAATATTCAAAAAAATTAGAGAGAGACTGATAACAGAAGAGCCTGTTTCTTGGTGTCTGCATCTCCCAGGAGGTGTGGGAGTACAAAGAGCCCGTGTGTGCAGCAGGATCAACCAGAGCACCAAGAAACTGGGTGGGAAGGAAGGCTGCATTATTGTAGGCATGTGAGCAAGCTTTCGTGGGCTGCTCTGCCTCGTGTCCACAGTGAAGCCGCCTGCAGCACTATTTACCTGTTTGCTGGCTGGGTTTTGCAGCCCGTGAAACTGCCTTCAGTACCCTGGCTGTGCAGCTCCGGGGTAGGTACCCACCGCCGTGTGTGTGCTGCACGTATAGCCACTCTGTCCGTCTGGTCTGGTGCCACACAGGAGGGTTTCTGTGAATACAACGCAGAGACAGGACCTGAGGGAGTGGCATGAAACTGACAGGAGAGGTCGATGCTGCGTATTAGGAAGAGATTTTTCACCCCGGGGAGGTTAGGCTCTGGAACAGGTTCCCCAGGGAAGTACCAAGCCTGCCAGAGTTCAAGAAGCATTTGGGCAATGCTCTCAGGCACATGATGTGATCCTTGGGGTGTCCTGTGCAGGGCCAGGAGTTGGACTTCAACGATCCTTGACTCTTCCAACTCAGAGCATTCTGTGATTCTATGATTGCTTCTGAAATTTCAGAAGGATCCTCCAAGCAGATTGCATCCAGCACTTGGGAAGTATGGAGCTGAGATCATTACAGTGCCGTGACAACCACAGCAAATGCTGAAAGGAGTCCAGGCCATTACTGCAGAAGAGTAGAGCGCTTTCCTGGCAGTGACTGCAAATAATATGAAAATGTTGAAACTGAATTTATCCTCAGTTTCAACATCATCTCTCAGAAAGAGTCAAACAGCAATGGAATTTCAAGGGGGAAAAACTCTTCTAAAACTAATGGCTTTTCACTCTGTCTCTGTCAGCAGATGATTAATTCCTGGTGCTAGGGGTGCATCTGAGTGACTTAGAATGGAGTTCTGGAAGCCATGAAGAAGTAAGAAAGGTTCTGACCAAGGCTTAATCATTGTATTCTCAGCCCTTCTCTGTCCAAAGCTCTGCTGATTAGAAGCCAGCAGGAATTTTCCCTTGAAAAGTAGGAAGGAAAATGTCAAGATAATCTTAGTTTGCAACTTGAGATCTCACATTAGGAAGAAACTAAAGCAACACAGATTAAAAGCAGTATTATTTTTTCTCAAAGTCAAATGCCTGACATTCAGTACCTAAATCCGTTGTTTTTAAATTTGTGTGTCTACACCCAAATTCAATATAAACTGGCTGATTGGGCTCTCTGAAACATATCCACATAGGCTGACACATTAATTTGGAATCGTGAGTTAATTAGAGTGACCCAAAACTTTCTCTAAGTGATTTACTAGTCATTACAGAAAAAAAACCAAAAAAACAAAAAACAACCAAGTCCTATATCTCATCTCTCACTGTTGTTATGTCTGAACACAGGAGAATGCAAATCTATACCTCTCCTGACAGCAATCTGCACAACTTCTGGAAATACATTCCCCAGCCTAACACTAACTTGTGGCAGTCACTGCAAAGTAGGTCTCGACAATCTAGAGCAGAATAATGAAGAAAGAAGGTGATTTGAAAATAGTTCCTGAGCAACAAGCTCTTACAAGAAGCATCTCTAAAAACCTCCTGTGCTAAAGCTGAGAATACAGATACTTTATCATCATTCTATATAACTTTAAAAAGTACTAACTAGACAATATTAATCCAGCATGTATGCATATAAATTAGATTATTCTATTCTTTAATGCTGAAATAATTTTACCAATGTTTATTATCTCCCCTCCAAACATCTGGAAATTTAAACTTTTTTAAAAATCAATCTTTTTAGCAAGTGGTATAACAGCCAAAACTTTCTTGATGATCAAAACATTCCCAAATACAGATTTCATTTTTTCCAAAATTTCATAAATAGTTTTTTAAAAATCCTTGTGATCTTTTTTTTTCCCAAAAATGGAAATTTTGGCTTACGCAGCACTGTCATTACAGAAAAAGAAAGAAAGTCCTGTTCCTGATGTTGATATTCAACAGTGTTTATATCCATTAACCATTTTCTTTCTGCATTGCTCTTCATCCAGTCCACAATTTTAAATTCTACAGAAGAAAAAGAAGGTGTCCCCCAGAACAAATTGCCTGATCCACCTCTCATTTCAAATCTAGGAGTAGCTCTGGACAACTTAGAGTCTTTATATGAAACTTGGTTGGCAGACTATGAGAAAAAAATAGCATAGGATCACCTAATTAAAGACTGTTTAATAAAGCAAGCAACTTTCACGCAGCATAGGAGGTTGCATTGGGATGGCTCATCAAAGAAATGTGTACTTCCGTCACCTTGCCCTTTGTGTTGCTATATTTTGTCCAACTGCTGACATGCCATCCAGAAGATCCATCTGTTTTTGCTGGAATATTATTTTGAAACTTCATTCAGCAGACAACAACTCCCAACTGGTTTCCTCCATGTCCATTTTAGCATGCTGTGACTTCTGGTGACAAAGTTATCAACGACATGATTAAATTGGAACACTTTTCAGATGGTGCAGGAGGGAATGCCATGGCTCTCTTCCTCCAGCTCAACCCTTGCCCTTTAACCTATTTAACCTGCCTCTTCTTTAACCTGTTCCTTACCACTTGACAGTCTGCCCACAAATTCTCATTTCCCTCAGGTTATTTCAGACTCTTACACAACTCAGTGGCCCTGAAACCCTGCTAGATTAAATCACTTCACTTCCTTTGAAGAGGAATTACCTCATAAAAAAGAAATATCAGCTAAAGTGGTACAACTCACCTTTCAAAAACCCTTGTTTTTATTTTTTTCCATTCTCTACTTGACTTTATATCTTTATTCTCTATTGTTTCAAATCTTTGCATACCACTGAGGTGACACTAACAAGCTCCCCAGATTATTTTTCCCTTCCTGCAATAGAGGGTGTTACAGGCATTATCCCCAAATCATAAAGTACTGCCTTGGAGTTCATAGATTATTAAAAATCCTTTCTACCAGACTTTCAATTTCCTTTGCCATATCTTGGACTATTATGAGATGGACATTATCCAACTACTCTTCCATCACAAACACACTCATTTGCACTTCTACAGTTACTCCTGACTGCCTTTATTCCCATCATCTGCCTTACAGAATATAGCCTGATAATCAAACAAAAGTGAAATGTTCTCTAGTTTGAGATAATACTTTGACTGTTTTTATCTTCATCCCCGCCTTATTTCAGTGGGGGGAAGAGGGGACTTTTTTTTTGACCCTGCTTCTAACTGGATGAAAGATATTAAGTTTGGAAATGGTCTTGCCTCCAGTTACTGATCTCAACAAAATGTTCAGATAAGCCATTGATGACATTAAGTTAATTTGACAGGAAGGTCCTAATACTCAAAAATACTCAAATTTGAAGCTTCTTTGCCCTGGAATTGCTCTGGCTGATATAGAGTAATCATCTAAAAAAAGTCCCTTCAGTCCAAAAGAGAGGAAAACCATTTTGACACTGATTTCAGCTTCCAACACATTTTTCAGTTTGAGTCTATGTTAGCAAATACTGACCAAAAACTGTTTCAATGACTATCTTACCTTAGACACCACAGCATCCCCAGGAGAGTTCCATCTAAGTAGATTAGTCCTCTTTGGGCCTGACATGCCTGGGCCAAACCCATTGTTTCTGCAGAGTGCTTGCTTATCTTCCAGATCACCTGGAGCACACCCTACACTTCCTGAAACTGGCACAGCCCAAGCCCACCTGTCATCCAGCAAACAAAATTAGTGCATACAGCAAATACAAGAAAAATATGGGGAGTTAAATGATTATTTTATGTTCATCACAGGGACAGCCACATGTGACTATTCATTAAATTGCCCAAAGCCTCTTCCAAGTTCTTTCACTCCAATGTATAAGATCCTCCCTTCTCTGTCTCAAGCTTCTTCCATCTTCACCTTGCCAGAACTCCAGATCAAGCCTCATTTAAGCTACATGTAAGTAGCAGTTTCAATCCACTTAATATATGTAATCAAATAGCTCACTCCTCAATATATTCCAGAGTTTGAGAATGTTTATGAAGCTGCCACAAAGCTTTCAGTACACTGTAGAGCTCTTCTTAGAACTGCCAAAGAGAATGGAGGTTCTTGCCGTAAAATTTAGGTCCAGTGTGTCATAGAGTGCATGTTTTTTTTGTCTAACTTGAACCTGGAAACAATTTATATTGAGTTTTTTTCAGAACTGGTGAGTAACCATTGAGCATATAAATTCATGCTTCCATGTTAATACTGAAAGAGATTTTCACAGTGGGTTTGGCCTTCTAAGAACCATCCACCCCACCATGCCATCTCCTCTCATAATTTCCACTTACTAGATTTCATCAAAGAACAGCTGAAATGTGGGATGCTTTTCTCCTCACATCACACCTCCAAAGGAGCCCTTACATTTAGTTTACATAAAGATTTTATGAAAGACTGAGGGAGCAAGACTTTCCCAGTACAAATTTTGTATCACATTGGGCAAAATTGTGCATTTTTAGCCAGTGTACAAAATGTTTCAGATTTAAACTAAACAGTATGTCTGTGAACTATATTCCCATAAGAGATGCCTATCCTGGCAGTGGCATGATGGCGCTCCTAGGTGCTACATGCTGAAGCAGAGCTGGCAGCAGAGCTTTGCTTTGGGATGCACTGGTAAAAGGAATGCAGGAATGTTCCTGGGCTTCTGAGGGCTTTAACACCCTATGGATATGAGAAATGCCCTCTGAGCAGACCAATCATCTACCTAGTCCTATAACTTATCTGTGACAATGGCTTATTGTAAATAAGTAAAAAATTGTAAATAAGTAAACTGTAAATCAGATGCATCTGGCATCAATTCCTGTTGTTGCAATCCTTCCAACAGAGTACTCATTTTGGATTGGCAATGCATACATTTATATCATGTTCCATACAATCCTAATGACAAAACAAAACAAACTTGGTCAGTTTAATCCCTTGATAAATCCTCAAAGAGTCTTTCTTATTACAATGAGTAGGCAGCACCTCTTCATTAGGAAGAGAGACAAACAATGAGTGTTCAAAACCCATGGGTTAAACTGGCTTATTGAAATATATTAATCCTGGCTAGCATATTTTTCTTGGGCAGAGACAAGAAAATGTCTCTAGGTGGTACTCTCCCATTTTGCTAGTTATCTTTGAAAGAGAGGGAAACCCACTAGAGTAAACTGTATACAAAGGAAGAGGGACATACCTATACACCTCTGAAAATCCTCTGGGGCTGCACAACACAGCTGTGGCCAGTCTGAGGTCTCTCCGAAGACGGATATCCTGATGACTTCTTCTGCACCCCATCTTCCCTCACCAACAACTCTCTTCGGGATGCTGGCAGGGCTGCAGTACAGGCAGAGGTGCAGCCTGAGCTGTCAGCTGGAGACATCAGCAGGGTCATGAGACAACTACATCAGGCACCGGACAACACAAGTGTATATCCAAAGCAAAACATTTTTTTTTTTCTTGTCAGTCCATTTTTTCTGTGAAATTCTGGTAATTTCTAGAAAAAACCCCACCACTTCCCTTGGAGGTGTTTAGCTGAAAATTAAATACTTTTGCAAAAAGCAGGGATAGTAAGGAATACTTGAGCAGACCTTCTTCCAGTTTCCTACTCAGAAAAGCCTGTACTGGCCTGTTGGTCTCTGACAACGCCAGTAACTTGTGCCTTGAAGGGAGCTGCCTTTTACACTGTTTTCTAGCTTTGGTCTTGTCCCCAGAGAGGAAAAGAGAGATGGAAAGGGAGATAGCACTCAAGGAAGGTAGAATCCTTAGAAACAACAAATAATAAACAAATAATGACAAGTTTGAAGTTAAATACTATAAAATGATATTGTCAGATGTTCTCAGAAATGGCCTGCAGTGGAGAACTGGCTAGTCACACAGAGCTGGCTCTCCCTAGTCCCAGCTATTAAACTGTTATGAAGCTAAAGTTGCATGAAATAGTTTCCTAACTTCACTTTTCCATGGATGTAATAACTATCCACAGCATAAGGGTGTTTCACAACTGCAAAATGGGAAGAGGAGAGATACACAAGACATTCTGTATTAAAATGTGATCCATGCTATGAAAAACAAATGAGAATCTGATCTGACCTAACTGTGAAGTAATTTAAAGTGATAATAAGATACTAATGATGAATTTGTTAAATCTGGAGTACACATGGAACTGATCTGTAGCATACAGCCAAAAAAAGAAATACACTATTCAAAAGTGATGCAACGTGACATTTTGTCCATAGCAACTAGCTAAGGACAGTCTAGCCTGCAATTAAACTTTTATAGACATAAGTTTTGTAAATTTTTTTAATGCATGTTAATATTTATTGTTTACATAATAGTTCAGCAAGACAGCGTTCTCCTCTTTAGTTCAGAGACACCAGAAGTCTCACTGTGCAGTACAGCAAAGGGTCTGCCAAGCCTAAAGATACATATCCATCAGATATTAGTCTTTTAGCTCAGAATGAAACCAAATATTAACATTTAGTTTCAAATATATCAGAATTATTTTGAACTGTTTATGGATTTCTAGTATCAGCACGTTCACAAAATAGCTAGAGCCCATCCATACAAGCAACTCTGTTGTCAGTATGTCCATAGCAGGCCCAGGTAAGTTAATCTTCTGAAATCTTTTCCAGCGTGATTTCATCCCACAAAGCATGCGCTGTCTTTTTTTGAATCAAGTTCCAATGTGCCCAGACTATCCTTCCTAGATTCTGTCTAATCTCTTCATTAAAGACCTTAGAGACAGCAATTCACCTACTTCACAACAAAGTCTGTTCCAAAATCTAAGGATTCTGGATATGTCTATAGAGTATCTCTGTTTTCCATCTACTATCAGTTTTGTATTTATGTTATTCCTTTGTAGGTCTTAGAAATTTTCATCACTGACATTTACGAACAAGGTCTTGCAATAATTTTATTCCTTCTTACATGCTGATTTCTGCTTATTCACTGAGTGTGGAACTTAGGTCTCTAAGCTGGATTTCTTTTTTTCTATTTCCAGCAGTAGGAGCTTACAAGTCAGATCCTGAGGATAGAAGGACTGATAGATCCACATCACCTTTTCTGATAAGTACCTCTAGTCAATGAGACTCGTCCACATACAAATCTGTGTCAAAAGAGGGTACAGCTTGAAATGAAAATAAGAGTAATTCTATGATAACCCCTGCTTAGAGAAGCTTTTGGTGGCTAAAACAGGACATCACTTTGCAGCTAGCTTTTAGACAAGGAAAACATCATCAACAGTATAATTCAGTGTCAGTCTGTTTGTTGTAAATTCTTTTTCATAACAGGTTTTTACTTTACATAACTTAGGAACATTTGGCCACTTAGCAGAGCCTTCATTTCCACTGTATAGCAAAAAGTTGAAATAAGTGAATTTTGCCATATAATATAGATAATGTCAAAAGTCAAGGTATTTTCTATTGCTTATTTTTTTGCTCCATCCCCAGAGCATCCCTGCTTTTCTTTTCTGCAGCCTAATACTGAAATCAAAAGTTCAGGCAACAGTTAAGCTGTACTTTTATGCCAAACTCTGGTAACTTATCAATAAGGTGAAGAGACAGAGGTGGTGACTCCAAAGTACTGTGACAATGAAAAGGAAGCATTCTTAATTTTCAAGGACTTTTTGGAAAAGCTATTTTGTATTGCTCCATGGAGAAACCAGGACGCATGTGTTACATTGCAACCTTTCACAATACAACAGCCTAAGGGCAATTGGGAAGATTTTCATGCTGCTGAGGGTAAGTGGTTTGTGAGTCCTACAGTAAAATATTTGATGTCAGGAAAATAACCTTGATCTTTGACCTCTTAACACTTAAAACAAAACATATGAAAATAAAAGTATGATGAGTGTCTAGCTGTAAACACAGGACTGTCTGGTCAAAAACAGATGTAATTTTTATTCCCTTCATTTACTTTCGTCTTTCTGCATGCAACATTACTGCTGAGAATTAAATACCCAACATGCTTCTGGATAGGTTTTCAGTCTAAATTTTGTTTATTGAATATTCAAATGAATATGGAACGAACATGGTACCCACCCTAAAACTCTCAGGAAAATTATATTTTAATATTAATTATTTAAACTACAGCAATCATTTTCTTAAGTGTGCTTTTTTGAACTGAAAATTTATCAAGAAGGAAGATTTCTGATGATTTCACAAACCAGGATACATTTTAATTTTTTTCTTTTAACATATCATGTTTATAGACTTGCCATGCCTGCAGGGCTATCACGTAGGCAAAAATTTCCTAATCAAGAAATATTTGATAAGCACAGACACTGTAAATACCCGGTTGCACATTTATAAAGAATATCATAGAAGAAAAGCACTGTGTTGCTTCTCTTTTGGGAACATTAATGCTTTCCTCCAACAGAAAGAACAGTCCAAACCAAATTATAACTCCAGTCCATATCCTGATAAAGTTTCAGAACAAGGCGATTTGTGTTGATGAGAAAAGGCCAAGGAAAGGCAAACAGTAAGTCTGGCCCTCTCTACACCAAGCCTCTTTTAGTTTGGCATCATAAAAAAAGCCTTATCTGATGTGCAATTTATATTTTCAACCATACAAAGTCCATTTTACCTTGCCAAAAGAGTACAAAGAAGACAAGTTAAATGAAAACCAGCCCAGCATTTGTACATGAAGTATTAGCGTCCCCTCTGTTCTCACTCAATGGCATGAAGTTACACATAATGCCTATTTCCATAACAAGAAGCTCACATACACACTTGCCTTTACAGAATTGTTAACATTTCTATTATTATGTCATATATAGAAGTAGGACTCAATATGCCCCAACAACACAAAAAATACCAACTTTGCAACTGAAGCTAAAGCAAGTGGGTTAGAAACCAGGCCTAGGTTTGGTATTACCCCTGGATCTTTGGGATCCATACATTAGAACTACAAGCCCCGTCTTAAGCATCATCACGCTAAAATACTCCAAGGCATAACATCCCAGCAACTACCAAAAGCAGTCTGCATGCACCAATCTGCACACACCTACAGTGTGTGAAACACTCACTTTTCTTTAAATTTCACAAGCATTTTCGTAGTTTTCCCAGGTCTGTAAGATCTGTAAACTCTTACTGGAGTTTAGAAAATACAGAGTACCTTGGATCAGGACACCTACCCAGCAAAATCCACCATCCTCCCCAGCGGGTAGGAATAGTCCCTATGGACATGACCTCTTGCAGGAGGTTCACTGCACATAGACTTGGATTGCTCCATCCACATCGGGGCTCCTTACAGTGCTGTCTCCTGCTACACAGGCACAGCCACAGTGAGGTGGACAGGCTTTGCACATGTCTAATAAGTCAACATTACAATAGGAAAAATTCACCCAATGCCAAGAGCTCCAGCAGAACCGTATAACACTTCATTTGTGTGTTAAAAACTCAACAGGGATTTAAATGAATCAGATCCTTGTGCACAAGAGAAAGTTAACCCTTGCTGAATAAACCTTTTTTATTAGTGTATCAGAGTCAGACAGAATATATTACTTAAAAAATAGTTTAACTTGAATGCGAATTAAGTGATTGACATACCATGCCTTCAAATGTTCCTGTTTCATAATTGTTTCTCCTTTTTTTTTCTTTTTTGTTTTATGAGCTCAATATTCCACCAGGGTTTTCCTTTTTCCTACGTGCAACAAAACCAAAGATAACTTCTAAAAACAGATGAATTAAATCAGAACACTCAGAGTCAATGCTCTCACCCTGGTTTGACTTGAAACACAGAAAACACATTACAAAGTACAGCAAAAGTTTGCCAAGTCTCTTTAATGACCCAGAAACTGATTATGATGTACTGAATTTTGCAAGTTCCTAAATTTGCCCACATATACGACAGCAAAACAAAACGCTGGGACTCTGTCACCAACAGAATTTTCTGTTCAAAATTAAACAGATGCAGTAGCATAGCGACTCTCAAGGAAATCCCTTGGAGGTTAATTGGACACAACCAACAGGCACAAGAAGATATTATCTGCAGACATCAACAGATGCATCCTCAGTGGAACACTCTGTCAGCAGTGATGCAGAGTCATCCATGGTCACCCGCAGCCCTCAAAAAGCCTCGGTGAGACTGAAGGGCTAAAGTCGAATATTCACCCCAATGATTGTGCCTGCCTCCTCCTGTCTGTGTACTCTTCTCAGTGTCCTTACATGTGAAAATAACTGTACTGTTTCTGGCTCCCTTACAGAGCAGTGGAGGACAAAGCCACAAAAGTTGCTTTCAGATGTATTGTTCTTTTTTTCACTAGGACAAGGCAAAACAGAATCTGACCTGAAGCCATCTCAGGCTGGCTGATGTCTGTTCATTTGCTACCCTGGGCTTTTGACCAGCATAGGTCCCAGTGTTGTTTAAAATTGGGCACAATTATTTTCACACACAAGTTCACTTACAAGAGGTTACCATAATTTTAAAGATGATTCTGCTGTGCCTATCAAAGCCAAGGGGTCTTAACCGTAAGAAGTGACTGAATTTGTATAGAAAAGGAGGCTAGAAAATCAAATTATATTTACTATAGAAAATCTGTCTTTGTTTTCCAGATTGTTCTTGCTTTCATACTAAAGTGTTTCATCAGTAAACATCACCCCTTGGGAAGAGCTGTGTCCTTTGGTGAACACATGATTCACAATGTTGTTGCTGCAGGTTCCATGTGTCTTCCTGGAAAAATTCTCTCTTAATTGTACTTTTTTCCTACAGAAACGTACTTTTAAGTCAATCAGGTCTTACAAATATCTCACCAAGTCAAGTGAAGTCCAAGTGGGTGAAAGGCAGTTTTATATTCTTGCTACAAATTTTCCAATCACACCTATTTTTATGTTACCAGGGGAAACTGCCATGATTTACTAACTACAAACCCTTTAACAAACACGAACTCAAACAAGCACTTGTAGAGAATAAAAACAAATGCTTCACTCTGAAAGGTATGTTTTCCTTTTAAATACTTCTTCCGTTAGAATAGAAACATAAATTTAACTGATTTTCACATAATTTTTTTTTCCCCACAAAAAATTACTCCCCCATCTCCCATCCCAGATGGCTGGATGTTGACTCAGTGCGAAGAACTTGGGAGGCTAAACAAACATGAACCTAGTTTGACAATCCATTATAACTTGGCTAATGCTCCTCTGTCACCAATAATCAAGGCTCTGCTAACACTTTCATTTCTTTCTCTTTTTTTTGCTAAATACACTGCACTCTGCTCAGCTGAATCACCAGGATTTCTTTTCTGTCAAGAAGCCCTTTTCTTTTAAAGCTTCCTAAGGGAAAAATATTTCTTTCTCAAGTGAAGCCCTTGAAGGGGTTTGCTTCTTGCAGGTGAATTAGCAGAAATGTTGGTTTTCAGAATAGTTTCAGGCATTGTTTTCACTCTGCTCCTCGCTTTTCCAATGCATCACTGTGCAGGGAAACAGTGCCCAGCTGCAGCACTTGACCCTGTATGTCTGCCCTGCTCCAGCACTATTTGAATGAAAATCTGAGGCTTGAGATCCAAAGTCCCAAGTCTGCCTTTTATGAAGCTCCTCAACCTTACCAAAAAAACTCCAAACAAAACAATCTTGTTAATTCAAACTTCCTTATCAACTTCTTCATGGGGGGCTGAAATACCAGTTTTAAAGGTATATGGGCACACAGAGTTAGCTTGTGGGCACAGCTTCTCCCTCACAGGGAAGTCTGGAGATCCCACCTGGATGCACTGTGACACAGTGAACCAACATTCTAGCTACTAGCACATGAGCCTGTGTGGATCTCTGAGGAGAAAATATAACTACAACTTGTCTTGTCAGTACAGTTATCTCCAAAGAGGCTTTGGCTCTGCTCTTGCCATGCTCCCATGAAGGCAGGAGCTATGGCTGTATGAAGAACACTAGCACCTGTCTCAGGAAAGGAGCCTGACAAGGTGCTGACCTGGCACACAAATCACAAGCAATGCAGGAGAGACACATATCCTGCTTCTGCCAGGCAATACGACTCTCCTGGCCAGTCTCCAAAGAGTGTCAGACCCATGCATCTGCCAGTGTGCTGAACCACATGCTGGGCTGAGGTAAGCAAAGCTTGACAAGTTTGCATTTCCCCGCAGAGTATCACTGCTGGAGGCTGGGTCACCTCTGGGCTGGACAAAACATAACAAATGGAGACCTCCAACTTCTCCCATTTGAGGTCTCTTTGATGAAGCAAAGCAGGAGTAAATAAATAAACAAACTCATTTTACCCAGTCTCTGTGGGAATCCAAACATTAATGAAGATTTTGCCCTCTGAAGCTTAATATAGAAATGAGGGTAACATATTGAAAAGATCCTGAGGTAGTAAGGTTTTATTTAAAAGAGCAGTGACTTAAGAGTTCTGAAACATACTCCTGCCAAAGCCCTCAGACCTAGGTCTTAAATCACTTCACTGCTCTCAAACACTTGGAATTTAGGCATTTAAAAGTGGTGTCTAAGACCTTCATGCAGACAGTAACCTTTAAAATTGTCATATTTGCAAAGTCTTTGAAATCTCATTCCTGCTCCCCTCACAGGAAAGAGAACTCACCCAAATCCAGTAAGGTAAAGGCAGAAATGTCTCTAAAACACAACTACTTAAGTGAAGCCTTTTCCCATTCCTTTCATCACTGCCACCAAAAAGAAGGCACAGCCCTGTGGAGGACCCTCTGCAACATGAAGTTTCTCTGAGCAGAGGGTGACTGCATTGGAGTGGAGCCCATGGGATGGGTGGTCACCTGCTGGAGACAAGTGCCCCTGGCAGGTACGTAGCAGGCAGAAGGCAGCATGCCAGCAAGTCTGGAACAATACTCTGGAACCGTAGACACAAAATGTCACAAGGACACAAAAATGCAGTGTGGCCACAGCATGCTCCTACCTGGTGGAATGAGTGTGGGGTCAGCAAGATCATCTCCCACCACAAAATAACAGAAAAAAAGACGTACCTGCTGAGGCAACACTAGCATGCCTGCCTCACCTCTGATGCTGCAGAGAAGAGGGGCCCAGCTCTTGATGGCAGGAGCATCTTAAGGCACTTGCAGAGCCAAACAGTCAGTGAGCCAGGAGACGTGGAGGGAGCCAACGGAGAGCACAGCATCCAAATCAGCAAATCCCTTAAGCATGTGTTTAAGTGCTTTACTAAATCAGGACCACAGTGTGACTGCATAAATGGCCCTCAGCAGTCCTGTGATACCTGCTAGTATTTCATGAAGGGACAAGAAGGCAGCTCAGTCCCTGCAAAAACAGATAATGGCAAGCAAAGACAGCATGGGGATGTAGCACAGATGATCTGCATCCGGAGGGATGCTGCTTGGAGCAGCTAATTTCTCTGGGCAGTCACACTGAGTTATTACCATACAACATCTTTTCTCTCTTTTTTCTTTTGCCACGTGTTTGGGTTTTTTTCCTAATATTGTTTACTTCAAGTTTCTACTCTTGATAGTAGAAAAGCCCTATCCTACATATGTTCTGCAGATTATTGGACCCACCTCCCCCTCCAAGTGTTTCAACAACAATCAGTTGTTTTCTGAGCAGCAAGAGGGATTACAGCCCTGTGGCATTTTTCTGCATTCTTTTAAATCTTCTCTTCTCTCTGGGGAAGAATCTGTTTCTGATGTTAATGTGGTGCTACGTGTTTATAAAGTGTTCTGATCCTGCCTGCTGTCACCACAACATGGTGATAAATTAAGAGTTTAATTTCAGTTTAATTTGCACATACAGATTAACAAACACAGGGAAAAGGGTATGAAAGGACAGGAGCAACTGTAATATCTCTGCCTCACTCAGCTCACTCAGGCATTTCTGATGACTGTGAAGTGCTTCAACCTAGTGTTGATGAGCAAAAATCAAGAAAATTGAAGAATAGATTCAATATTATTTTTATTCAGATATTATGGAATGTGTGAATTTAAGAGAGACTCCTTGGCAACAGTTAACACAAATCCTTCTAATTTGCTTTAAGTTTCTCTTCTTCATTTTCAATAGTGCAAGAAGGCAGTAATGCGCTTCATTTGAAGTATGCCCTTAACCCCTTAACTGAGCTGAAGAGGGTTGGACAAACAACTGTTTCAGCACTTTGAGTGAGATGGATTGAGACAGAAATGCAGGGTCTCACAGTGAAGGCAGGAACCCTTTAAAGGCACTCCGAAGGAGACAATCCCATAACCACTGAAGGCATGATGGTCTTCAGCGCACGGGGGAGCTGTGCAGGATTCAGGGCCCCCAGTCATGACCATGCTCACCCTTGCTCTATGGGCAGCTGGCCTTACCGACCTTTGTAGAGGCACTGAGTCACTGTGGGGACTCCACACCTCTAAGGCACTCCATTTCTCAGTCCCTTGGAGGAAACAGATGAGGACAGAAAATGTTGTAAAGAAAAGGGTTGGAGGACTGAACACTCAGATCTTGGCAACACTCTTTGAATTAACTGGAGTGCTAAAAACAGAATACCCACAATTTGATTGTAATATTTAGAAACTGTGTTAGGGAACTTTGCAAAGAGTGCTAATTTATAGATGATTTTCTAAGGAGGACCAGTGAGTATATTACTTTTCCTTTAAAGTGCAGCTGCAACAGCAAACCGTACACAATCTGTAGATTTTATAACCTTGCTAATTTTCCTAAAATCTTGGGAGATATTGGTGGTAAGTATAAAGGTATTTTGTTTCAACCTAAGAAGAAAAAGAAAACTGAAAACAAAAGAATTAATTTTCAGAATACATCTAACAGCTAAACTAAAAAGATACCAACTGTGGTCTCCACAGAACAGCCAGCAGTGTCAGAGAGACTGGTATGTTACACTTATTCTCAACTCAACTAAAGAAACTGGGGTTTTATTTTTATTCCTGTTATTAATGAGAAAACTTGGCACACTAAGCATGCAGCTACAAAATGACAACGTAAAGAAAATGATGTACGAATCAGTAACCCTTCTGGCTGTATGCAGAAAATTTGGAGCTGTGAGAAGAGAGACCCTGGGAGCATTGCACTGGATGAGGTACTTGCATGAAGAGGAATCAACTTCCAGCTCTGTAACATATTTTTTCGCTTTCACAGTCCCATTTTTAAAATAGACAGCTATAAACCCAGTTCATTAGAGTGTGCAAGAGGCTCAGATACTGAAGTAAGGAGGAGTATGTAAGAGCTGAGACTGAAATCCCCATTTTCTATTAGCACCACCATCTGAAGCACTGACCAGCCATTTTATTTTATGCCAGATCTCAAAGATTTGATTGTGGCTTTTGTCCCATAGGAGAAGGAAACCATGTTTTTCATGGCATCATGTCAGAATAGTTCAGAAATGGGATATCAGCCTACATTGAGTTCACCTTTCCATTTCAGCAATTTTAGGGGAAAGCTTTTGATTTGAGTCTGGAAGAACAGAGCTTTGACTGCAGGCTTGCCTAACTACCTATGCAGAAGGAGTGGAAGCAACTTTCTCTGCAAATAAGGTATTTTCTGGGGACATAAAATGAAGATCTCCTGTCCGGACTCTAACCACAGTCAAAATTTTTAAACAAAACATTTAAGTCATGTCTTAATATGAGGGGGGTGCAGGCTGCACAGAAAGGTTATTTGCCTGCAACAGCCCAAACAATTGAACTGAAGAACTTGCTCTCTCCCAAGACTTTAGTCTTTGCTTGTAGGTCTATGGGAAAAATTCACTGTCAAACCCTCCGAGAGGTCCACAATGCTTCTTACGTTCCAAAATCACTGGGATAGCTCACATAATAAAATATTTGCTGGAAAGGCACCCAGGCATATTAAGTACAGAGAGGCAGCCTTAACTCTCACTTTCCACAATTTCATGAGCCTGAGTCAGGACTATAATGTTATTTGAACTATATATGGACTTAACTTGAGGCATTTCTTCACCCATCCAAGACCTTTTTTATTTATTCCCATATGTTATCCCCTATTATCTCATTAGTTACGTTATTTTAGCTGCACTTAGCATGCAGGTGATATTGCCAATTTGCTACCTAGTCATAAAACTATGAATCCTTTTATTGTCATGGGGGTTTTCCAAAATACGCACTAATTCTATGATCTCAAGATATATTACACCAGCTGAAGAGTACATTATTAAGCATTTCATTACTGTAATAAAAATTAAAATGTATGAACAGAAAATCACAGATTTTTTGTATTCCATTCTCATTAATTTGCATTTGCTTCTGATTCTATATATATCCTGATTAACAAATGCCACATGAGAGATTTAAAATTAAACGGTCTTCAAATGCAAACAGGAGTTAAGCAAGTTCATAATGGCACCCACAGATCAGCCAAAATAATTTTTAAACTGTTCCCCAACAAGCTATAAAAGTACAAGGCCAGCTATCCTCATCAGCACAAAGGCAACGATATCATCAGCTTACTAATATATCTTATTTTAAGACCACCAGCAGTCAAGCAGAAGACTCAGCCTGTTGGGTTCATTCCATAAATAGTTACCATCCACAGCACCAAGCAGCACAGAGAATGTTAGTGTCCAGGAATGAGTTTGTGTTGCAGTGAAGGAGCAGCAGGATAAATTAAAACTATGCACTGCTTTGCCCTTACGCCGAGACATCTCCTCTGGCTCACAGGGAAAACCCAACTGAGTCCCTATAGAGCTCTAAAGATTTTCCTGGTTTCAATTTTGCCTTACTGGTCTGAGGCCAAGACTTTTCAGGTCAGTTTGGCATAAAAATTCAGCACACTAAATTTATATACTCATTTACTAAATTCACAGAAAAACAGTTTACTCCTTAAATCTTTACATATGAAAACTTTATATTTTGGAATTAGTCAGCACTGCACACAATTAATGGTGGCTATTTCCTTTCTTAGACATCAAACATGAAAGGCTTTCTAAACTATACATTTCCTCCTTCTGATTGCTAATTGCTTCTAATAACTAATTGCTGCTGCAGCCCAGGTGAAATAGGTTTCCTAACCTACAGAATTCATTTTATATTCAAAAAAGTCTAGTTGATCACATAACATTAGCAGGATGGAGAGTAATGATTTTTTTCAATTATTTTGGAGAAAACAAGATTTTCTGTGTGTCTCTGCTGAATTTCAATCACGATTACCTTAGCTAAGGAAATTGGTGAAATAACAGACAAATATAAACCACATCAACTCTTTTCATTCATTATAGGCTGTACAGAAAAATCACATTTCGACTCAGATCTATGAAAAGTGACAGTGAGACTAAGTTGCAGTGACTGAATTCACCGAAGATCAAAGTGAAAAAAAGAGAAGCAAGTAGCTTGCAGTGTTAAGAGTTTAAAGTGTGGGGTTTTTCAAAATAATCTGCAAAGAGAGACCAAATGTCACTGGTCTTAAAAAAAACCCTGTTCCAGTCAGGAAACTCAGTTCTGCTAAGCAGCAGCAGCAGGTACAACAGGATATTCAAGCGCACGTCAGCCAACTTCAACTTTATTTCAGCTCTAATAAACCCTTCCAAGTATGAACTGTGCACTGGAGCCTGTATCAGAAAAACCATCCACAGCTCTATGCAGCACTCCCACTTCCAAACAAGGAAATGAAAAGGAGAACCATCGGGGCTTATCTTCTCCTTTAACCAGAGATACATACCTTACAATTAACATGCCTACGGTTCACAGAGGGGGGAAAATAAAAAAACACAACAAACATAATTCATCTTCCAAAAGAGTGTTGCTCCAGCGGTACTATCATCTCCAGGCTCCAACAGATCCATTGCCAAGCACTGCATTGCAGAAGCAAACCAAAACCTCATTTCCCAGTCTGTCACCTAGGTACAGTTTTGTGAAACCATGCATGCCATGGTTGTGCAGAAAGTCAAACTGCATCTTTTCTGAGGAAGAGTTACTGGCACACTGTGTATTGATGCATAGCAGTAACACAGAAATCCATGCACGCATCCTTTATATGGAAACAAAACCAGTCTAGACCTTTGTTACCAGCCCAAACCTGCATCCTTTTATGTACATCATCATTAGCCATGCAGAGAAAGTTCAGCAACTAACCTTGAGTGAGGTTCACACATATTCCTTAAACCAATGAGAAACAGTGTTCTGAAGGGGTTAGTGCACTACGGACTCAGCTGAATCAAATATGTATTTGACTTTCCTACAGAGAGATCATGGGATCTGGACTACCCAATTCCTCCCTAATTTCTCAAAACAGAGGCTAGGGATGCCAACTAAACATTGAAATGTTTAAGAGCGTAGTATTCCAGCTATTTGCATGTGGAAAGGAAATCTTAAATACTATAAATTCCATAACTCTAACCACATAAATCCATTAACACTGACTTTCATTAACACAGCATGGAATTATACTCAGTGTCAAGGTGTGAAAATCTCACAAGAACTCTAAATTACTGTAACTTCTAGGTCATGCCAAAAGAGAAGAATGTGTTGCTGATGCCTTCTAAATGATAATCTTCAATACTGCCTCCTGGGACTGATATCTGGCATCACATGCCAGTGGTTTCAGGATGTTACCTTTCTCAGAATGAAATCTACACCATAGAAGTCTGGTCAGGTGAAGACTGTTGGAGTAAAATAACCTGGATTGTCTGACAGAGAATTACCTACTGAATCTTGCAGTGTTTCAATTATGTATTTAATCCTATACTAATCTAGTTAATGAATAAGCAAAAAAAAAAAGATATTGCATAGCATTTTAGTGTCAGTTGTCACATAAATTATGATTGCTCTTCTTCACAGACACAAACAATGCAGAGCTGAATGTTCCTTCAAGACAAGATCAGCTAAAGAAATACCTCCTTTAGGAATAAAGTGGATAATGCTCTCTTTCATCTGCTTCTTTAACTCCAGCCACATTCTAGCTTGCATAGTATGAGAAAATATTTCTGAGAAAGGTTGCTGCAATATAAGAAATGAATGGGAGTCTTGGAATTGTTTAAAAGTAAAATAAAAATGTAGATATCAATTCCTCAAAGCCACAGGCTTCCACTTAGGGCCAGTAAAATCCCTCTAAAATTAATATGAATTTAGTGATTTGCTTTAATATCTGCCTTTCATAACCATTGTGCCTGTAATACGAACACAACCAATTCAGTGGGATATACCCCATTTCTCTTACCAGTTCCAGGAAAGGATCAGATACATTACATGATGAGTATGCTGCACTTAGCTGTGATTTTATTGTCACTCCATTTCTGCTGCCTTGAGGAATGTTCAAAGAAGCTGGTTTCTGTGGTTAGGAGAACAATCCCAAATCAGTAGGGAATAAAATGTAAATAACTATTATTAAATTCAATGTATATTCATAAGGCTATTACTTCTATCTAGTCCCTTGAATATTCTGCTTCAGCAGAAACCCTGTCACCAGTCTGCTTTTTCAGCAATTCAAATTGAGGACATCACCACTGATGCAACCATGTATAGGTCATTTAATTGCTCTGGAACAGCATACTCTACAGATTTAGTATATGACTCTGTATGTGTTACTGGGTTATTACTGAAAAAGACATCAATCACCATGACAGACACAAAGCAGCACTATTCAATGTTTTGAACTGAGACATCAAATGGACCCATTTCTAATTAGGACGATGACAGCCAGGAACTAAATTTTAAAGCCTCTGTTTATTCCCCACATCTCAAAATCATTCCTCTCTGTCCTATTCTTTTTCTTCTCACAAATCTGGTACTAAAACATTAGGCAGCCTCTTCTGTGACTCTGCTGAATAGTTTCTTGTTAACAGACACATAACAATGATGATATAAGACAGAGAAGAATGTGGTTATTAAGCTATTAGAAGCCGAATGCATGCTGTTTGAGTACATCCAGCATTTATCTAGCTTTAACTTGCTACACCAGGAATAGAAAATGATACACATCAATGATATAACAGTGACTTGTGTGGAAGGGCTTAAGTATACATTCAGATTTTCTTAACAAAAAAAAAAAAATACTGTTCTATCCTGACATATGAATGCCTGCTTACTTTCTTCATGGCTTTCCAGCATATGTTAACCTTCTTTATTAGGTAACACTACATAGGCTTTCTTGTCTCTGTCTGAAAGGATGCAGCAATATTTACCTGCATGGGGCTGTGCAGCAGCAGTTTTGACTCATGAAAGGTGGGACTGGATACTAAGAAATGGGGGAGAGTTAAGTTCTGGTTTTGTAAACCACTTGTAAGAAATATTCAGCTATACTACCAAAGAATTCTTGCTGGTGTTTGTAGAGTGAAAAATGTAAAAAAGGCACAAGGCAAGCACAGTGTGCTTCTAGAGTGATTTGTCATGGGAACCAGGCAAAATCTTGTGCAAAAGCCCCTAGCAGTGGATAAAATTTCTCTGGATTCTTTCTCTTTGGCTTGCTAAAAGAGACATGAAGATGATGAAGAACTTGACACAACCATACCTGGAAGGTGCAGACACGGAGACAGAGCAGGACAGGTGAGTTGGCTGGCAGATCTGCATGTCCAAGTAGAGCAGACATGGGCAGAGCTGCCCTCAAAATCAGATGGCATCAAGAAACAAATGAATCCAGAGAAACAGCTGAGGTGTACCTCTTTCCAGAGATAACCCTTTGCCTGTCTCTTTGAGTAGAGTAATGACCCAATCAGTGGCAAGGATTATTTTTTGTTAAGAAAAAAAAAAAAATGGGGAAAATCTGGAATGTTAATTTCTTTCCTGTTTTCTGAATTTTGTGTGCTTGACAAGTCATGCTTTGAAATGATCTTTTATCAAAAGTGGTTATGGTTGGGATTTTTTAGACAAAACATTTTGATATCATGCTTTGAATATGTTCCAATAACCATTTCAAAACAAACTATCACTGATATTTTCAGGATGTAAAGTTGGAAAAGCCCAGCTTTTCCCACAAGTATTGTTTTGCTCTGGAAGAAGCCCGTGCTGAAATGAAAACATATTTCTTATCAAAATTCAAAAAGTTCATCTGGTAATTTGGGGAGTTTACTATTATTGGAGATGGTGATTCACTCAGAGAAAAAAAGACCTACTGAAACAGAGAGGGTATCCCACAGGGAAAAAAAGGTTCATGATTTTCACAGGTAATTTGCAGCAGTGACTTTCTTACCTTGGTTAAATATTCACAGGAGCAAGTCAGAGCAGAAAAGTGACCTCTTCAGTCTTTCTGACCAAAACCAGCACCTGTTTAAAAATAAATGGCTTGTTAGCATACATACTGTATCTTTTTCTGAGAATAGGTAGCTTTCCTTATTTTCTCCTCATGTTGAAATTGGCCTTTTCGACCTGCCTACATTTTGCAACTTTGTTTTACTTTCTTTCAGTGACTGGGTAAAAAAAGAGTTGCAATATAGCTGAGACTACAATTTCATTGATAAATCGATATTAAATTAACTTCAGGCTGACAAAAAGCCATAATGGAAGAAAAAGAATTTCTCTGCCTTCATCTAACTTTATATACAATTACAACAGTACAGTAAAAAGAAACAGTCTTTTACAATGAAAACATTCAAATAGTCAAAATAATAGTGCACAAATTTCTGCATGAAGAAACTAAAACCCTTCACAGATAATCTTCAACGCAAGTTATGAGTACAGAGCAGATAAGTGAAAATATCCACTGCCGGGACATTAATAACAAGGTAAGTTCAGTTTTAAAAGACCTACAAGAAGAAAAGCTATTGCTTAGCATTGCTATGCTTCTCATAGCAATGAAACAGCCACTTAAATGGAAAATGAAAATTTAAAAAACAAATGGAGTGTAACTTTAATTAAGGATTTGTTTTTTCAAAGGCATTCATCTATGTTATACGACTGGTAGACTTCAGTCCCTGTAGTTCAACATGTGTGTACTCAAGCTCAGAATCCAGGGAGTACATGATGTTTTGATTGGAAACTGGATACAAGGAGACTCCTTCAAACAATAACCAAAACAAAGACATTGACATGAGGAATTTGGTTGTGGTTTCTGAGGCAGCCTGGGCAGTCTGGTAGCTCGCTCACCAAGGCAGGGCTGCTCTTCTCCCTACCAAATTTTCCTGCTCCTGCTCCAGTCTCAGTCATGCCCCCATCCCAGCCTGCCCTGCTGTCCTTTCCCTTCACTACCATGACTCATGAGAAGGCAGGAACCAACACAAGAGTTTTAATTCCTTTCTTTTTTCTTTTTCTTTTGATTTTTGCCTATTTTTTGGCCATTTTAGTCAGCTAAATCAGCTAAGAGAGCAGCCCAGCAAGTGCCAGAGGCAGCACAAGAAGAGTACTGGGAGGACATGGCATGGAGGACATGCTGGAGAAGGTGCTCCTGCTCCTGCTCACTACGTTGACTCTAAGCTCCATTGGGCAAAATCTTGTGCAAAGGACCCTAGCAGTGGATAAAATTTCTCTGGATTCTTTCTCTTTGGCTTGCTAAAAGAGACATGAAGATGATGAAGAACTTGACAGAACCATACCAGTTCACAGAGTTTACAGTGAGGATCCCACTGACTCCAACAGCTCTTGATTGGTCTCACATTTGTGGGGAGGAGGACAGACTTCCATGTGAGCCCATGTTCACTCAACATGTGCTAGTGCACACCTGTGTAGATAACTGTTCCTAGAAGACAGTCTCCTCTTTGGTGGTACACTGTATGCCTCTATCAGGGAGCAATGGTGCTTGTACCAAATTTGTCATAAGGACTAACCTATGGAAAGCCACAAGCCTCATATCCTCCTCTTGCCTACAACGTTATTTACCTAGAAGACTAATCCTATGAGCCTTTTGGCTTGTTCTCTGGTTGCCCACACAGCCAGGAAAGGACTTTGAGATGCAGTAAAAGTTTGGCTGCTTTACTTAGACCAGAGCAGCCTCACTGAAACCGGTGACCATCCTTCATTTCGTGCAGAATTTCAAGCTGCAGAAGGTTAATTACAGACAGTGGCAAAGTAAGAATGAGCAGTGGTGGTGCCTGTCAAACCCTGAGCTGCACTCAGGATTTATAAACAGGTCATGTACTCAATTAATGCCCTCACCTTTGGCATGCAGAAGTTTGCTCAAGAAAAGAAAAAGACTGAGTCATACAATGCGGCACATTGCAGCACTATATTCATTTTTTCACACTGAACCAAGGACCTCATTAGTTATGTTAATGTAGAACTAATAGCACATTTGTTATAATGGCTGTTTCTTTGCTAAATGCTTTACATAAAGGTCACACATTTGATATCACAGTATGCAAAAAAATACTTTCCTTGCTCTTGAGAAATCTTTCTCTAATTAGGTTGGTCATTTTTCTGCCTAGATGCTAAACTGGAAAAAAAAATTTTTTGTTGGAATAAAAGATACCAGCACTATCCATTCTTCTGGTTTCAAAAGTACTCAGGAACAAATCTGTTCTAACCACCAACAAGATGTCCCATGGTTATTCATAAAACTGTGGATGCTAAATAAGATACAAATGTGCCCATTGGTTTAAATAATCAAGAGGGTGGTGAAAGATAAACTCTCAGTGATGTATATTAACTACATTAGTAATTACATAGTATAGACCCCAAAGTCAAGGCCTCTTTTCATTATTTTGTTTTCTGCACTATTTACACCACCAGGACAGTAACTATCAAAACCAGCTTCTATTCCTGCTTGCTCTTTCAAAGATTTATCAAGTATTTTCTGCTTCTGCGAAAATGCTTCCTGTGGCAACCCTTTCACCCAAGCTTTCACAGCTCTCTGCAGTCAGGCAGGGCAAAGATATGACAATAAATACATAGCACATGCCTAGCCCAAAGCTTCTCTGCCACCTCATGTACTAATCACAGTAGTCAACTCTAATAATGGATTTGTCCAAAGACTTCCAGTAACATGCAGGTGTTCTTACAGCAAGAGGACACATTGCTGTATATCATGCAACAGTTGACAAATACTAACATAAATTGCACATATGTACCCCCACAAGCCCCTCTTTGCATATGACTATGAAAAGCCTACAAGGGATGAAGTGCCTCAGGGACAGAAAGAGCCTGGCTGAGCCAAGAAGAGAGTCCACATGCTAGCTGCCATTTGATTGCTCAACATCCAAAGCCCCTTTTCTAAAACCCCATTGCCAATGTCATCGGAGTAAATCTAGGGTGCAAGCAGCAGGCATGGCTCCTGCATCTGACACAAATAAGGTAAAAAAACCCAACAAAATGAAAACTTATGCTTGCAAACTTTTTAAAAGTGAGTTACAGACTCTTTGACAAAGAGAAAGGAGGCACAAACATGCACTATAATGATTGTGGCCAACGAAAAGAAAGAGGCCTGGAGACAAGTCTCTGTACTCTGCTTGGATGTCCTAAAAATGGCTAGCTTAAATAAAGTGCATAAGCCCTTCTTCATGCACAGACTGCAACGCCAAGCTGCCTCCCCACGTTTACCCCTGTTTCCCCAGCTGAGTGCCCTAGACACTCAGCATTGAGTCACACACACGTGTAACACCGTCCACCTGCAATGTGATTTACTTTATGTGACATGATACAGCTTCAGGGGAAGGGGGCTGCAAGTCATATTCCCCGCTCTGTGCCCCAGCACACCATTTCCCCTGTGGTACAGCTTTGTTCAGCTCATTGGTTTCCTTTCTATTTGCAAAATATTCCTGTGACCATGACAGACATGCTTAAAACACCTCCTAGACCCAGAGCCCCACAGAAAAGCACCATGTCTGGATATGGCATGGGACAAGGCATGAGAGGCGCTAAACTGTTCCCTCAGCAGCGCACAGCAGAAGAGCTTCATGGCCTGAGCTGCAGCCCAGCTCCCAGTGCCACAGAGGTGCAGAAACCTGAGCAGGCATCTTGAGTCCCCGACTTTGGCCTCAAGCAATGACATTAGATTCTGAACCCTTAAAAACAGTGCTTTAGAACATAAATATACAGATAGAATTTTTTTTTATCAAGATATAATTTTTTCTTAGAAGGGTTACTTTGTCCTTTTATTATCTGTACATGAACTATGCAGGGCATTTGTTTAGGATCCGTAAAAATCTGTTTCCCATAAGCAGCTTGGCATTCTGTCTTTATTAACTACAACATTCATAGAGAAAACATTGTACTATCAAAAATAATCATTATTACTTTAACTTTATCACACCAAGTGATTACAACTGAGATAATTAGAGGCTAATTCAAGAGGAACCAAAGAGGAAATGTAAACAGAGCTTGAAGTTAACCAGAATGTGCCTGTATTTAAATCAGGAGTGCATAGAGACTGATTTCTAGCAGACTTTTGTAACTCCAACATGCATAAGAAGGAAAAAAAATACAGAAAAATAAGGACGAGACGGGACTGGAGGGTGCAGCTTGGGGAAGAGCATGTTTGGCCTGCTGAGCTGGAATCACCTCTCCATGTGTGTGAGGCTCCCAGCTTGGACAGTGTGCTGTCCTCTCTCTCCAAAAAATCAAGTATGAGTCCAGCCCCTGGCTGTACACAGAGTGTGCTGAAAGAGGGTTTGCTCACCAGTGCTTCAAGGTGCAAGTCAGTGGCAGAGATTGGTAGGAGAAGCAAGAGCAGAGACCCTGCCCTTGGCTGTGAGGATGAGTTAAAGCAGCAGGGCAGGCATATCATAATCTTGCCAGTAAGAAAGTTTAAAAAAAAAAAATAAAGAAAAAATATAGCTCTTACCCTGATATTAGGGGAAGATGATAACTCTGGGTCACAGATGGGGTTATCTGAATGAGCACAATGGCTGTTGAAGGCCTGGTTACATATAGACATACAAGCTCTTTCCAGAGGACATTGTGGGAAGGAGCAGGGGAAATCTTTTCCAAGCTTCCTCACCAAGTATGTCCAGAGAGCATGCTGCCTTACACAGGATCCTGAAGCAAATCCTCACCACCACCTCTCCAGGTAGGGAGACACCAGCTCATGCCGTACGAGTCAAGCTGCACTGCTTCCAGCACTCTTTCCAGCTCAAACATCTCCTCATAGCTATGTGTTAAGGTGTATCTCTTGGCATAATCCATTACAAATATCCAGCCACGGCAGCTCCTGTGCCACTGCTGATAATTGTCTGCCCTATCATGAGATATAGTAGCAATTAACCCTAGGCACTCTTGCTTACTGTTGAACAGACCCCTTAGAAAAGCCTGTTGCTGACCTTTGCAGTGGAGTCTCTCTACTTCTACAGGGACACTCTGAGCCTGTGGAAGAGAGGAGGGCTCTGCAGGCACAGGCAGCACAACAGAAAGCAGCACAATCTGAGCTTGATTTCATGAGGTATGGGGAATGGGAGACCATTTTTTCTGATAGAGCAGCTGGTGGGCACGTGGCATCCAGCCAAGATCAACCCACCACAGGGGTTGAGTCTGTCAGAGCATTGGTGCCACAGTTAAGAGAGGGTGAATCTTGCTTGCTATCCATCATCCCTGACTACGCTCTGGGAACAGCACTCCCATCTTGGACATTTCAGGTATTCTCCCAAATAATACCCATTGAAAGACAGAACATCCTTGTTTCTATTGCAAGGAGATTCAAAAGACAGATTGAACAAGGTGGGAACCCGGGACTTCTCTTCCTTCCAGACCCCAGCCCCAGCTATCTCCTTTCTCCAGAAAAAAAAAGGCCTTCCCTTGCATGTCTGCTGTCTACCTGTGAAATGGGATTTTGCCAACTGCTTGACATCGCTAAAAGACAAAAAAAGCAAGGTCATGAACTGACACACGAGCACTAGACACACTAATGTCTGGCAACTGCCCCAGTTTTCTTGCTTTCTGTTTAATAGGCCCTTTAGGGAAGTTTATGGCTGATCTATGCTAGAAAATTACTCATATAATGGAAACATCAGTGTAATATTGTTTGTCCAGTATAACTTTTTCTTCAGGAATTTCTGGATGCAATTATCCCTTGTGACTAATAATGGCTTAATCACAAATATATGATTAGAAACATCATTTTATGATTAAACATAAAATGTCTGTTTTCTCAGCATTTCACTTCAAATGGACTGTCCTTCCTGGGAGCAGCCAAAGGAATTTGAGGTGCAGAAATGGGGTAGGAAAGACAGGAGTTAATTATCCTTTCCTCAGGAATTTTGCTGAATAAGCATTTCAGACCCAACCTACATTTCAGTCCTCAGATGGTCCTAAGAGAGTCTCAGATTCACCTGAACCCCAAGGCACCTTTAAAACCATCAGCAATGCAAGCAGAAAGCCTCTGTCAGATACAGGTCTACCGAAACCTCTGTCCCACTGCCATCCCTGTCCACCATCCCCTCTCCACCTGAGCAGGAGCTGGGCTACAGCATGACCAAAGGATCTGCTCAGCATTTTTCCCCTGTTTTCCAGTGGGAATGACAGTTCACAGACAAAAATATCCTGTAAAGGTTTGATTGGGTCACTTTCATTTTGCCTTTTTTTCTTTTTTTTTTTTATGAAATCCACTTGATTTTGTATGTCTCTATGTACACATATCAAAAATTCTACAAAGAAAAGTAAAACCAATGAGGAAGCAGAGAGTGAATACTGAATTTTGAACCCCTATAAAATCCCCAAATTGCTCCTTTTTAAACACTTGTATTATACTAAAAAGAATAAAACTGCTTTACACTCTCACTACCTGAGAAATAAGAGTTACTGGCAAAACATGATGAGGCTTAATAGTTTTCAATCCTGGCGCAATCTGCACAAGTTCACTAAAAAAAGTTCACAACCATAAGGTACTAAGAATTTCTTTTCAAAATAATGTTAAACAACTAGCACTCAAACAATCCCAGGAAGTGGTCTAAAAATTGAAAGGTCGGGTACTCAGCTGTTAGCACTAAACATGAGAGTCCTGAGCTCACAAAGTGAACAAATCATGTCCTGCTGTACCCCTCTACATGAAAGAGGATTCAATATGAGTAACATTGTCCACAATCACTGAAATGGAAAAGAATTCCCATATTATGTCACCAAAATGTTTAATTTTTATTAATTTAGAGAGTTTAAATATAATTCACTAATATTAAGATAGAAAAAAGAAAATTTAAAAACCCCTCAAACCTAGACCTCTAAAAAAAATTGCTGTTTTGAATCCTCTGAGATCACCAGACCCTACATACCTGAAGTGCCAGGATGTTCTTTCCTTACAACAAGCAAGGGCAGAACTAGACTACATGAGAACTACAAGGAAACTTGGATCCCAGTTCTTATGGCTCCCATCTTTGCAGGATGGCAAAGCTGTCTCCTACCTCCAAACACCACAAATGCAGAGGAAGCCCAGGTACACCCTGAAACTTTGTGGCAGATGTTTTCCTTTAATTTACATGCAGCTATTTCATTTTAGGGTTTGAATTATTTACTACCAATAGAGCTTAATTGTACTAAAGTTAAAATCAACATATTACCAAGTATTGAAGTAATTTTGGTCTTTCATTAGTCTTCAGACAACATCACTGTAAGCATTGGCACTGGCTTCAGTGTAAGCAGAATGTACATTTTGATATGTACTCTAAATTAAATATGTATGAGAGCTGAGAACCACAATGACAATTACTGCACCTTGGAACGAGACTTGGAATATTTCGTCTGGCGGAGTTCAAAAGACTTTTCAGCTGGGAGCAGCTGCAGCTTGGTTAGTGTAAGAATGGATTGATTGCAATTCATAACTTGGAATATGGATTAATGCAATATTCATGGAAAACTGCGTGTACAGAGCTCCATATGGCCAGTGAAGCTCTGAAAGCATTTTGCTTCAGGGAAAAATCATGTCACCAGAATGCATTTGCGTTTACTGTGTCCAAGCTAGGAAGGAAGGAAGCTATTTTCCTTGCTTAGCTGGCATGCGGGTTGTGGAGTTTAAAACTCCCTTCACCCCTACAAAAGGAGGGTAGAAGAGCCCTGCTGCTTCCCAAAGCTAGGTTTTGACTACCTCCTTATTTGTACCCTGCAGACCACAAGATGCAGGAGCTCTATCCTCACAAATCCTCTGAGACAACTCTCAAGATCAGATTTGCTGTCAATACAGACCACAATCAGGACCTACTCACGGTCCAGGTGGACTCTCAACAGTAAAAAGGCCACCACACAGCAAACACACCTGTCTGCCTTGTACAATATGAATAAACACTTTGGTGACTGAATAAGTCATCCTCAGGCAAGCTCAGGCTCAGGCAGACAAGGTGAATACAAAGAGAACAGGCAGACTGCAGTACTCACAGTTTTCTATCAAAGGCTGAATAGAGCATTGCAACCTCCCTTACGCTGACTACCAGGAGAAAGCCAGCCAGACTCCCACACTTAGTTATTTGGTATCTACTTTCTTGCTCTGATACTACTGAAGATATTAAAGTCAAGACTGAACAGTGTATCTGGCAGATCTCAGTTAGGAAGCAAAAAAAAAAGGGAACCAAAAAAAGATGTGATGTCAAATTGCACTCCAAACTGGGTCCCCATTCTTCACATGGCTTTGTTGCAAAGCACTTCTGGAAAATATTAAAAAAAAAGTAGAAATTTTCCTATATCACAGAATGTTTTCAGTCGACCTCCTTTGGAGGTCACCTTGTCCAACCCCACAGCTCAAAAAAGGCCACCTAGAGCTGGTTGCTCAGAGCCATGTCCAGTATGTTTTGAATACCTCCAAGGTTGGAGACATCACAGCCTATCTGGGCAAACTCTGCCTGTGGTGTTTCAGTCTCACATTAGAAGAGTTCCTTTTAATGTTCAGATGTCACCTCCTGTGTTTCAGTTTATGTCCATTGCTTCTGGTCATGTCAATGGGCACCACTGGAAAGTCTGTCTCTGCCCTCCAAGCACCTTCTCTTCAAGTATTTGTACACATTGATGAGATCCTCTCCAAGAATTCTCTTTTCCAGGCTGAACAGTGGCAGCTCTCTCACCCATTCCTCACAGAGGAGAGTTCTAGTCCCTTCATCATCTTCATGGTCCTTTGCTGGACTCTCTTCAGTGCGTCCATGGGGTTTTTTTGTACCAGGGAGTCCAGAACTGGGTACAGCACTCATGGTGAGGCCTAACCAATGTGGAGCAGAGGGGAAGGATCACCCTCTTGACCTGCTGGAAATACCTCTCCCAATGTAGCCCAGTACACCTTTCATCTTCTTTGCCACAAACACACATCATCAGCTCCCCAGGTCTTTCTGTGACAAGCTGCTTTCTGTGTATGTGGCCCACAATGTGCACCAATTGCCATGAGCTTTCTAGGCCAGGTGCAGGTATTTGGACTTTCCCTGGCTGAACGTCATGAGGTTCCTGGATAAAAGATTCTGTGCAAAGATGCTGCTGTTGGAAGGAGTCTCATTTACAACTCATCTACTTTGCAGATTTGGGTCACTGTTGGCTTCATGCACAGAAATTGTTCTTCTTCCAATAGGGTGAAATACTGCAGCTGCACTAATACATGAGGCATGAATTTTACATGTGAAGTAAATATATATGTATATACATATACTTCTGAAAAGGAGTATATTTCTGCAGGATGATCTTGCAAAAAAGGCAAAGTAGAATTACTTTTAAACTGAGCCAGGATACTAGAGCATGACACAGGTTACCCACCTTACCCAGTGGAGATCACAATTAGAACAATTAGAAATGCCTTTCGGAGATAAGCCTTGACCAGACTGACCACCACTCACTGCTGAGAAGGGGGATGATGCTCTGCAGCAGCTGCAGCTCACTCCGTGCTTCCACATACCCAAAGCAGAAATCTCAGCCCTTCCAAGAGACATTGGCCCACACAGTACTGTGATAAGAGGAAAGGCAAGTTAATAGCCACAGGGAGACACCTAACGCATTTTGCAGGCATGTATTTGTGAGGAGATAGTTAAGAAAACCACAGCCTGTTTGAAAACGTGGCCTAGTTCCCAAAGTTTCATTTCTGTTGGGAGCATTGTGCTAAATACACTTTCAAAGACTTATTACAGGTATTACACTAACCAATGTGCAATCCCTTTTAATGACTCAACTTCCCTTTACACTACTGAGACTGTTGTCTTTTCCCCAGACTGTCTTTACTGCATGCATGGTGCACTTGCACGTCTTTCCCGGGTGTCACTTAATCTCTTCTTTTCTGTACTTTCTGCTGAAGCGGTAGCGCAGGGGAAGCACCCACTGGTTCAGCAGGGGCTGTAACTAAACTACAAATTTCCAGTAAAACCACAGTGTAACTCAGGGAAGCAGAAGCGTGCTTAACATGACTTGTGCAACTCACTAGAAATCACAACAGCTATTACACAGAGGAAGGTGCAATTATTGCATGTTGTTATCTGACTTCTGAGAATTTGGAGGAGCATTGCCCATAGTGAAACAATATGTGTGAAAAATGCCCCCGTGTCTTCACAGGGTCAGCAATCCAGTTCTAAGTGTTCAGTGCTCAAGGTTGGTGCTTTCTTGAAGTTCTTTTCAGAGGCTAACAGTGGATCGGGGGAAAATAAAGCTTAAATTCTCTGACTCCTGTTTCATCTCACTGCTTACAAGCTGTACATTTGCAGCCTTCACAGACTAGCAAACCTTCAGCCTTGCATATGATGCTCGTGAAAACACTTCTTGCTGATTTGTTTTTCAGCAACACCCCTGGCTGGTAGGGGCTGTCCTACATTGTTTTCCCTGCCTCACGGCCTCTAAAGCATACTGCAGTGATCTAGGATCTGGTAGATTGGATTTGGGGAGGCAAAATGATCAGACTTGCTGCTACAGTGTGTTTAGTTTGTGTGCCTTCTCATTCATCCTATGGCATTGTTTCAAAGCATTTTTAAAAACTGGAGTCTCTACCGGATTCATGGATTAACAAAATGTTGTGCCTTATCTTCTCAGAACTAGTCTACAATTAAAAGCACTGCCTCATGTGGTTATATTTCACAAATAAATAATCAATCTTTCTAGAAGGCAAAGTCAAAGCTGCCCTCCTCACCACCACATTTTAAACAGTATGTTAGAGACTCTCCGTGTTGTCATCTTACAGTGATTTTCTCTACACTCTGGTAATTCTTCCTCCAAGAGTTCCTGTAGTCTTCTGCACACCACACCTTCCTAACAGCTTGAGAGCTTTTCAGGTGGGTCAGGGCCATGTGATCATGGCAGAAGATCCAGAGGTGGTAGGATAAGAGCTAGAGGCTGCTGGGAGCCACAGAGTAAGAGCATCCATCCAATCTCCACCCGAAGCTAAGGAACAAGAGAAACCTGAACTTCCCTCAAGTGCCTTAACCTCTTCTTCATTGTGAAAGGCACATGAAGAGCCTGCCTCTGTGGTACTCATATCTGATTCAGAAAGCTAAAGGTCAGCAAAAAGCACCAGTATCACCCTCACACAAGGCCCTGATTGATAAAGCCTGAAGCATGCACTCTCTCTCTCCGTCTTTCTCTACCACCCAGAAATTCAGCCAAATGAAAAGCAAAGCCTTCCCTCCAGGAAAACCAAACAAAAGCCATGTGTCTTGAACCCTCATTGTGTCCAGACAGGCATAGGGAGTTTGCCAGAGCAAACAAGTTCCAGAGTCAAAGGATTTCCGCTGAGAGCTCTCTGCAACCAGTCCTCCTCAGCCCGGCCCCGTGCTTCCCAGCCAGCTCTCGCTGCTCAAACCGCGGCAAAGAGGCCTCCCATTACAATGACACATTTGACAGCTTTGCCAAGAGCACTTGGGGATGTGCCAAAGAAAGAAGCAGTGTGCTTTCCTGAATAAAGCAGACACGCTGGGGAGGAATACTTGAAATGCTCCTTCTAGTAAACCTGAATGGTTGAGCGCCCATGCAGAGAAGTACTTGGGTTGTAATCCCAAGGGAGAGCGGAGAACAGGCTCCACTGGGCTTCTCCCTCTCCAGAGCTTGCCCTCCCATTCTCACTGGCATTCAAGGCATTTGCATTGAAAAGCAACCACCTCTTTCTATGCTTGGGCTCACTTTGAAGACATTCTCACCTGCTGAATTTCAAGCTAACTAATACCCTGCATTTGCCTTGCTTCAATTAGCAGTGCTTTGGAGCCCTGCTGCTACACACAGGGCTTTCACTAGGCCTCTTCGTTATCCAAACGAAAGCCCTATGCCAGTCTCCAGTGCTCACATGATGATAAGTGCCACAGTCACCAAGATCTTGCAGTACACATGGAAGAGCACTGAGAGAAAACTGGTGATGCTCTTGAGAGGGCACATGGTATTTGGGTAGCATCATCAGGGAGATTTACACTATGCTGAATGACACAAAGATAGCCATTTGACTCCAAAGAAAGTGTCACTCCAAATCACCAATGCTGAGTAAGGGGATAAAGATTCAAAATAATGATATTTGCATGTCTCTAGACAAGAGCCATAGTCCTGTTCAGGTTTTCTTGCTGTAGGGAAAAACCCAAGAAGTGGGGCATGCCATTACAACCACTAGAGCACTTCTTCCCACCCCATACAGTGAAAGGATCCTCTCCAGAGACAGTTATAAGGGACTTATGGATCAAAGTAGAACAAACACCCATATACATGCATATGGGTGTGTGGAATGAGTGTATGAAGTGTGTGTATCATAAGGTCTCTGTTATATTTATCTGAGGCATCATTCTGCTTCTAAACTTGTTTCTTGTAGAAAAGTTTTAATAGCATGACATAATCTAAGTCATGTATCGACTCTGTTTTTAAGACAGTTGACTTCTGTCTGGTGTACACAACTCCCTCTGATTTCACACAAAGGCAAGCATAATGGAAGGCTCTTCCACTGATTTTATGTGCCATATCCTTTCTTTCTGTTTCTTCTTTAAAACATGTTGGGTTTTTATTTAATGCAGGATTGTGCATCCAGTGCCTTGCAGATGGAATGCATGATTGAACATTATATCCTACTCTTGAGACACACACCATAAAATTAATATTTGAACCATATTCTTGCTGATCCAGGGCAGAGAGCAAAATAACACAAAGAAAATACTCTAAAGCAATTTGTGGCCTACCTACAGAACACTTTCCAGACATTAGCATAGTAAGAGAACTTAACATTAATAAAAGGTGGGGTTTTAGTCACATGCAGCATTATACTTGCTGAATGGCTTTGCAATTAAAAAGTGTGAGTGAAAATGGTTTGAGGTGAGGGGGAGAAAACAAAGAATGAGAAAAGAGAAGATTTCAAGCTATGGGTCCTGTCCACCCTCTCACCTCCCAGCACACACACACACAAGTGTGCAGTGGGGACACACAGACCAAGCGACTGTTAGATATGAAACTACATTTCAAGTGGAACCACAGTGGGGTCAGTGTTTCACAGCAAGGAGGTCCTAACTTCTTAGAAGGAATTTGAAATGCTTACAACAAAAGATTGCAGGTAATGTTTGATGCAGTACTACTCTAAAGCCAAGAAAAAAACAAAACAAAACCCAAAACAAAGTTATTAACTCTATTCAAGAGAGAAACAAGGTCAGGAAAAACAGAAAGGGGATGGTCATTACTAATAAATTACTTCCATCATTACCACAGTCTTGAAACTAAGATATAAATTTGGACTAAAAAGTGCCTCCTACAGGGACATTTTGCCCTGCAATATTGGTGTGAACAAAGAGATATCAAGTCATTAAAATCTGAGCTAATGCCATACAGTCTCAGATTTCAGAGTTAGGATCCTGAGTTTCTAATTGTCTAAAGCTGTTTCTAGAAGAAGGAAAAATGAATTTTAACTTTATCATATGATTGCTGATGACTGAACTTGATACCTATTTGCATCCAAACCCACCCAATTTCTGCATAAGCTGTGTTTTTGTGTATTACTGACACTTCATTTTCCACTTTTACCAGACAGTAAGGTTTTCCTTAGTTAAAATGTTGAATTCTGGTAATGGTGGCTGTGGAAACACACCTTTAAAAGCATACAATAGGCAAACAGCACTGTTTTGCAGTTGTAAACACACAGCTTAAACCGATGGCTGAAATGGAAATTTGCTTTAACTAGGCTGACATCTCCACACTGGAGAAATGGACAAGAAACAAAGAGAAGATGCATTATTTTATCCTCAGAAATAGCTAAGGTGCATAATTGTGACCCAAATTGCCAGAGCAATTGATGCTAGAAAAGGTCCAGGCAACAGGTACACCTACAGTGCTACATCTGCAGTTCAGATGTTTGCTAGTCACAACCTGACATTAAAAGGTCTTTTAATTAGCAAGGATTTATTCCCTCTGATCTCAGGAAATTTATAATTGTGAGAGCCATAGACACAACACAAATGATGTCTATGTCTCCCACCCCTCCTTATGTGCATTTTGGTGCAGAAAGCAGAGTGGTAGTGAACAAAAAACAGGTGAGCTCCCCTCTCTGGTCTACAGGAAAAAAGAGAAGGAACACCTCTCTATGCCCCGAGTAGGTGTAAAACTTAATTTCTCGTGTATAGCCTTGATTACTTCTCTAACTTTGTGATTCTCTCTGCTGACCAGCAGTCAGGTCTGCCTGGCAAAATCCTGTTTCCTTCACTCCATGTGGGAGCCAGCCAGCACCCAGTGGTCCTGCTAATGGGGTGCAGGGCTTGCCCTCCAGCCAGCAGGACTGGGCTGCAGTGGCAGATTAGGGCACAGGTGTCCCAGTAATGTGGTGCTGGGGCCACACCACACACATGTGCAGCCAGTGAGCACACACACAGGGCTGGCCACACACAGAGCTGTGATGGGGATGGCACAGCAGCACCAGTTTGTCACCATCATTGCATCATTTCCCTCATTTGCCCCAGCATTCCAGGCTCGGCCACCACTGCTCAGAGAGGAAGTACCGTCTGTTGCAATGCCAGGGATGTTCTGGCAAGAAATATTTCCAGAAAGCTGCACATTTGAGAAGGCACTTAAAAAGCCCAGACCTCTTTGTTTAAACTCCGATTGAAGACAGACCCATAAGCTCTGTATATTATTTATTAGTTATTGTCTTATTTAATCCCCTTTGGAAAGGCAACAATGGAGTAGTTACAGTTCTCCACATTTTTTCCAAGCTAGTTATGTTCCAAGCTAGGATGTTATTCCTTAACTTAGAATCAAAAAGCAGACCCTACTCTATACTTAACTACCAGCATAGACAGGTTACCATGATCCACCCTATTTGCCCCATTCCTGATTCACTACCAGTCATCACTAATGATACATTGGTCACCACCATATCACTAGGGAACTCAAGGTCTTTGCCCAACTACCTGAGCTCAGTGGGTGCATCTCTGCCCTCAGGCAGAAGCGCACCTTTCCTAATAACTCCTGAAGAACACAAGTGGTTCAGAGCTGGGAAAAAAAGCCCCAGACAGACTGCAGGTGTTTCAACCCACATGCACCACCACACCAGCTTGAAATTCTCACCTCCAGACCAGCCTATGAAGGAAAACCAGGAGTAGAAAGGGACACTTGCAAAAGGGAAGAAGATTATAGCCAGCCTAACGGTGATCCACTTATGCTGTCATTGAAGAGCACCAACACTCCTGTCAACTTCAGAAAGACTGGGTTATCAGTGACAAACATGAGGAGTCTTCTATTTTTCACAGCAGCTTTCTTCGGAAAACCATACACACAAAAAAACCCCACCACTATTTTCTCTGCTACGTAGAAGTCTATTAAACGAGTAGGGCTCGTTTAAACTCTCCCTTCCACACTGAATCAAACTGCCCTCAGACACAAGGTTAGTTTAGGTACATCTGCTGAGAATTTTGATTTGAAGAGACATTTGTTTTCAGAGAAGACATGTATAAGAGTTAGACTGCACCCTGAAATCTGATTTTACTCTTTTAATGGTGGGCTTGGGCATCTGGAGTGTATATGTGCAACAGCTAGCCTCCAGTCCAGCTTGTAAAAACTTTTTGTGGGGGTTAGTGACTTTCCCAGTATTTTTCATGTTAAAATAAATTAACTTAAGTGTGCATGGAAGGTAGAAATACATACAACTGAAATGAAAAGTCAGGCTAAAAATAGTACTAAACCAATTGCATTGTTCATAGTGAGGGAAAGGAAACCTGCGGGGAAAAAAAGAAATATATTTAACAGCTGTCTCAACATAATGTCAGATTTATTCAAGATTTCTAAAATGGTCTTTGACAAGCCTTGACTCATTGTGGAGGACTGGAAAGGGTATTGAGGGTAGACTATTTCTTGTGATTTATAAGAGACCACTGTGACTAGTTTGAAAAACCTGCATACAAGTGCAGTAAATTAAAACAGAAGCCTACATAAGACATGTACCTTACAGACAAAAGACTTAAAGCATTCTTCAGTCTGAATCACCAGTGTGGTTTGTAAAAGAAAATTGGTTTCAAGAATTTCTTCTAGCCAAAGATGTATTCTCGAATATTTAGAAGAACTAATTTCTTCTATTAGTACACTTTAGAAGTTAAAACCTAAACTCATGTAGCTGTATCATGCTTTCAAAAGCACTGCACTTGCTGTCCCAATCAAAAATTGCATAAGTTGTCAGTGGTTCATGGCTCACACTGCATCCTCTAGTCATCTCATGTATCAAAACATGGCACATACAGCAACCTCTACCTGGTACAATTCAAAAAGCATTCAAGTTTGCATGTGCAGAAGAGTGAAAACTGAAACCATGTGTATTTGATCAAAGACGGATATGTTGGCCTTCCCCTTAGCTCTGAGAGATAATTGTGCAAATTTTCATATAAAATTCTAACATTACTTAATTCATAAACAGAACCTTGCACAGGCTGCACTGTTAAGAAAACACTCCAGACATCTTCACGGGAAGTGAAAACCCCACAGTTAGAGTGCTCTGCATAAGAAGTGCATTAGTCTCATAGATCGAAGAGAAGTCAGATAGTGATCTTCCTTAAAACCCTGGTTTTCCCTCTCCCTTCAGGCAGATACTCACATTCCCCTGCAGAGTCCAAGAAATTACTGAGCGGAGGTTCACTCTGACTCCCACAGCTCTCTCCAAGCCCCGTGAGTAAATCAATACAGGCAGCCCCTTTAGCTTCTAAAAAAAGGTCTGCAGAGGTACGTGATCTACACCAAATAATTTTGGAAAGGCATAATACTGTTCCTATGAAGCTCCGGCACTGATTTGGATGTCCAGTACAACTCAACATGCAGAAGGGTCACTTCTCCCTGGAAGTGTGACACAGAATTCAAGATAAGGCCTAAAATCCTTTATTTTAGGTCCCTTTATTTAGATATTTAGATACCCTTTATTTTAGGGCATGGTAGAGTAATATCACCCTACTGGAGAATAGATCTGGGAAAATAGCATCTTCTGAATATGCTTTGCTCCCCATTACCTCTTCGTGATGCCAGATGCTGACTTATAGAACACTCACCTCAAATGACATGGGAATTCCGGAGCCAAAAGTCTCCTGTGACAGTTACTGCCCAGACTGCATGATGACACTACAGCCTCTGTGTCACCATGCAAATGTAGGTTTATTAAAATGAAACAAACATCCCAGAAACTTTCTAAAGAGTTCTAACACCCCTTTTCAGTGATGGGGCTTGATCACCTGAGACTTCCAGCCTCCTCATCATCTCCTATTACACAGGTCAAACCAGAACACAACGTTTGGATCACTTCTTGCCTGATGTGACTACTGCTAAAGGAATTAAATATTTTCTTGAGTGCATCTGCTCCCATTTGCCTTGCACAACTACAGTCAAAAAGACTTCCGTATTAAACCTTACAGGGAAAAGTCCCTGTCCAGTGGGGCTCCTCCCTGGTTCCACAGAAACTATTGAAGATATCTCTTCCAAAGCTGAGGACCTAGAATTGCCTGTAACAACTTCTCCCCTTCTTGTCAGCTAAAACAAAGGAGCCTGATTTTGAATTCTCATCCATAACCACATTAACTTTGCTCCAAGTCAATGCAGTTCCACCAGAGAAAAACTGCTGTAAGATGCAAAGTGTCTTTTATCTGTTGGACTTCCTACCTGTTGCTCTAAAACAATAGGTCAATTATCCCAGCACTATGTTCTTCCTGGGCTTAAAGAGGATAGTAAATTGAGATCTGATCGATCACTCCAGCTCCTATTGCTCCTGCAGAGAGAATTGTTATAACAACAGGAGGCTGAAACCCAGGTTTAATGTAACTGAACAGATGGATTCCAAAAGTCTGGGACATTCTTGCAATGGAAAAGCTGATGAATTACAGAAGAGAAAACATATGCCATTTATTTAACCTTCTGATTTTCTTTGAATCATTGCTGAGACAAGCAAACAAATTTTAAGGAAAAACAAAAAGGAAAGAAATAAAAATGGTAAACAGTAAGGTGATTATTTTTTCTAAATTTCATACTATTATGATGACTTCTATGCCAGCACACTGACTGCCCCTTGACCTTCCCACCTCAAACCCCTAGATTTCACCCTGATTTCTGAAAGAAGTGGGGCTTACAAGTGTCTCCACTTCCTCTTCCTAAATTTTTTTATCCCCACTGGCCAATTGTATTTGGCAGAAGAGTAGCAACTCAAGAAACTTCATTTCTATATGAAGACTGGCAGCTAAGCACAGGACAGAAACCCAAAGCAGTGCTCCCACAGCTGTCAGCAGCTGACAGAACCTCCACACATGGACTCTTCCTCCCTAGGCAGAGGGAGAGCAGGGGAGACTAGAGGTGATGTGCAGTCGAGGACCTGGGATTACAGCAGGGGATGCAGGACACTTGGTAGGAAACCAGGTTACACTGCACAGGAACATATCTCTGTGCATGTTTGCAATAAAAATTAAAATGTGTTTCCCTTTCCCCCTGGCAAAATAGAAGAGAAACACTTCTGAAGATGCACTGTGATGGAGATGAAAGTGCATGCCCTGTGGCTGTGTAAAACAGGAAGAAAACAATTTCTGAATTCTACCTTTCCTCTGTGTGTGTGTGTGTGTGTGTGCATGTGCTTGCACATGTGTGCACACACATTCACCCACAGAACCAAAACACATGTATACGTACACAGAGTACAGCACACACTTATGTTCACACACACAGGGGAACAGTTAAACACAGGAATTATTGCAAGTATATCCATGCATATGCACAGACAAAACCTGGGATTTCTAGCAAAGCTTGAGCAATTCAATGTAATAAAAAAGGGCTCCTTGCAGCAAAGCACTTAACGAATGGCAGATTGTATCCAAAGGGTGCCATTACCCAAGGGAGTTGGGGGATTTGGCTGAAGCACACAGTATGAAAAAATAGCCTGAAGATTGCTTAGGTAAGGACTGGATTCAGCACAGTCAGAAGGCTTCATCTTCTCTGAAGCCCTATATATTTCATCCCCAGAGCAGATGAAGCTGCAGTATTTTTCTGTACTTTAATTTTTTTGGTGAGAGGAATTTAAATTCTGAAAAGTATTGTACTCTCACAACATTTTTTGAGTCATGTTCTCCTCTCAAGCCCATTAGCAAAGAAAACTGAACACCTTCATTTAAATTCCATCATTCATTACCTTCTCATATACCAACCTAGGAAAATTAAAAAAACCTAACAAGAGACTACAATAAGTTGCTGTTTTAAATGGCAGTAGAGACAAATAATGGCTCTGACATGGGCCACATGCTAGAAATCACCTTTTCCCCTCTAACTGATAATTAGAAGTATTTGCAACTTCTCTTGCCTTGAATAAAATACGTTATTTACAGCATGTTTTCTATTCTGAGAGCTCAGAATTCCTCCTTGACTCCAGCTCATACATCTGCTGTGTCAGACTCTGATGGAGCATCTATTTCTGATTATGGACTAACAAAATAAATCAGAGAAAATTGGAATTCCAAGGAAAAGAACATTTCACTTCTCGTCATTTTGCTGTTATGAGAAAGGCAGGCTTTTAGCTTGATTGTTTTATTTTTACCAAGGGATGCTCAGTGTTATGTTTTATGAGCTCAAAGAATACGAGCCCATGTACTCATGGTGTTCCAAAACCTCAAAACCCGCAGTCAATTATACTGCTCAAGAATGGTGACTCTAGATTCCTTATCACCAGTTTCTCCTGAAGTACTGCCGGTTCCATTTGTCCCATGCAACCGTATTCCTTGTGGCTTTAAAAACGCATTCTCACAGAATTGTTGAGGTTGCAAGAGACCTCTGGAGGTCACCTGATCCAGCACCACTGATCAAGTAGGGCTAAAGTCAGTTGCCCGGGACCATGCTAAGTCAAACTTTTAGTATCACCAAGGATGGAGCCTCCACAACCTCTCTGGACAAACTCAGTGCTTGATTGCCCTCACACTAAAAAAGTTTTATATTTTGCTCGGACAGCACCTCCTGTGTTTCAGTTTGTGTACATTGCCTCTCATTTTGTTCCTGGGCACTATTGGAAAGAGCCTGGCTCCATCCTCTTTTCATCCTTCCTTCAGCTGTTTGTAAACATTGATGAGATCCCCCCAAGCCTTCTCTTCTCCAGGTTGAACAGTCCCAGTTCTCTCCACCCTTCCTCATGGGAGAGATGCTCCAGTCCTTTCATCATATCTGTGAAGATGAAGTGGCCCTTCACTGGACTCCCTCAAGTAAGTTCGCTCTCTCTCATACTGGAGAGCGCAGAACTGGATACAGCACTTCAGGTGTGGCCTCACCAGTCCTGAGTAGAGAGGCAGGATCATCTCCCTCCATCCGCTGGCCACACCTCTCCTGGTACAGCCCAGGGTACTTGTTAGCTTTCCTGGCTACAATGGTGCATTGTTGTCTCATAATCAGCTCCGTGTTTGCCAGGACCCGAGGTCGCAAGGAGTCTTCCAGATGTTTAGTCCCTATTATGGTGCCTAGGGTTTGTCCTTAGGTGCAGGACTTCGCATTTCGCTTTCCTGAACATCATGCAATTATGGTCCATTTTCTCCAGCTTGTCAAGGGCCCTTTGAATGGCAGCAAAACCATCTGGTCTATTTCACTCCTGAGTTTTGTGTCACCTGAGGTCATGATACAATTTCTTTCAAACTTGACAAGAGTACACCATGTATCAGTAATTAGGTCATTAATGAAACAGGTTAAACATAACTGACCCCAGTGAAGACCTGGGTGAGGAAGGCATTGAGTACCTCAGGTATTTCTGTGTCAGTCACCAAGTCTTCTGCCCCATTCAGCAAACATTTTCCCTTGCCTCCTGTTTACTCCCAGTGTACCTGTCGTAGCCCTTCTCATTACCCTTCATGTCCTTCATCAGAGTCAACTCGAGGTGGGCTTTGGACTTCCTAACTCTATCCCTGCATGCTTGGATAACATCTCTTTGTGCCCCCTGAGCTACTTGTCCCATCTGGTCTATTATGTATGCTGCCCATTATTGAACTCTGAGTTCAGTTAGAAGCAACTTGTTCTTCAGTGCAGACCTCCTGCTCCCTTTGCTTGGTTTCCTGCTCAGCAGGATGAACTGCTCTTGAACTTGGAGGAGGTGATGCTGAAAAAAAAATTACCAGATCTCCCGGATCTCTTCTCTTCAGAGTCATATGCCATGGGATTCTTCCAAGTAAGACACTAAAGAAGCCCAAGATTTCTCTCCTGAAGTTCAGGGTTATGTGACTGCTATTTGCTTTGCTTCCTCATGTCAGGATCCTGAACTCCATCATCTCATAGTCACCACATCCAAAGCTGCCTCTGATCTATGCCTACCGAGCAAGTCCTTCCCTCTTGAGAAGTATAAGATCCAGCAGAGCATTTCCACTCATTTTTAACTCCATGTCCTGCATCAGGATATTACCATCAATGACCTCCATAAACCTTCTGCATTGGTTGTGTTCTCTGCCAGGTTGTCATTTCAGCAGATGTTAGGTTGGCCGAAGCCTGCCATGAGGACCAGGGCCTGTAAATATGAGACTCCTTCCAGCTGTCTGAGAGCCTTACCTCCTTCTTGCTCATCAAAGTGTCACAGTTAAAATATTATTTACTTCATACCAGTTTGTAGCTTGTAATATTTCCAGAAGTGTTTCTATGCAATTTTTTCAATGAAAAATGAGCAAAATAAAACCTAAGATAGGAAATAACTTCTCTCTGTGTAGTCAAGTCCATCTTCTTTCCTTCCAGCCGTTCTATCTGTAGGACTAGCACTTGCGAAGAATATCAAATAATTATGACTATGTTGTTCTGAAATCAATATATAGTAAGGTATGATTTGGGATATCCAGACTTATACCTTTGTATTGGGTCTGGCTGAGCTGGAGTTCGTTTCCCGATAGCAGCCCTCACAGTGCTGTGCTTTGCATTGGTAGCTAAAGGGGTGTTGATAACACACCAGTGTTTTGACTACTGCTGAGCACAGCATCAGCACTTTAACATTCCTTCCTCAGTTGAGGGCAAGATCCTGGGAGGGGACACAAGTAGGCCAGCTGACCCACACTGGCCAAAGGGATATTCCATAGCATGACATCAGCTCAGATACAAAAGCTAAGGCATGGAGCAGTAAGGCAGACATTCATTGACTCCAATGGCTGCCTGCTGAGGAACCATTGTGCTTGAAGCCCTGCTTTTTAGGAGTGGCTGGACATCACTGCTCATGGGAAGTAGAGACTAACCCGTGTTATCTTTCACTTCTCTTTTCAGCACGCAAGTTTCCGCCTGACTTCTGCTTCAATAAACTGCCTTATCCGTACCCACAAGTTGTTTTCCATCCTACTCTCTCCCTTGTCCCACTGGGAAGGGGAGTGATAGAGCAGCTGGGTGGGCACCTGGCATCCAGCCAGGGTCAACCCATGACAACCTTCAAAAGCAATGCTTGATTTTGGGATGCCCAGCTTGAAGATATTTTGTGCTTAAGCTCACATGAATACTGCAGTGCATAAGATCCCCTCCTCCAAAGGATTATGTTTGTAAATACTGAGAAGCACTACCCATGATGAACTGCCAATTTAGGGAAGGGAATAACTTGTAAGAAACAGTCCTGATTTGGTAGCCACAGATGGGCATAAAGCTGTACTTGTTAACACCATCACAAAAAGTCAGGCCATTTTTCAATTTATGCAAATCTAATCCAAAAAGTAGCACATAGCTACGCATTTCTATCACCTCCAGTTTAAGCATGAACAAACTAGTAAAGTAATTGATGACTGTCAAGGAAGTAACTGATACATTGCCTCTCTTCACCACCTGCAATACCAACAGCATGATGTTACCAGTGAGTGACTCAGGTTCAAATATACCTTATGGTATAAATGCTCCTAAAATAGTTCCTAAAAATAGAGTCAAAATAGTCAGAATTTGTCCCCACCTTATGAAATATGTTCTTCCTACACAAAAATCAATTTAAAAATAATATATATTTAATATATTTTAAAATAATTAACTGCAAGTAGCAAGGTGCCAGCCTCCCTCATAGGCATATTGCCCTATAAGAGCACAACTGAAGTGTTTTGCTTGATTTGTGAACACTTGTAGAGTCAAACCTTAGCCTTGATTAGTCTGGTGATGAGGCTGAGCATCCCTGTACGCTGGGCTAAATAATGAAGTAAGTTTCACAGCTCAGTGCTGGGGCTTTGGTTATTAGTGGATTGACCCTAACAATCTCAAAACCCCCTTTAACTAGAAAACAAAACATATACAGAGTAATGCAACAACTTGTTCAAAGTCACACTAAACTAAGCAAAGCTGAAAGTAGAAGTAATTTTTTTCCCCAGCCCTGTGCCTCTTTCATAGAGCCACCCCTCTGCTTTCCCAGAACAAGATAAGGTAAATGGGGAGCATATGCACACATTGCTGTAAAGCAGAGAAAAGTAGCTGAGCACCAACACCATTAAATAAGTGCAATCTCATCTGCTTAATATATGAGGCAACATCTGAAGGGAAACCTCAAGAAACTACTCAACGATCATCATTATCCACAATGAAATAGCCAAAGGAAAATCTGCTCAAGCCTAAGGTAAGTATTCAAGGACATATTGCAGGTATAGTTAATAATACTAATAGATCTTCTACAACTATAAATAAGTCAGAAGGTGCCAGATGCTTCTCTCTCTCTTCACAAAATCAAGAGGTCCAGAAAAAAAACAACCAAAATTCAGAGTTATATCCCAAAAATAACAGCAGGCATTTCAAATATGTGACTAGCCTGTATGGCTGTAGCACAGCTGCACATTGCATAGCATTACAGAATTAAAGTTGTTACCGGCACACATTCTAAATGCACAGCCAGCATTAATGACACAGGCCATCTAGGAAGGATTAAGGATTAGTTATCATTTCAACCCAATGAAAGAAGATCTATATTTCTCTTTTAGACACGTAATTCACAGGAGAATTGTGCTTGCCAACACTCTGAAAAAATAATCTTTCAGAATTCTTGCAAACCCACTGTGTTATGATTTCATCTCATGAAATACAACACCTTTACATTAAACCTCATAAAACTAAATCCTGCTGGATCTCTTCCAGGCTCCGAGAATAAACAGCTATATCAGTGATGCCTAGAACAGTAAAATCTGGCCCACTGTCATATGGCATGTTCCCATTTACAGAGGGGAGCAGGTCTGCAAACAGCTATCACAAAATCCTCACATATAATGATTTTCTCACATAATTGGTCTAAGATATACTTCAAGAGAGAAAAAAAAGGAATGCTTTGAACACCATAATACATATTTATCTCTTCTAGGTTTTGTGGGGAAGGGAGTTGTTAACCTGTTCCCTGCCTTCCCCTTAATGAAAGGTGCTGCAGAGTTGCTCTGGCTTTCAGTGAGCAGGAGCGAGTTTAGATGTGTTTAGAACTCCTGTAGATAGCAAAGGGGGGAAATTTGTTTTCAAAACAGTTTAAAAGCACAGATGAGTATATCCAATGGGATTACTCTGGAAAGCACAAATATTTTCCCTTTGCTGTCAAAAGTGCTACTCATACTCCCTTCAGTCTTGCCAGTCCAACCCAGAGCATGAGCAAGGAAGATATTAAAATAACCGGTACCACTACACCAGGCAACACAGATCCAATGCAAATGCCCCTCTCAAAATCTCGGGGCAAATGTCCCCCATAGAGATGGAGATTGGTATATGACCAAAGAATAGAAGCAATTTTCTACATGATTTCGAATCTTCCCTGTTCTCCTACGCTTCAGTCCCCTCATCTGGACAGAGGTTGGCACATCTTCATGTGGAAACTGGAGTTACAGACCCAGATACACAAATGTCACACATTCCTTCCATCTTGCCTATCATTTAGCAGTCTAATTACATCGCAGGCGAACCACAATCAGATAATCCTCAGTGTAAGCACAGGAGCCAAGGACGACATGAAATGATACCACCCCTCACCGGTGCCCAAATTCCCTTAAGGTTCCTTTCTCATTTTTTCGATTCTGACAACAGCACTCTGGATTTTAGTAGCCACAGCTGGAAGATGATATTTCTACAGAATAAGGGGGAGATTTACAGCTCCGTAACCTTCCTGTGGCCAATGATGCAAAGCAGAGGGAGGAATCCCAAAGCATGTGGGGAAACAGGAGCCACATGGGAAGGGACAAAGATTCCCCTGGAACTGTCAGGAAGTCTTTTTGAACAGGCAGAAGAGAAACACATCCTGTTAAGATGGTTGATTAGATGATACAGTGGCAGGGTGAGGTCACTGACCCCATCAGCGGAATTACTGAGGAGGGGATGTGCACCTGGAGGGCAGTAGATTGTGCCTTCAAGCTCCCTGTCAGGACTATGCAGGACACCTTCAGCACCAGCAGGACATCACATGCTCAGTCTTTCCCTGGGGTGGGGAAAGCTGATGCCCTAGGAACACTCTCCATGAATTTGTGGCTCTCCCGACCAGCAAGTGACTTCTGTCAGAAAACTGCTGTATATATAAGGTCTCAAAATTACAAACACTTGAGACTGGGAGAAGGGAATGGTAGCAGTTTATATGCTTGACCACATAAGAAGCTCTAACTCTCAAACTGGCTAACGACCCAGCCCCCAATTAGCTGCTCTTATGAAGGGCACACCTAAGCAGACTGTGCAGTGCAGCATCAGGTGAAGTCTCAGTGTCCACAGGGGCAAATCACCCTTAGGAAAAGAAAGGCAGAAAAGAACAAAACTCAGGTGACAGCACACCCATGTAAGCTGAACTGGCCTAGTGTTACCATTCTTAAGGGTTTACGCTAATATTTCAAGCATAATTTTCAACATAACTTGTGCCAAACCAAATTAAGATAACGCAAATTAGTTTCAGCTTTGTTCATCTCTTTCACCATGAAAGCTTTCAAGCCTCAAATGTGTAGCTCTATACATTAAGTAGCAAAGGATGCACGTCTGTAAACCACAGTACCTCTGTTTTCAATGTTTATAGAACTAGTCAAAACAACATAATTTCACCATTTGCTCACAGATGTAAATATTAATTCTAAATTGACCCTAACATACTTTCTGCTACAACTTTACTTACAAGGACTTAGCAAACCTTGATTGTTGTGAAACCTTTAAGGGAAAAATATTACACAAGTAAACTGGAGAAATACATTCTCACCTTTACTCCAAACATGAAGTTTTCCTTGCAGGCAATCAGGAAAGCCAGATACATATCACTTGGGAACATGGGTTGCAAGACACTCACTGCCCTCAAAACTAGCAATTTCAAGCGGTCCAGAAGACCAAGCATCAACAAACTATTTGGGTGGAGGGAGGCTGAGATGGATTAGTCACACAGTCAACACAGAGCTGAGAATATTAAAAATACTGAAATTTACAGAAACAAATTAATAATAAAAAGTATGAAAACCCACCAAAATAATAAATAAATGTGCTGGATGGCTCTGAAACCTACCTCAGCCTGTATTACAAGTATGCATTTGCATGTACTGAGAAAGGAAAAATACATGTGGAGAAGAAGACAAGGTTTATAATGTAAGTTTGAAGATATTCCTTGTTGAATACAGGTTAAGTGAAAACTGCTTGCCCTTTTCAGTTATTTCTGAACTTTGTGAAAACTGCAGATGTAATACCAATATATCAAAAGCCATGTCACACAGACTGCTTCTGGGTCAGCTACTTCAAACTTCTGAATATTTTTTAATATTTGGAAATACCAACTCTCCAAATATATTTTAATTACTGGTTACATGCCTACTAGTTTGATTATTTAAATCACTTTGTAATTTAACTCCAATCCAATACAGAGACTAAGTAGTTGATTAGATCAATCTGACGTCATTGTTTCATTGCTTTACTTTAAATCAGGTCTAATAATATTTTAAATACCATACCTTTGGGCAACAGGTTCTCTTGATTTTACTTTTTAAAAATGTTTTACTACAAAATATTATTTAAAAATAACTTCCCTCGACAAGTAACAGGCATCCAAACCTTGAGGGCATTAGCTATCTAGCCGCAAATTTGACCATTTCCCTGCAAGTAGCAATTAGTTCTAAAAGTGAGTTTCTACACCTGCCCCTCTCACACACACTGCTAGCTACTACCAGGCTGAAAATAACAGCTGGGGGGAAAGAAAGGAAAAATTGATTACATTATAGCTCTGTAAATAAAATACACTAGGAAAGCCAGGTACCATGCAATTGTAGTCCTCTAGGGCATGGGCTCTGCTACCTTTGTCATCCAGCACTTAGATTAGATAAATAATAAAGGAACTGGTAATTACAAAGAGAAATTCTGCATGAGCAAAAATGCTCAGCAGCACAAAAACCGAAGCCAGATATAGATACATGTCTGATAAATTTGAAGGATCATAACTTGCTAGAGCACTAGCATACAAATAAGTCTAGATTTATATAAATATGTGTTTGTGTGTGTGCATAGTACAGCATCTAAGCACCTATATTTACCACATCATATAAATGGAAAGTACAAAGCAACACTACAAAGAAGTAGTTTGGAACAATGTTGAATAATGTTCCTACAGAAAACATTCCAAACCAGAAAAAATCACCTGAAAATTTTAAGACACTAAATTCGGGGAAACTGTTAAAAGAAAGACCACTAAAATTAAAATAATAAAAGTGAAAACCTAGCAAACCCCACGTGACTCGGTTTTGTCTTGTAATCAGGCCCAGCCTGATCTTTCCTTTTCATGACATCAAACCCTGGTTAAAGATGGCCTGGAGTTTCAGTCTACAGACACAGTTTCTGGAGAAGAAGGGTAGCAAGCAGAAATACAGAACGCTGGAAGATCGATACCCCGCGCAATTGGGCAAAGGAAAAACGACACGATGTGCAAAAGCGCCACCAAGAGGTTCTTCTGCCATAGCCCAAAGATGATTTTCCCCTTGTGCCGCTCGGGCATAGTCTTAATACTTTTTGAGCATGAACCAATTCCCAAAACACACGAGCAGCTCACTGCTGCATTGTCAGGGAGCATTCCAAACGGAAAACAAAGAAAAGGATAACTTTGTCTGTTTGTTTGTTTTAAGGGTTCCTTTCATAGAAGTGGGCAGGAGGGGAGTGGGGAGATGGTGGAAAAGATGTATCTGCACCACATGCAGGTTTTGATAACAGAACTTTAAATGTTGTGGCAACAGAAAATAAGATTACTGCCCAGTCCAGATCTGGAAAATGTTAAATTTCACCTTATCAGCCACTGAAACAGCATCAGGAGGGATCTGTTGCTGAGCTGCCTCACACCAAAACCTATGCAATCCCATCTTTTTCCTATCAAAAGCAATTGTGAGATTCAAACACCAGTAATATTTTTGTAGTGTGATATTGGAGACCATTTTTAAAGGTATGAAGAAATTTTCTTCAGATGTTTTCATCATGGTGAGAAAGCCAATTTTATCCTCATCACTGCCATTTTTTGAGCTGAAGGGAATGAGCTAAAAAGCCACAGATTTTTCATTCTTCTACAATATTAATAACCAAGGGTAATTCCTCAAGCTCCAATTTTTTGCTCTCTTGAGCTCCTGAGGTCAGTATCTCCCTTAGATGCTTGGACTGGCTACTCCCACCAGTAAGTGTCAGTGGGGCTGGACTCCCTTCCGGGGTGAAAGCAGCACCTAGCTGCTTGGGAAAGGTGGATGCTTTATGCTGGGTAAGGCTTGGCTGCCCTCCATGAGTCCATGGCTCCCTCTGCAAATCACTGCTCTCAGTGTGGCCAATAATCCATCCTGGTCTTACCACCTTCCACAGTCAGAATCCAACTTGTGGGCTGCCCAGGAGCTGAAAGCTCAGCATTTTCTCCAGAAAGAGGAGAAAGGTTGAGACACAGCCTTGAACTGAGCCTCCCAGGTCCCAGGCAAGTTTGCAGGCATCCCAGTGAGGTCTCAGATGTGTCAGGCTGCAACCCTCCTGACGTCAGAACTTGGAGCATGAGCTAGGTGGTCTCTGGAGGTTCCCTCCAGCCACAGTTATCCCATGCCCATGATTCTGCAACCAAAATGGATGATCATGCCTGCAGGTCAATGTGGGAGGAGTATGGAGCTCAGGCTAGAAGAGCCATCAGTGCTGGCTCAAAGCTCATCACATCACCAAAGCATCTTATAGGGTCAAGGCAGGGAAGCGAAGAGGTTCCCACATACAGTACACAGTCAGGTAAGGGATTGAGTGATCTCAAGGCAGCAGATACAGAAAAATATGCAACAGATTAACAAATTCATACTCTTTATTGCTGCCTCTGTTGAACCAAGTGTCTTGCCTGCTCTTTAGCAGACAGGCAAGTGTCAAACAATACATTTTCCTTTTTCCAATTCTCAGCTTCCAGGACTGGTCAGATAAAGGTACAGAAGTTCTGAGCTCGCATCAAGGCTAGAAAAAAAGGGGGAGCAGCACCACAGTTTTAACTTAGATGGCACAGATCAGGCACACTCCTTAGAATGCAATGCTTCACTGAACTGCCTGCAAGCACCAAGGACTCCAGTCATTTTCCCCATAGTTCATTCATTTTCACCACCATCCATCAGGTGACATGTACTGAGGGTTGGGGAATAGGGAGACTGGAGCTGGGGTATTTCTTTCCAGGCAGTTCATTCCCTCACCTAACTCCCAAGATTTAAGGAGATTTAAGCACTCAGGGATTAAAGGCATTTTAACAGCTTATATAGATTTAAGCACCTAAAGTGGCTTAAATGCTTATGTTACTTTCAAGGCTTTAACTGTCCATGGCACTTGATGAATTTACAGGTGCTCAAAAGCCTATGCTCCCTTTAAAATAATAAAAATACACTTTCATATATAAAAAATATACCTTAAACATCATTGCATTTTTGGAGTGCCATCCTCCTTGACTCCTGCCAGATCGGACCAGGTCGCCCAGGCCTTTATCCAGGAGGGTGGCCAAACCCTCCTGCCTTCTGCCTTTCCTAGGAGGTGGATCTCAGCGCCCTTACCTGGCGGCACCGCGTCTACGCTAAAGAGCCGGGGCCCCACCCGCTGAGTTAAACTCTCCGGGGTGAAGAGGGGAGGAACCAGCTCGTTAGTTTCGTTCCCAATTAAGCGTGAGACAGTGGATGTTTATTGGCCCAAGCGCGTGCTGCGGGACACCCCCGCGGGTACCCCAGGGAGCGCTCCCGGGCCGTGCTGGGCACATCCCACCCCCGGCCCCGGGGTGTGCCCCGGCAGCTGAGGAGGGCAACAGCCCACGGGTCAGCGCGAAACACACCCCCGCTGCTCGCGGGAGGCCCGGCCCCGCCACCCCGGACCAGCCCCACCCTTCAACCCGCGCTGCAGGCGGAGCGGGGCCGGGCCAGCAGGGCGAGCATCATGCGGACCCTGGGAAGGGACATGTTTTCTGGCCTCGGGAACCGCTCCCTGCAGCGCGCCCTGGGATGGCGAACGGGCCCTGCTGACCTGCAGCGACCGCCAACAGCACTGGGGTCCTTAGGCTGGGAACGCCGTGCCCGAGGTGGCAGCCTCGCGTTCCGGTGCTTTTACCTGCAAGGGATCCGAGCCAGAGCAGTAATGATTGGTCGGGTCTATAGGCTTCGGCTGATTTTGTTCACATGATCTCGGATCATTTCAAGTTTATGGTAAATGAGTTCACCAGGAGTGATTAAAAGTGGAAATAGTAAGGTCTCAATAAAACCTCATTTAAAATCAAAGCTTAATCCGGGGGAGGGGGGAAAGTGTGGTTTTCCTGCTTATTTCCTGTGAGCTGGAAACAAACAAGTCCTGGTGAAAAAAATGAGCAAGCTTCTGTCGGAAATGTGTCATCCTCCACCACAGAGAATGGTTATTATCTCTAGTCTAAACAGTCTGCTCGGATTTGGGTTTTTGCTTCCACATAGCCTAGCTGGCTGGATCTGCGGAAGAAAGTAGCATACAGGGAATTCATGGCACAGGTAAATTGTTTTCTGATCATGCTGAGATCCACCTGAAGGGATATCAATTACTCCAAAAAATGACAAGCAGTGAAAAAAGGAGAGAGAAAAACAAACCACAAACTTGCCCATTTTATAAAGACTTGGTGAATAGCCCGGTCATTCAGGGTAAGAGCAAACCTGTTGATAGATTTTCTTCCACTGAAGAGAAGTCTGGGGACAGAGGCTGGTGGAACCAACACTGAGAGCTGGAAGGGACATTTCCAGTAAATGGCAAAGGCTGCAGCCTCTGGCAATCCTTAGGACTTGGCAAAACAGGGTTAAAATGGGCACTGTCATCAGCGGGGCTGAGTACGATGGAAAGCAACTGAGGCAAAGAGATTACACGTGTACTGTTTAAAATATGACCTGAACACAGATAATAAATGGCAAGAATATGTGGCTCTGCAAGAAATAAACTACTTCTAAGCCCTTCCACAAGTGATACTAGACATTCAGGACATTTATTTTCCAGGTATCAAACAACTTTAGGAGAAAAACTGGCCTACAGGGAGATTACATTCATCAGCTTAGCCCACTCAAAAGGATCTTGGAATCTCCTCTGAAAGTGCTGGCACCAGCTTCAGCGTGTGACAACTGCCTGCCTGGGGCAGCACTGCAGCCACTCCAGCATGGCAGCCCTGTGCCTTCCTGGTGGGAATGCTGCAGGTCTCATCTCTTTCCTATGCCATGTCTGTGAAGCCCAGTCTGGAAAATGGATATACAGGGATCCTGCAATTTACAAAAGCCATCATGGCTAAGGCTAGCTTCCCATAAAACATCTCTATAAGCAGAAATATTCAGCAGCTGATTAATGAATGTGGTTTACCACAAAATGATACTACACAGGCCTACTCTTTTAAATAATAATCCCATAAATAATATTACTAAAAATCCAAGAATTATCCAAAGCACACTGAAGCCGCATTGTGATCCCAGTGCCTTGTCTGTTGTCTTCTCCTTGGTGGTCAATCAACACTAACACAATTCTTTGCGGGAGTTTCTAGGTGAAGACAGGAGTGAAGGGAAAGTGATGTGCCTATGCTGGGCAGAGCCAGGCCCATGCTTTTAGCCCCAGAAAAACGTGCCGGGTGACAGTACTTCGAAAGGACTTGGATGCTCCCACGCAGGGAAAACCCACATTGGCAGCTGGGGGCCATCCAGGGGCTGTACCGTCGGGGTCCGCTGCAGGCCTCCGCTCGTCACAGGGGAGAGCCAGGAGCAGGACGGGCTGGAGAGGGCAGAAGGGCCCCCGGGTGGGCAGCCCCCGGGACTGGGCGCTGTCGAGCTGGAGGGGGATCGGGAGCGCCGGCAGTCCCCAGTTGATGCATGTGGCTTCAGCGCCGAGCCGAGCCCTGCCAGCATCGCAGGGAGGGGCGGAGGTGCCAGACACCCCCCGGGGACTAAGGGAGCAGCCAGCCTCGTCCCCTGTCTGGAAACCGGACCGGCCACATCGCCCGTCCGCTGGCAGCGAGAGCACCAAACGTGGGCATGGGGGGCATGGGAGAGCCGGGGTCCCGCCGCTCCGCAGTAGCTGGGCCAGCGGCAAAGCTCACCTCCAGCTACCCGCGGCCTGGGGGCGGCCCCGCGTCCCCTGCCCGGCCCAGCAGCTCCTCGGGCTTCTTTGTTCGCCGGGATCTTTCCCTCCTTCCCCGTGCTCGCACGGTAACGTTCCTTGCAAGGATTTCCTGCCAAAAGACAATCCCCCTGAGCAAAAGCAGACCGAGAAAGTAGTGACCAATCCTTTCTGGATGGCTGTCACCAGGCTCCTCCCAGCTCCCGCTCCCCCTGCTATTTGCATACAAAAAAATCCAGAAAACTCCCGTTTGCCCCAGCACCTCGCTCAGACCCTCCATCCCCGCCTGGCAGCAGGAGCCCGGGCTGGGGGACGCTGCCTGCGGCTGAGGGCAGCGCCGCGCCGCCCGCCCCGCCACCCCGGCCCCCGAGCCTTTCGCCAGCCCCCCCGCCACCTTCTCCGCGCCCCAAAATGCAGCACCGCCTCTGCGCCCTGCTCCTGCTGGCGTCCCACTGCATGGGCTCGGCCGCCGGGATCTTCCCCTTCGGGGAGCCCGACTTCTCCTACAAGCGCTCCAATTGCAAGCCCATCCCCGCCCCGATGCTGTTGTGCCGGGGCATCGAGTACCAGAGTATGCGGCTACCCAACCTCCTGGGGCATGAGACGGTGCAGGAGGTGCTGGAGCAGGCCTCCACCTGGATCCCGCTGGTGCAGAAGCAGTGCCACCCCGACACCAGGAAGTTCCTCTGCTCCCTCTTTGCCCCGGTCTGCATCGACGACCTGGACGAGATCATTCAGCCCTGCCACTCGCTGTGCGAGGAAGTGAAGGAGAGCTGCGCCCCGGTGATGTCCGCCTTCGGCTTCCCCTGGCCCGATATGCTGGACTGCAGCCGCTTCCCCAAGGACAACGACCTCTGCATCCCGCTGGCCAGCAGTGATCACATCCTCCCCGTCACCAGGGAAGGTAAGAGGAAGCCGCCGGGCCTCCCCTGTCTCGGCAGCATCTGTTCCCGATGAGCCGCCCCAACAGCGGGGTCCCTCCACGGCCTTCCGTAGGGGAACGAAGGCGTTTTACTTGCGCTACAGCACGCCCCGGTGCTCCGGGACGGGGGGACCGGGGAGATGGACGCGGGCCAGGCCCAGGGAGGTTTTCTCGAGGGGACCGGGGAAACCGCAGGCACCATCGGGGAAATGGCACCGGCCCGCACCCGTCTCCATCCCCAAAGAAAAGGTCTGGGACCCAGAACTGGAGCCGCGCGGCTCCCAGGGGGTCGATCTCCTTGTGCAAGGATCGTCGCTGAAGCGGGGAGCTGGGGTACTTCTGTATTGTGTGCTCGCCTCCCCCGCCCACCCCCTCTCTTACTCGTTTTCCCGTTAAAAGAAAAACTTTTGGTTGAGGTGGGACCTTAAAAACAGACAGGGACCCCGGTAGCTGGTCTGCAGCAAGGTAAAGGCACTCAAAGTACTCGGGCACCTCCGGCGCTGGGGGGAGAAGGAGCAGGATCTGGGGTGAAGGGATGGAAAACCGACGTTTCCCAAAGGGTTCCCAACGCCACCTGCTGTTCCTTTCTCCCTGAGCCTGACGGGGACTGTTGCTTGCATTTCCAGCACCCAAAGTCTGTGATGCCTGCAAAAACAAAAATGAAGATGATAATGACATCGTGGAAAACCTCTGCAAAAACGACTTTGGTAAGTGGAAGAAGAGCTCCTCTCAGTTGAAACTTAAGAGTCGAGGATCAGGTACAACTCCCAGTGGAGTCAGTGAGATGTGCCTGAATAAAGGCAGGGCTTTGACCATTGGGTAATGGAACACAAAATTCCACCTTGGAATAAAAAGTAACCCTTTTCATCGTTCTTTTTTGTTTACTGTTTTGAAGTAGTGCTCTTTTATGTGGATGTGGATGTTGCTGGCAAGCCCAATAGAAAGTAAAATGAAAAAAAAAAAATCTTTCATGCAGACTATTGCCTGGGGAGAAGTAGAGCAAAGCTTCATTTAGACATTTGAGATAGAGCTGCATGACCAATTTCAATGTGTTGTAAGAAAGACTCTCTACGCAGATTAAGAATGAAGCTCTGTATATCATTTGACAGAGAAGGTAATGCACAGACAATTGGGGATATAAACTTAATGGGAAGATCTGGGGTTAGAAGAGGACAAGAAAGCTCCTTGGACACAGACAACTGAAGGACGCATTATCCACGCATTAGCATTTCAAGAGCAAAAGGGAATGAGGGGAATCCGTTTACAATAGGTCCATGTTTATACCTGGAAACAGATTTGTAGTATAACTATCTACAGCAATTCCAAAGTCTTTCATTGAAAAAAAACAAAATCAAAAACATACAAACCAAAAAAAACACAACCACCCAAACCCTGAAACCATGATTGTGGGACATAATTGCTAAAACAACCAATAGCTTTGGCCCGGCAAATTGCACTCAGATAAATCCTCCTAAAGCTAAACATGCCCCACAGAGTCTTACAGAGCCCTGTATCCCCCTCCTAGTTATTTTACCAAATCGAATGCAGCTGTTGGACCAATTTGCCCTCCATGGGATCTATTCTTTCAAAAAAACAATGCATGTGAAATATCATTTCCTTACAGGTTTGCCTAAAATCCTCTCCAGCCTAATAAATTAAGTGTAGAAGTTCTGAGCTGCAGCAGAGATCAGATTTCTTGGTCTAGGTACTTGCCTCCCCACCTCCCCTTCAAACTTTCAGGAAGGCTGCCCTCTCCCAGAAAAAAAAAAAACGATGCTCTGCTTAATGCAGCAAACTTGCTCTCTCCCTGTTGCAAACAGGAGAAAAGCTAGAGAAAATATTAATTTAGAAAGGAAGGGAAAAGAGGGGGAGGGGAAAGAGGAGAAAAGAAATCAAAAAACCCTCAACCCTAAGGTTGATTCAAACTGAAATGACTTGCATGCCCTTTGTGGCTTTAGAAATGGAGCCACCTGCTGCCTCTTCTGTCAGCCCTGACAGTTTAATTAGCAATAGAGCACCTCCCTCCCCAGGTCCTCTTTATGTGCACTAATGGGAAAAAACCCTCTCAATCTCTCTCTCTCTCCCCACTTCCCCCTCCCCTCGCTCTATTAGCCTTGAAGATAAAAGTGAAGGAGATTGCCTACATCAATGGGGATACCAAGATCACCCCTGAAACAAAGAGCAAAACCATCTACAAGCTGAATGGGCTGACAGAAAGGGATCTGAGGAAGATAGTGCTCTGGCTCAAAGGTGGCCTCCAGTGTACCTGCGATGAGATGAACGACATCAACGTCCCCTACTTGGTGATGGGGCAGAAGCAAGCTGGGGAACTAGTGATCACCTCGCTGAAGCGGTGGCAGAAAGGGCAGCGGGCTTTCAAGCGGTTCTCCCGCAGCATCCGCAAGCTGCAGTGTTAGTGGCTTCACCTCTGGCTGTCTCCAGCAGCCACCTCTGTCCCAAGCTCTTCGGGCCCCCTGCACCTTCCTGCTTTGGCTCCTCTGAGTCTCGAGATGCCGTGGGCACAAGACACAGTGACCGCTCTCCGAGAGGGGAGGAACCCCTCCGTTTTTGTACATAAGTTAAAATGTAATAATAATAAAAATAAGTAAAAAAAAAAAAAAGGACTATTTTTGGGAAGTATTACAGTCTCTAGCTTAAAGCTTGGGGTTTTTATGATTGTTCTGAGGTTTTTCCCTCTTCATTTTGGTAATGCTGGTTCATTTATATTGCGGCTTCTCTGTATATGTGCATGTTTGTTGTGCAAAAGTAGGAGATGCAGAGAAAGACAGCCACACGTGCGACTGGCCTGTCACGGTGGGTGTGACTCTTTCACTGAGGTGAAATGGCTTGCCATCTATATTAACACTATAAAGTTCACATTACAACTCTTGCATGCAATATGTAGGCACCCATAAAGAGTATATTAACCATCCTCACGTTTTATTTTCCACAAGTCTGAGCCCTTCTCTCTCAGAAAAAAAAAGAACAAGTTTTGGAACTGGTTGATCTGAATGCAAATTTTTTATTATTATTTTGCAAATTAAACCATCTGTAGCCTAACTGTAATATACCTAGTGGTTAACCCAAAAGAGTTGTAAAATATTGCTTTAATTAACCTTGTAAATACTCCAGATGAATGTTATATTCTTGTATATAAACTTTACATCACAGTTTGCTCATTGTCTCTGTCTGTATTCACTTTCATCCATTTTTGGAGAACTGGGAGAAAGCTGTCCAACTGGGCTTTGACATAGCAAAGAAGAATTTGGCATTCCACTCACAGTGATTGGTAGAAAAGCACGAGGAAGCCTCTAGTGCTGCAATCAGAATAAACATAGTGGACCTCATTTCCCTGAAGATGAACCCATGAGACACAGGACTGAGGTTCAGTCCACTCATTTTAATACGTGTCTGTTGAGCTCTTTGAGATGCGGCTTCTTTTCTGTGACTCCTTTGTTCGACCGGCTGCATTTTCATCTCGTCTTCTCAGAGGACTCTGCTGATGTGGAATTGCAACGAGACCACTTTCTTAAAAATCAAATCTGTTTTTCCATTTCTTGAAAAAGATATTTTAAGGAGTGTAAAAGCAGAGAGAAAAATGTCATTTGCAACTTGCAATTCAGAATAATGGTAGTGCAAGGCTTTTTTTTGTGTGTATGTACACTCACTATTCTGAGAAAGAAAATAAAACCTACCTAATAATGGAAATAAATAAATGTTTTTCAGCATTTTTCTTAAAAATGTTTTCTGATGAAGAGTATTACCTGAATTTTAGTGTACTTATCCTGAAAAATAATCTTGCTTCCCAGTGATGTTACACATAGAATATTCTTCTTAGCTTCACTGACAGGATGAGCAGTCCCATATTCCCAAAGATCATATTTTATGTTAACTGTTCTCAGACAGAAAACAATGCCAGCACTAGGTTTTTCTTTAAAGTAAAAAAATCACATTGTTTTCATAAATTTAGTGTTATTTTTTCACCATTAGGATAAAAAAATAAAATTGTTTCCCCTCTCCCAGAGTCTTTATGCACTCACTACACCTGATACAAACAATACAGTAGTAACATGCTGACCAAGCAAGAAAAGAACAATCCTCACAAATGTCCTCAAAAGTATAAGGATTTTAAAATTTTTTTAAAAAATGTAGCAAGCCACCAAACAAAAAGTCCCAGACTGGCTCTTAACTACTTTGTGGAACAGTATCTGTATTTGAAGGCAAATACCTTGCTGAAATGTCATTAAAACTTTTCTTCTGAATGAACCTGACTTACCAGGAAACTGATTTGAGTCTTTTTGTGCTGTGGTGTAATTACATTAATACCAGCACTATATCCATCACCTTACAGAGCCATTAGCATTCAGAAGTCTTATCGCTCCCACTCATTCCACTTATCATATAATGTAATAACTGTACCTGGACAGCCGCAGTTTTAGAGGGAACAAGCTCACAAATAAAGAGGGCTGGCTGAAGATGAACCTGGAGAAAAAAAGTGTGTGTGCCTAGTACAGGAAAGCACTTTGAGGAGGCAATCATTGCAATGCAATCTCTGGGGACCAAAACTGAACAGCCAGATCTGCTCCACACAGCTTGCCTTACAGATACTAAATCGTTCTACAGCAATATAAAATTATCTTAATTGGGCTGTCCTAGAAGGCAGCAGTACTGATGCTGATGAGGATAGACAGGTCACAAGTTACTGACTCTGGGGTCATGTTAAGAACAAGACTATATAACAGATTTTTACCAAATTACTAAATGTGTGAAGACATATTACCTATGACCAACATTGCCCTTTCTTAAAAAAAAAAAAAAACACAAACAAAGCAAAAAATAAAAACAAAACAAAAAAAAACACCAAACAAACCACATTCCCCTTCCTCTATGACAAAATAAACACTGTTAAACCAGTAAAATCCTGTTCCTGTCGGGACAAATTCAGGAGAAGAACAAATTAGACAGGCAAACATTTAATGTTACTAATATAATCAGCATCCTGGATTAAGAGCATCCTATCATACGGTACACCCCTGCTGATAAAACTTTCTGCATGTGGCCCGTGGCTGAATCACTGGGACTATCCACCCTCAGGGTGAATTGGCAGAGTGGATTACCTTTCAGATAAGCAGGATTTAGGCAAATGTGAAGAGTAACTTTTACCCAAAGTTCCATTACCTTGTTGTGACAGTATTGTATTAAAAGATGGGTCATATCCACCTCACCAAGAGGAGGAGTGTCAGTGTTTGTTATACTGTTTCTAAAGATGTAAAAGCCAGACATTGCAAACTATTCAACCAAAAATTAGGATTTTAAAATCACAGCCCGATGGAACTTCATCTCTCAGATATTGGCAAAGAAGTAAACACATACATTTTTACTCTTACTTGCTCAAAAAAAAGGAAACACTTTGACTCTGCCAGGAAAATACTGAGCCAAACGTAACAAAAATTATCAGAGACTGTTACTTCTCATAATTGTGTCACTTGTACTTCAGAATAACTTTATTACCTGGTATGGTATGGCTCACTCCTAACAAAATTTTTTTGCAATTGATGAAAAAAGGCAACCCCCTGTTGCATTTTTCAGACACTTTTTGTCTTTTTCTAATTAAAACAACATTGTTAGGCAGCCAATCATGTAGCTCCCATTGTATTTGCTTTCATAAAAACTATAAAAGCAACTGACTACAATGGATTAGTTTAAGAACAATAATAATGACACTTGACATTTATACAGAAGTTTCCATTTAGTTTCTCAGGCTGCCTTTACAAAAATAGACATTAATATACTTCTTTTGCAGATCAGGAAAATGAGACACAGTGAAGTGAAATAACTCATTCAAAACCACCCAGAAAGTTCTTTATGGTCAAGAAAAACAGTGTAATTTTTGTCTCCAAGTTTTATGCTCTAATCACTAGCCCACAGCAATCAGAATGATGTATAATTAAGGCAGCACTTAGATTATAATTTGAAAGCATAACAGAAAACAAGACTCCCTCCAGCTTCTTCCCATCAAGTGTGAAAAAAACCCTACTGCCCAAATTTGACTTTAAAACCCATCAGTAATAACAGTATTCCTCACAGCCTCTTCCTTTCTTTCTTATTTATCATTCTCTTTACCCTTTAGTTATTTCTTAATCCGTTGTTTTCTCCCTCACTTCTCATTCACTTCAGACACGCACAGAGAAGCCACTCTTCCTCTCTCTTGCCCCTCTCATACAGACACTTTTGCCCTCAATATGGTGTATTAAAGAACCCATGAAGTACAACTACACACAAGCCACAAAAATCCTAGTGACCAGATTAAGACATAAAAAGACCCATGTGGGAAATTCAGCAAGAGACATTTAAATTTAATTAATTACTTTCTGTGAGGACAGGAGGGTGGTTAGATGCCACGTGGAGCATCAAAGACACCTGCTGATCACCTCAGGACACTATTCCTATTCTGCAGCAGAATATGAAGATATTTAAGGAATATGTGAGCAAGAATGAAGAACACACAGATAAAGTACACCTGCCTTTGCATGACCAGGTCTCCCATACATCTCAGCCCTGTTGCTACAACCCTGTGTTCTCCAGTCTGGGGTCATGGTGCAACTCTCTCAACTATCTTTCAGATATCTGACCTCTCTTCAGCAAACAAGGGTATCAACCAAGAACAGAGCCAATAAGACTCAAGAATGGACCACCTCATCATCCCTAAGGTACCTGTTGAGGCGTGAGCAAGCCCCATGCAGCCAGCAGAGCAGCTCTTTTTTGGCTGTTTTGGCAGCCCACTGCCATTCTCACCAAACCTACCAGCTCTGTGAGCCTTTGCCATGTGGGCACAGTTGGCAATGCCAGAGGAAGGGCTATGGATTGAGTGCTACCAGAGCAGTGGGCAACCTTCTTTAGGTTGAGCAGCCCAGGCTTTTGTTATTGGAGCCAGAATTTCTTACTTCTAGGCTTCAGAGACCTGCCTATATGATTTATCTGGAAGTTGCTTTCTTATCAGCAGATGCAGTTTCAGTACAGCCTGACTGTCTGGTGAAACAACCGCAGGAACGGATCTTGTTTGCCTCTGTAGAAAGAGAAGAGTGGAAGATATTCACATCACAGGAATCCGAGACCCCAGGCTGTCTTACAAACATAAATTAGCCCATACTATATCCCTTTGGGGTGAGTTTAATAGAGTAACATTTTCCAAATGCATCAACTGCTTTCAGGGTGAGCCATGGGCTCCTAAATCACCTTGATGCCTTGGAAAATATTAGCCGCTATCCCCCACCGGAGTTAAAGCCAGTTGGCCGAGGTCAGCCAGCAAACCTGTCACCCAGCCAGGAGGAACACCTCAGCAATCAGCCAGCCAGCCCATCGCTCTCACGACTGATCAAAATAACCAACCAACGCAGAAAGCTGCACTGTGAAGCAGCTGATGGAGCAAACTTCAAAGCCAATTACTGCACACGCAGAGAAGCTGTCCAGCCAGAAAGACCAGCACAAGTTAGGAGGTATGCTCAGTGTCTTACAGGACAGGCACATGAAAGAGCCTATATACCTTCTAAGACCTACGATAAGGCAATAATACTATTAATGCAGCTCTTTCAAAATCCAAATGACTCCATCCTTTTGGAGTCATTTTCAGGCCACAAAAGTGACGATAAAATCATGGAGAATTTTCTGTTTGGACACAACAGGTTGCCATTAGAGGCACAGCCAAATCTAGCATAAACTGGCAGATTTAGGACTGACCTGAAAAGGTAGAAGAAATGCTAATTTAAGAACACTTCCAACTTTCTAGATCTTTGTTTTCAGGGCTTAACCTGACAGTCTTCATTACACATAAAACTCCCCATATGCAGCCACTATGGAAGGACAATTTAGGAGTTTTCCATTGATACTCGCTTTTATCAGGCAAAAGATAACTAATCCTTCCCTGGCAATTTTCCCTGCATTGTTAGTTAACTTCAAATCCCTAACATTGTCTAATTGCCTTTTTTGTTATGTGAATCTCCAGCCATGCACTATAGGGAACCCCCCTGTTAAGACATTGAGACAGGTGCTTTGGTGGCTGCAGGGCTCACATCATTAGGCACACACAGAGCTATTAATTATTTCAGTTTACTCTGAGGCACAAACCTGAATTAAGTCAGGCCACTTTCCTAAGCAAAACAATAGCTTAATTGTAATAGGTAGGGCAAAAGTGTTTTAAGAGATAAAGTTTCAGGAACTAGATTAACTCCCCCAAAAAAAGAATCAGGCAAGGCAAGAAAATACACTGTAATTTAAGAATTATGAGTTTTAATAATTTGTTTTCAACAAGGGAAGAAAATTAATTTGAAGATAATCCATTAGCCTCACACAGCCTGTTTCCTTCAGATGTTGAATTCTTCAATATGGGAGAAGTTCTCATTTACATTCTGTGATCTGTAGCACTGCAATCACCACAGTGACATGAAATGGCAGGTTGTTTGGGGTTTTTTTTCACACAATGGGAATTTTAAATAGAGCATGGATTTTCAAAAGCATCTACAAAACTAAAGCAGAAGTTCAAAGATTTCAGAAGTATTCTTAGGTTTTTCAAGTAACTTACACAACAGAAGGAGAAAAAAAATTGTTGGAAACAATGTAAGAAGATATATTTAAAATCCTATTAGATACTTACAGGTGCTTATCAGAGATTTAAAAATCTGGCTGCAAGAAATATCGTTAGAGAGTTTAATATACTCGTCAGACAGGGATTTTGGAAACAGGACCTAGACTGTTGAAAATATAAGCAAGTATAGTATCATAATGTATCTCACACATGTGAAATGATAGATTTGTCTTGACTCTTTTGTTTCATCATTTGACTGGAATGAGACTTACTGGAAGAGCTGAAATAAGACATCTTGGTTTCCTCACACAAACAGACTTTGCAAATTCCTAAGGTACCTCTGGAATTCTAAAACTAGCTCTGCCTTCACAAGAAAACACTGCATGGAAATCAATCTCTCAATCCAGAACTAAGCTTTAGAAAGCTTGCTAGGAAGATTAGCATCCTTCTAATGTTGTGCTGCTACATTAAGTAAATAAACAAGAAAATATTTTTATGAATTAATTCTTTCTACAACACAACACAGCTGGAAACTGCATTAGCTGATAAGACTTTTCTTGCAACTGCTGCAACTAACTAGTATATAGCAAGGAGTAATATAAAAGTCAGTGATATAGGCATAGTTCACAGAATCACAGAATATTCTAAGTTAGATGGAACCCACAAGGATCATCAAGTCAACCTTGGCCCTTACAAGGATGAAACCAGCATACTTGGCATTATTAGCACCATGCTCTAACCCACTGAGCTAATCTCAAAACAGATGGGAGAGATAGTGCATTTTTTCACATATGAAACCCTAAAGAATTACTGGAGACATCTAGAACATGGGTTACAATATAGCACATCTATGCTAGTAGAGTGCCACAATGCAGTGGCAGTTCGCCCAGCAATAGCTACACTTATTGTTTGTATATTGTATCTAAATATGACCTGCTCCATAGAGGCTCCATTTTCTGCACCCCACTGCCAGCTGTGTGCTCCCACCATCTTTGTCAATCAAACATGGCAGACAGTATGTCATCTTAGCTCTTTTACTCAACCCCAAATGACCCCTGAATGAAAACAACAAGATACAATGAGTGTTTTGAGCTGAGTTTGGCAGCTCAGCGGAAGACCTACCTAGTTCCGTGGCTGCACCATCTCCCTGTCTGCATGGGGACCAGGTGATGCAGGCAGGTCACATAAAGCGCATCCTAAACACAGGCCCTCAGCCCAGACATTTGCAAAGAAACAAGTATGTTACAGCAGTCTCAGTCTCAGTTTGCTGCTATAACTTACCCAGAACCAAGGTAATTTGGTGAGGGCAGTTAAAGAGTTTGTAGTATTAACTTCAGCTTGATATAGTCTGTCTCTGCAACGAATGAATGGGTCCCCCAGGGACCTTCCCTTCATGGCAAGGAGCAGGGGCTGGGGTGCTGTTCCAGCCCTTGAGTTCCCACAAGGCAGGAGAGCAGCAGGCTGTATCCCTTCAGCTGGCAGTCTGATGACCATCTGCAGGGCAGGGCTAAACATACCTGAATCTCGGACATGAAAAATACACCTTTTCAGTCTTATGATAATCTTGATGAGGCTGAGCACCCCAAGGCCCAGGTTTGCCTCATTTGCCAGCTGGGCTCTCATCCTGCTTGTGTGTCTCCCACACTCATTCTATCTTTGATCCTTTCAAGGAGAAAAAGGATCTTGAAGAGCTTGTGGAAAACTTTACACAAAGCAGCACTCAAAAAAGAGATAAGATGGAGGTGCTGGTGAATACTGCAATGGCATAATCTACTTCAGTGGGAGATTCTCATCTGGCTGAAGTATTTAATTTCTGACACATTACTGAAAGGACAGTGCAGAAACAGAGGTTAAAAAAAAAAAAGAGAGCAAAATTTGCCAGGGAATTTGGTACCAACACACATTCTAGGTGGACTTAATGAAGTGTGAAATGATGGTCTAGGGCTGGTCCTAGGGAAATAAGCAGTAAAATTCCATATGCATGAATAGAAGCAGAGGTAATCCAGTATTGACTATTTTTTAAGACAGTGCCTGTTCAACAGCAAGAGTATTTATCTTCTAATTGTCATGCTACATATAAATCAAGGACACCAACGATTCAAAAGAGCCATTCCTGCTCAAACTCCAATTAGAAGAGAAACATTTTGAATAGATTTAGTGGAACCCTGCTGAAGCCACTGCTCAAAAATAGCTGATAGCTAAAATACAATAAGTGACTAAATCTGAATAAAACATGTAAATAAATGCAATAGCAAGAGCTCTCTGGAAGAAAAAACATCAACCCTCATTGTCACTGTGTTAGCATATAAAGAGCTGGACAAGTGACTGTGTTCAGGACAAAGTCATTCTCATGGTATAGCATCAGGCAACTGCCTAAGTGCAAAGCTGCCTGAGGTTCAGTGAAATCAGCCTGGTGACATGTGGAGCAGATGCTGAAAGCCTGACAGCTGGAAATGTTGGAAGCACTTGTCATTAGGAGGTGGCAGGAAGCTTATGTCAGCTGGAAAAGAGCCTGGATGCTTGTTGCTAGGGCAGCAGAGAGGGTTTTGACAGGTAAAAGTGTTGGTGAGCAACAACTCACGATAAGAGTGCAGATCCCTGGGAAGGCAGAGGAGGGCTGGTTCTTCAAGTTTATTTTCAGTGATAGGGATACAAAAGCTCACAGCAAACCCCTTATTTGGGGCAAGGGCTTGCATAGTCCTCAAGTCATCTGCCACTAACTTAACCCTAGAAGGGAATTGTTAGATTGATTTGTTTATTGTATAAATACCACAGCTAGCAGAGGGGCTACAGATGGGGAAGAAAGCAAGGTGTGTGGGGAAGAAAATATTTGTATTTGGGAAGACTTTGATTTGTTAGACTTGACCTTGAGAACCTGAATGACCGAAGTTTGCATACACTCTAGGTCTGTTCCTGGCAAAGCACCTTCTTTTTGTATTTTACTTTCATCTGGGTGAATTGAGAGTAAAGCAACAAACACATAGCAGACATGTCCTCAAGTAAGTCTTATTTGGCCCTGTAAAAAAACAGAGGGGAAAAAAGACCCAAAAGTTCTTTATTGGGATAGCTAAATTCTAAGTATGTTAAAGAAGGGGAAGAAAACCCGAGAACTATGAAAAAATTCAGTCTTCAGAAAGATTGAAAGATAAGATCTTGTTAGTTGCTGGGTTTAGTCCAGATCCAGTAAAAAAACCTAGAAAACAACAAAAAATAGAATGCTTTTTGCAAGTTTTTTTTAAAACAAGTTTCCCCAAATGTACAACATTGCTCAAAGAATTTCCAGAGAAAAGGTCTCTTCAAAAAACATTATAAAAGTTACAGTATTGATGGCAATTTCAGATAAATGGAAAATGAAAGTTTTTGTCAATTTTCACACTATGAGAAGTTGCTTTAATCAAGTACAGCTGGCTGAGCATTTTTTTCGTTGTATGGTTTATTGGTTTGGATGACTCAAATAAAGTACGGAAATTCACCTAGTGTTGTTTCTCTTTCATTTCCAAGGTTGGCAGTGAACATTTCTGAAGTTAAATATTCCAGTTTTGGTAACAGACTTGTACAGTCACTGTCATTAGCTGTACTCACTCTCAAATAGATATGTGAGACAAGATGGCAAACACTTGTCTAGGCTGTAGGAGATCCAGGTTTAAATCTGTCATCTCCTCCCCTATGTGTTCCATGTCTCAGATTAACCAGTAACCAAAGATTTTGATAACTACACACGTGAATGGAGAGTATGGTCCAAATTATATAAAATTATAGCATAAATCAGAGAAGAATAAGCTTATGGCTTGATGACCATGTTACTCACTTTGAACAGCAGTGGGACAACATGAGGTAGAAATGTCAGAGCCCGTTTCTAATCCTCAGCCTCTCTCTTGCCCCTGTGGACATGGGCCCTGGACTCACACCAGACTCATAAACAGAGAAGATTCAGAACAAGAAACCTGACCCACGAGTTCTGATTTTGCTTGCTTGATCGATTGGGGTTATTTTTTAAATCTAGACATGCTAGGAAAGAAACAGAGCTCCACCTCAGAACACTTTCTTTCCAGCATTAAGACTTTCATCCGAGTGTTAGGGAAACCTTACCAAAAGCTTGAAGCAGTTTGGAGTCTTGAATTTAAGTTGTTAACATCGTAGGTAAATTGCCTTACTCACTCAACCAGCAGATAAAATGGGAGACCTGGGACTACTTTCCTCTCATGTTTATGATCCAACCCTTTTCTTTTATTAAATGTACCTGAAAACCAAATGAAACAGTTTGCCAGGTGTTAAAAAATGTTTCTATAACCTCAAATCAGTCCTTGTGCTATGCTAACAATTCTAAAGAAATGAAGTTTCCATTCAGTCCATAACATTTCTTTTTTTTTTTTCAGGTCAGCTGCCAAAATACTTTAAACCCAGCAACTATTTGCACAGCCCTATAAATTAGGTTTACTAAAGGAAACAATTAGCAAGCCTGTAGCTTACAGGAATTTCAATTGGTGCTGCTACAGTGCATTGTTTAAGTAATTAGAAAATTATTCCAACTATTGTAAAGATTTGCAACACAAATGTGGTGCACATAGATGCTGTCCTATTAATAATGGGAGCTATAAAAAGATTGAAAAGCTAGTCTGCAGAGGAGGTCACATGCTTCTTAGTTCTAATCTAATATGCTTTTCATTGTCACTGAATAGCAATATTAAAATAAAATAAGACCGTACAGGGAAATGTGCTCCTACACTGGTAAATTTGTGAAAAATCTTAAGATATAGATGTGTGTCACTTACTCCATTCAATCTTAAACAGATGAGGACATCAATATAGTAGTTATTGAAGTTTAGGTATATCACTGGATGAGAATTCTGTATGAAATACTTAGCAGAGCTATAAAATTAACAAGATGTCATGAAACTAAAATGCATTTCCAAATGAGTATCTATTTCCAAAAGGAAATAGCGTCAATCATAAATATTGATCTTGTGAAAACCAGTTTAATAGGAAAACTCAATAAAGATGCTCAAACCACAATTTAATATACTCCCCAATCTTGAAATGCAATTAATCCACTTATGACAGTAATACTTCTAAGTAACGATTAGCAGCCTTTAAAAATTCTGCACCTCAGATTTAGCTATTAAGCTTTAGAGATGGGCTAGCAGCCAGATGTTTATAAACTCTTTTCAGGTTACAATTTAGTTACGGTTACAGGGTTAGACAATGTACTCTCATTTAGCCCTTCAACTGACTAGCTTAACCATTATCTGCCACTACACTGGGCATATGCACCCTGCTGGCTGCGACTGTCCAATGCCAAGTCATCTATTTCCCCGCTACTGCTAGGCTGAGGCTGCTCCATTCATCCCCTAGACAGCCTCCTTTCAGGGGAGCATTACAGGCTCAACAGACCTCTTTGTTGGAGTTCTATTTACACCACCATTTTTTGTTACTCAGATAGTGAAAAGAAACAACAGGAGATGGAGAGGAGACGGACTGCTAACACAGTGGACCAGAAGTCATCAACCTCAGTTCTTTGAAGTGATATGCACAGTAAATACGGAAACTATACCAATATGTGAAATAACCTGGTGGTCTAAGTGCAGTTAGCAATAGACGTATGGATCTATATCTACGAAAATCAGCATCATAATCAGCAATAACCAGCAACCTTCCCCACTATTTAGAAAGAACTGCAGTGTAATTATTCACCCGGCTCCCATTGATTATAATGGGATTTGGCTGGATAAATCCCCATGTAACTCTTTGAAAATTTGGGACTTTGCGACAGTTGCTGCCCAGAGGTGTAAAACCTAACACGCATTTGGATGAAATGTGCTCCCTTCTGAACAGACCTAAAATGTAGCAGTAAGTAGTATGAGCCTTTGACTGGACGGCTGCTGTTTCAAAGCTGTTGTGAGATAGAAATGCAACTCCCTGCAGCAGGACAGCACAATGAAAGTGCATCTCCCAGGCAAAGGAGTGCTGGAGCACATGCTGAACTTTGAAGATATGTTTAATTCCCTTTGACTTCAACAAGACTAAAGCACGCACATGACTGCTTCATGGCACAGATTTCAGCATGCAACCCAGGACATAAGGCATACTGCAGTGGTCCAGAGGCCACACAGCAGCTTCAGTTGTGGTGTTTTAGCTGGGGAAGCTGTTTTGCATATGCACCAGGCTGCTCAGCAGCTGCCTCCCCAGTACACCATGGGCTGGCGTGCTCCTTGCCCACACTACAAAGGCTTTTGCAGGCACCTTGCTTCACTCTGTTGACTTCAGCAGGAGCAACACTGAATTTCAGCAAGTGATGGCAGGACCAAGGCTTTACATGCTGACTTGACAGACACAGTATGTTGAACCACAGGTTCAGCAGGTATAAAGGGCTTGGGTTCAGTGAATTCTGTGACATTCAGATAGATCTCCTACACCAGATAGCAGCTCCAGCATTGGTACATGTGTATTGCTCATTTCTTTGCTGCATTCTGACTGAAATACAGCTGTTATCCCTGTTATCTTCATTATTTAGTGCAGCACCCTATTGCCCAGCTTTCTCCCTCCTACTCCTTTCTCAGCTTCCCTGAAAGGCAGCTCTATACCACTTCAGTTGCCAGATTTTAAGTTTGCAAGTTCATGGCCCCCTGGTCCAAATGGCTATGCTGTTCATCAGCCTTTCCAGCACTCTCCCACTACCATCTTTCAAACCAATGATACCTTAGACAACATAAACACCACCAGAGGCAAAGGTAATGTTGCTTCTCTATGACAAATATCTCTCATTGCTATAGTGAAACAGATGCCAAATAGTACTGTTGTGGAAGATAAGTCTGGGTGTGCTGTCTAGTCTTTCAAGACATTTTATTGGTGCCCAAATCCTGGGGTTCTGGGATAATAAATGTCTCACCTGCTTTCATTTTATAAAGTGCATATTTTTAGACATCCTTTTTCAAACAAGCAAAAAAATTGAAAAAGATAAGCCTAATAGCATGAAAATTAAAAATTACTAAGAGAAACTGTATTGTGATTTCAGAAAATTTTCTCTTCTTAAACCAGTCACATCGCTGGGGGAATAAGGGGATTGGTTCTTGAATGTTTGTAGTTAAAAGGTTTGTTTCACTAACTTTTGCAGATATGAGGAGAAAACACATATTCATGTCCCACTTTATGGCAGGTTAACTTACTATTTCTCCCTTGTCTGATGCGTGTTGCTGCTTTTTAAGAGCACGTGCACGAAACAAAAATGTTCTTCTTTTACCTGACAATATCCAGAAGCTGGACATGAAATAGACAATGTACAGAGCACCATGTCTGCATGCATGTTTCAGTGCATAGAAATTTGCACTTTTCATTTTAGCCAGTGCAAATGACAACTAAAAGCAATAGCCTTTCAACTTTTGCAAGAAGAGGTCCCATTTTTGCATTTTACAGGGTAGTTAGAAAAAGAAAATTTTATTGCCAGTATAGGGGAACAATTTTCAGTATTTTGAGCTAAAAGTGAAACCAGCTGATGTCCATCTTGCTTTATCTGTACTGCTTTATTCTTTGATCATAATTCAGTTGCATTAATATTTTTATGTTATTTTCTTGGTAAATTGTATGCATCATGAGATAAAAAGTACACTAGTTACTGCTTTTTTCCCAATGGGTTTTACTTTCCAGTACAGTATTGTATTGTAGTTGTCACGTCAAGAATTTACCAAAATTATCTGACAGATCCACTGTGAAGCTTCAGTAGTTCTGACATTCCCAAGAAAAAAAAAAAAAATCTATTATTTTTTACTTTCTAGAGTCCCAAAATCCAGCCTAGTCAGACAAAAAGAGTTGTTGTCTTATAAGGCCAAAGCAAGCCTTTGAAGCATATCAAGTTTATGAAAGCATAGGCAAATCCAGAAAAGTGTTCTTTAGGGAAAAGCTTAAAGAATAAAATTTCAGGTGTTTGTCATGTTCTGTCGATTGGTGGATTAAAGCTGACAGCTGACAGGGCTGCCTGATCGTCAAGAGATTGGGATGGAAAAATGGGGCCCCTGATGTTAATTGCACATAATTTGAATTGCTGTGATTTGTCTTATGCTATCTTACACAGCTCTTTCCTTTTGATTAGATTTCTGGCAAGTGCTCTGACCCTCTTGTTTGGTAAGTGTTACAAAGGCACCATATGCACATACTGAACATGGGTTCTGTTCGTGTATGCAGAAACATTCCTCTATCACCTAGTCTCGTTTTGGCTGCTTAGCCCTATTTCTTGAAACACTGAAGAAAGAAAGGGAAAAAGTAGTTTAACAACATATATAAATTTTCCCTTGAAAATTTCTGCTTTGTCAGAGGTACATGCTCTTTAGACTTCCAACTTTTTTTTTTTTTAAGAGATTCTACTGTCACATTTTAAAGAGCAGTAAGAAATATAAAACAAATACTTTTACAACAGAAAAACATTTAGTGATTTAAGCTCACTGTGAAGGTTTTTATGCATATAGTAGGTTAAATGCCCAGTATGGAAGCTATATAATTAAACTGCACTACATTATGACATGCAACCTACTATATTAAAACATCTACATATTTAAAAAATATATGTACTTGTACGGAAATAATTAGGAAAGGTTCACCCCTTCACAGCAATTTGGGACTTGCATGGGAGGCCATCTCTTCAGGATCCTCAATAACAGACTCAGAAGGGGCCAGGAGACCATGGGCCTCCTTCATTTTGGTGTCCCATGTATCATACAACAAAACTAAGTCATTATCTGGTAACAGTGAACAATAATAAAGTTCAATTTACTGCTGCCTTGGGAGGCTTTGAGCAACCTGCTCAAACGATCTCTCACAGGCAGCTTCCCCACAGTCGCTCATCAGGCATGTGAAGGAAACCCAGGAGGGAGAATAATAAAGACACATATGTCCTCTCTCATGTTTAGAACAGGTAGTGGATGTGGGAGAGGCCAACAGTGGTGGTCTGGGCTGCACATGCAAACATCTGTGTAGGTGGAACAGGGTGTCTGCCCTTGACACCAGCTGGCCAGTGCTGCCACTGAGAGACTGTGGGCTTGGGTGTGCCTCCGGCAGAGGCACCTTCCTTTGTACCCACTGCTGGGGTATGACTACTGCCATGGCTCTGGCATGGTCCTGGAGGCACAGCAGCAGGGCTGGAGGGAAGAGGAGGGCACACCTCTATGAGCCCACTCCTGAGGAGCAAGGTTGTTAGGTCCTCCTCTACCGCTATACATTTTTCCTTGCCTCTTGGAAAATGAAACCATCAAGAGACTTCCAATCATTTCCTGACCTAATACAGCTTTCACAGAGTTTTCAACAGCTGGCAAGGGCAAAACAGTAGCTCTCTCTGCAGCCCTGTGCATTAATCATGATCACCCTTCATTAGGACTGTAGTAGTATCAAAAAGCCCAGGCACAATATTTAGATGTTTAGTGGCTAAAGCCTATATAAGAACACATGGGCCTTCCCCCAATAATTCTGCAATCTAGTCTCAAACAAGACACAACAAATACTGGAAAATTAGTACAACACCTCAAAAAATACAAAATCAGTGATAATGAGCAATGCAGGTGTGTTTGGAGAAATTATTTTTTTTCAGATTAAAAAACTCAAAACTCTCAGTCATCCAGCTCAGAAACTTAAAGCACACAACAGGGCATCTGCTTGTCTGTTCTGACATTTTCATTTTATCCCAGCGTAGATAAACAGGACTGTGTTTATTTGTCATGTGGACTCTGACAAGAAAATATTCTTCCACTCACATAAAAGCCATTCTGCCCATTCTTTGAGGCAGTATTCTTTTCTTGACCTGTTCAGTCCAGTTTAAGGTGGATAACATTGATTTACACCTTGTTAGCAAGTACTTTTTACCCGGCAGCCAGAAGAAAGGCCTTGACTGCACAAATGGTATCTTATCTTTATCTGTGTCTGCTGCTGACAGACACTGTGTTTAGATGGGAATTTAGCATTTTTAGCAAATACTTTTTTGCCAGGTTAGTTTGCCACTACTGAGGGGACACTGATGATGGCAAGTCATGTACGTGTCCATACATTCACTTGTCATCTGTTACAACTGATGTTACAGTCCCTTTCCTGGTCCAAATCCCTTAAATGTTTTTTTCCTGGAGGCTAAATAAAATGTTCAGATACCTTAGTCTGTTTTAGGGTTTTGGTGCCCTCTCCCCACTGCCAGCACCCACAGTATTCTCCCTTGCTCCTCTGTCACACAGCAGCCCTCAGCACTTGCCCTTACATTGTGTACCCAGCCTTTATGGCCAGGGTTCCTCAGGGTTACTACACCCACAGCACCATTCTGCTGTGTGGTATTTGCCTCTACACATTGTATTTTTCTGTGGCCACCATGCTTCCCTGTACATTTTACTCTTGTTCTTCCTTCTCTTAAAGCTTGCATCATGGGCTGCAGCACCCATGTAGCAGCATCCTACAGTACTTTCTTTAACTGTAAGTTGGAAAGGAGTATACTAATGCAATATGATGAAAGAAGGGCAAATTGTCTGCTGTCTTTCAAATAAAACTAATATTATTCCTAAGACCCAGTAACCTTCCTCTTAGCTGATCCTTAGCTTGCTACAGAGTCAAAATATTAGGGTGTTCAATGTTGGGAAAAGGAGGATCTAAACTATCCCAAGCAATTTCCAATTTCACTGCGTTGTAACAACAGAAATCAGATTCAATTAGCAAGATATGAATGCATTTTCAGAATCCACAAGTTTTCTATTATTTGCTAGCTGGTAAACAAATAAATAATGCAGTGTGAATTGAAACACATCTCTGCTTGACCTATATAACGTAATTGTTGTAATTTAATTCAGCTCTAATGAGATTAGAGTTTACAGATATGTGATGAGTATTGTTGTAAAGGTACATTACCACACATTTGAGCTACAAAAGCAAGTCGCTGTTTTGCCATATTTGCTGACTTAGACTGTCAACATTTTTACTTTGCAAAAGTTTAGTGAAGTATTTTCCTTTCCCTCTCAGTTTGATCCTTGTGACATTCAAATATATGAGGATCAGGAGCTACTTGCCTCATACTTTTTCTGAGAGAAACAGCAAAACTGTGAGTTATACCACAAGCTTTATGGTATACCTGAAGAGCTGCCGATTTAGAGTAGCTGAAAGATCAGACCTAGACCTTTTTGATAAAGTCTAGAAGACATTTTATTTAAGCTGCAGCTTGCTAATTATGTTGCAGTGATTTTTTACCCAAATATTAAAGAAAAAGAGAATTTGTTGCCACAGGAGGCCCAGAGAGATGGTGAAATACCCATTTATGAAGATATTAATAATTCAGCTGGACTCAGTCCTGAGCAACCTGATGTCCTTCTCTCTGTTTTGCATTTGAGGTTGGTCCAGGTAATGATGAGGCCTCTTTTGGCTGAAGCTATCCTATAAGTGTAAGTCTCTAGAATACACCATCATCCTTGCTGCTCAGTAGCCCTTAAGGAATTCTTTAGCTGTACCCATCATATATCACTGCCAAGAAATTGCATGTTCTTGGTGTACCTCCAAACTTCTAAGCAGTTTCCAGGCAAGAGGGGCAGAGGGAATTTAGCAACACATCTAGCAACTCACAGGACAGAAGGGGTGTTGAGGGTGAAGAGAAGAAAACCCATTTGGCTCTTGTTCATCATGAAGTTATAATATTTTCTTTGAAGTTATAATATTTTATTTCAGGAAAATTATTTATTATAACCAGAGGAACAATGGAAATTAGTTAATTTACATGTTGCTTGCAAATGCTTTGTTAAATGAATTGTATGTTTATAGCATATACCAGAAACATTTAACGTTTTGTTCACAGAAGTGAACAAAGTTAGTAAAGAATTTTCTTTTCTTGAAAAACTTTAGTGCAATTTTTATCATGGCGGTTTAATCGGCTCCTCAGAAAAACAAAGTAGGGAACAGCTTTACAGTGATCATTACCGAGATAGCTGTTGTAGTACAATGTTTTCCTTTATGTACAATAAATATAACGCTTCCTGTCCTTGCAAGCCTAACATAAAGAAATGGTCCTTTAACCATCATTTTAATGCCTCCATCGCCAGGGGGGCAGATGGGGGAGGGCAAAGAGGACAAGCTTGTTATCTCTCTGCTGCTGCCTGACTTTTTCCTAGTTATTTAATCACCTGTTATCTTAATCACACCATCTCCAGTGCTGGGCTTACTGCACCAGCACGCCCGGCGCACTCCCCATAAGGGGGCACCCTTGATTGCGGCCGGAGGGACACCGACAGGCTGCTCTGACATGCTTAACTCAAGCACTCTGTCGGCAGAGAAGGTGTGGTGCTCTGTGGTACCTGGGAAAAAGAGACGTTCGGCACTGGTATCGCTACCCACTTCAGCGTTGCAACATCTATGCTCAGCATCCATCGTCTAACCATTTCTTTCTAAATGGAAAAAAGTGTGGCTACTGTTGCACATTTGCTCCTGAAGAAGAAATGGAAAAGAGCCACCTGTTTGAAACCTATATCCAGATTTCTGCAAAGTCAGAAGTTTTAACTGGATTCAAAATTTGGCTAACATTGGATGGCAACTAACAGAAGCAAAGAATGACTTCAGGCTTTTGCACAGTGCCTTGGTCAGATCTGGGTCCCAGCTGTTTAACACCGGCTGCATCTGAACAATGTAGCTACTGCCCATCAGCCACCATGGCACAAGGTCTTGATCTGCAAACCATCCAGGGCAGGCATTGAACAGAACATCTTGCAGCTCCCTTCCAGCTATGGTGTTTCTTCCCACATGGACCAGAGCACGAAAGGGGAAGGGAGACAGTGCATGTTTGCCTCTTAAGCTTTGTTTCAGGGTGCCGTTGGGGTGCACACAGTGCATACACACATCTGTAAGCCAGGAGGTGCTGTTGAGTCCTGAAATGTAGGCCCAGAAACCTCTTGGTCAGAGGAAAATTAACACTCAGGTTCTTTCGAGCCAAGCTCAGATGAAGAATGAGATTCTTACTGCAAGGACATGTGCCTCTGATCTAACACAGAAGCTCACTCAGCTTTAGATATGATGGAGACTGATTTAAAGCTCTAAGTCAATCCCATCCTTCCCTAGGGGCTCAAGGAAAATTTTATTAACTCTAGAAGGAAGACAAACCCCAGATATAATTCTCATTTTCCAGGGGAAGAAACAGAAACAAGGACTTAGCCCTCTTCTGAGTTTGCATTTACCTTGGACTAAAAGATTATGCTGGGCTCATATCTGTGACTATAAAGTGTCTGCTTGAAATTTGTAGGCTCTGTGTATTTATGGTTGTATCTATGTTCAGGACTCAGTTACTAGAAAAAGAAAAAAAAAAAGAAAAAAGACAACTCTCTTCCCATTACTGTACTCCAAATTTTATTTTTCAGTATAATAGTTCCAGTTATAAAGACTAAGTAGTCTTAACTAATTTCTTAACTTAAATCTTCTTATATAACAACACTGACCTATGTCCTCTTAAAGTACCTTATACATAAGGTTACTGTCACCTCTAGGTATAACAAATTATCACTACCCTTATGTAGATGAAGTATTGCTACAGAAAGCTTACTGAGAGAATTGAAGGCCCCTCTTCATCAAGCTACTCAGGCACATGCCTAGTTAGAGAGAAAGGTTATTTTGTGGTTAAGGTGCTAAAACTGGGGCTTGTGGTGCTTCAGCTCACTTCCCTCTCTCTACCACAGACTTATCTGCAAGCCTGAGAATACTAGAGTAGCATGTTTTCCACCGCTGACCTCCCTATTCAATAGTTTTTTTAAAAAAATGTAAGACATCTCAGAAAGGACCAATCCTTAAAAAGCAATTTTTTGGTGAATTTAAAGGAAATGTTAAACAAGTAATGGGGATTACACAGGTATTACAAACATGCAGAATTTTAAGCACACGAGCAGCTGCTTTGTTCTTCCACCTTCATCAGCTCATGAGAGTCCTAAGATTGAAATGCAGTTTTTGGTAACTGAACTTCCTAAAAACAGTGACATCAGTAACTTTCATGATCAATACTTTGTCTTTTGGTAATTGCTCTTCAGATTCTGAAGCATCATATTCCTTGATTTGACAGGTCTGCTAAACTCTAAAACATGAAACCTTGATACAANTTTGTCTTTTGGTAATTGCTCTTCAGATTCTGAAGCATCATATTCCTTTTGCTAAACTCTAAAACGTGAAACCTTGATACAAGAAACCATACCTTTACAGAAACCATTTTAGTATAGTATATAAAACTAGCCTGATCTATGACAGTTTTACTGTCAGTGTATTTTCACAGTGACATAAAATTGCAATGCAGAGGTTGTGAAACAGGCTCTTCAGCTATACTTTACAGATCTAGGAATAGGGACGAAGCATTCATCATTGCAACATAAATATTGGTGAAGTATCTAATGAAGTCACAGACAGTGCAGCTCATTGAAGATTTTAGCTTCATGTCACTAACTATCATTACAAACACACTCCTAAACCTGAGAACACATTGTATAATCATACTCAATACTACTTTAGCATTATGTTCTCTTTAACTTCTCTTCTAGACCTGTCTGCTGCGCGGTTTAATCATTTTATGTTCATGTTAGCATCTCAGTTCAGAGTTTTTCAAGTATTTTTTCCTATCAGTTTTTGCCTTGCTGATTTTGACAGACATTTAGAATAAAGAACACAATGCTGAAGCAACTGAAGTCACTCAGGCTGTCCATATCTTTGTCTTCAATTGGAAATATTTTGCAAAAACCTGATATCATATCAGTGCTGGAACACACTTAACAAACAAACAACCCACTGTCTGCCTAGGAAAGCCTATAGGAATCTAAAAACCATGCACTCTGTGTTGCCTTGGCATTATCCTCCTTAGCAGTATTTAAAGTTAGTTAGTATGTACCTCAGAGAATTAACTACTATCAAAAGAAAAAAAAACCTCTAGCTTGTAATTCTTATAGTCCTATTTCTTGTGTAACTCAGTCCAGCAATTGAAGCTTCATTTCCAACGATTAGTTTACAGCAGCCAGTCAGACCAAAGAGGTGATCTAGGCAATATGGAAAAAATACACTTTTAAATGTCTTGAGTATCATTTAGGGAGGATCCCATAAAACTATAACCATCACAACACTTTAAAAAGACTTTGTGATGTTTTTTGTGTAGTTGCAGTGCATTTTAAAATAAAATATCTGCACCAGACACATGTTGGAGCCTCAATTTTCAGTGCATAGCTGCGTGACAAAAGAGGAACCAAAGCAGAGCCTCTGTCAGTAAAAATAGTAGCACCAGAAACTGAAGTTCACTTTGCACTGAGTTTTGGCCGTTCTGCTTCACGGTCTATTTAGCTGGGGGAGTAACACTTACCATCTATCTACATGTGAAATTACTTTACAACAGTGAATGCTGCTCACAGTGGGTCTATGCCAGCAGACAGTTTATTGCATTTATTCCATGTTAGTTAACTTAGAGTGTTTGTCACCAAAAAAACTTCCAAGTTCGTGTATTAAGTAGTAACTGCTCTCATGTTTCATATCCAGATACTCTCATACAGTTTTCTAACACATTGTTGATCCCCTTGCATGAGCTTGCTTTCTTCAAAAGTGTGCCATATAGCAATGCTAAGGTTACAAATTTCTACCAGTGTAGTAATTGCCAAAATCTGACCCACTGTATTTCAAAGAGTAGCAAATAGGACAAGCATTAAGAAACAAAGTTGAGTGATCTATGAGATAAATGAAAAATAACTAGTATACATTTTTGCATTAGATAAGGAAACCTTCTGATTCAGAAGCAGTAAATGTAAAGATGGTTGCATTTAGGACTCAAACAACTTAGTTAATGCATACAGGAAATTGTCCATTTGAGATGAAAACAAGCAGAAAAAAAATAAAAATATACTACTCCCCTAAGTACAGACAGGTCTAGACTTCTGCACTACAGTTCTTCCAGGTGGCAGTTATTATGCTTGCATTCATGTGCATATAATTTTTGTTTGATTTGGTAGGAAGCATTTAAATAAGCCAAAATTTGAAAAACAACCATGTACTCACTGAAGAAAAAACAGCCCTCTACTTCTTGCTTACACATTTTTCTTACTTGTCATCCAGCTTTTGACTACTTCTTTTATGCCAGTATAGTTCACATGCAGGGTACACACAACAGTGTCTAATACTGAAAGAGAAGAAACCAAACACTTTCTCCTGCCTGTAACAACGTCCTTGCATCTTTAGGAGAAGAAGAGAAGGGAAATCACATGAAGAGGTAGAACACGCTAGTTTCAATGGGAGGGGGAAAGCTAAGGCTCCTTTTCCCTGATCAAAAATTGCTTTCTTTTTTATTTTCTGTCCCAAGAGCTCAACAAAGCAAGTAACCAGCCCTCCATATCATGGCTTGGATGGCAGCAACAGCTGGCAAACCTTTCTGTATAGTTCTCTGAGGTCATGGTGGGTGTCTGCCTGTATATACGCCCCTGGGTAGTCATGCTATTCTCAGACATAGTAAGAACCCAGAGAGAATTGCACAATCCTGTTAGTAGAAGTAAAGCAAAGGATTGCAATGATTGACTCCCACCCTCCCCTACAAAGTGCTTTGCAAACATGTAAAAAAAGAATAGCTTGGTTTCTTTTTGAAAGAAAAAGGAAATGAAGGTCAAAGGGAGCATAAAATCAGCCCTAAATGGAAAGGGCATTCATTAGCTTTCTCAAAAAGAACAAAAAATAAAAAGCAGCAACTACTTACTAGATGCAAGAGAAACAGCAACAGCCTGTACCTTCCAAAAGAGCCTTATCCAGGCTTATCGAGAATGTAAAACATCTCCTGAAAAAAAAGGCATGCTGGGGAAGGCTCCTATTTCAAAGAGACCAGAGCAAAAAAAGTTGCAGCAAAGCAACCAAGGTTCAGCTGTGGATAATTTTGGCAAGAGGGAAGGGATTGCCCTTCACCAGATGGCCACATATAAAGTAAAATGGATGTGGGCCTAGCACAGATGGGGGATAGAGGGGGAAAAGGAAAAAAAAA
>VYXB01005258.1:40873-148533 GCA_013397135.1 Pachyramphus minor | reverse complement strand
AAACAAAAAAAAAAAAACCAAAAAAACACACAAAAAAACAGAGAGAGAGAGGAGTATGAGTGAATGACAGAGAAGGCAGCCATTCTGAAAGTTTGGGGTTAACTGCCATATGACTAGGAAGCAGATTAGAGGAAAGAATTTTTCTGCAGTTGCTATTTGAGATTTTAAAAAATAAACATAGAGTCTGGGCTCTGCTAATTCACTTTGTAAAAACCTGATTTTCAATAGTTTTGTGTCTGTGTTCAAAAAATGCTCTCATTTCTCCATTTTGCTCATAAATTTTGCAGTTATTGAGATGCAGGCAATTATATGCTTGCAACCAAATAAGGTACTCTGGGATGTAGAATGGCAACAAAGAATACTAGTCAGAGAACTACCATCCTTGAAAAAACATTCTATCCTGTTCTAGGCTATCCTATCTATTTTTCTCAACATAAAGGCAGAAGTCTAGCATATCAAATGGGGAAGGAAGGAAAAAGTTTATTAGTATTCTGACGCTGTATTATTCCAAAGGAAATTCTGACAGTCAGGTGCTCAGCTGATTCTTATAATGCAATTGTCCTGCTGTTGGAAGCTATCCACTGGTGAAAATTAAATATGATTTATGTGAACAAAGTTGTTCTCCCCTAGCATAATAGATATCTTAAATATTTAAGATAGAAAGTGAGATCAAAAACAAAAGCCTTACTTTTAGTACCATAGGTGGTTGTCCATTTTACTGATTATATAACTTGTATCATGTGGCAGTCATGGAATAATAACTTACTTGGGAATATAGTTGAAAAACGAAGTAGCATAGTTATGACAGCATTGATTTCCATACCTAAGTAATGAGGGGAATCTTGAAAATAAGGTTGGTTAATTTACTTAAATTGGAAATTCCTGTCGATTTTCAATGTACTGTCAAATATAATCATATTAACTAAACCTTAAAAAAAAAACCAAACAGCTTGATTTTTTTATTTCTTCAATGTGTATGTTTTGGGGTATTTAAATATGCCTACATCAGAAGAAACTAGATTATTAGGGAGACGGCTTGAGTTGCCAAGTTAACAAGTTCTGGTATGGTCAATCTGTTACAATAAATCTAATAGTTACACAGATATTTCCTTTATGTATACAGTTTTCACCATATGCTAAAAGATGGAAAGGATAGTGGGATAATGTTCTTCTGTTGAATTTGCTGGTGATAGGCATTCTTACTTCCTCAGACTGCAGGGAGTGTTGTGAGGGAAGCAGAGGACAGATGGATGTTTTTCAGTTGGTGCTTGTATGACCTATTTAATCTGCATAATTACAAAATGGGGAAGTTGTCTATGACGCTGATGCTGACTTCACTTCTAGGTCTTTTTGAGCTCATTTAAAGTATGGTAATGAGAAAAACATTTTACCTTTGGGCAGCAATCTCATTTGTCAGGAAATTCCTCTTGCTATGATGGGTGGAAGAGAAAAATTTGGAATAATATGATCCAGATGTTAAAGCTCCCACTTAGCAGCAATGCAGATGTATTATTTTATGGAATTGTCCAGATGGTGATCTTCCAGTACTAATAATAAATCAATACTGGGTTTTGCATCTGTATGACTCGATACATATCTTTGTTGTCATTTACATGACAAAATACTCATGCATTTTATATGAAGCGTAATAGTATTAAAATGAATAATCTGGAAGACATAAAAATCAATGAGGAAAGTTGAAACAACTACTGCAAATAACATATACCAATTGATCTGATAACAGCATCACACAAGAGAGGGTTGTGCTACCATTTTTAAATTAATTAGCGTTTCATTTTGCAGCTAACACGGTAACAAAGTTCTGTTAAGGATATGTATTAAAAAGTACCCATGCTACTGAATATGTGTGCCCATTCAGTTTTGGCTTTGCCACTCAAATTCAGACTTTACTTTCAGTCTACTGAAAAAAAGCAACCCATAGTGCATAGGCACAGTGGAGAGGGATCATGTTGCAAGGCAGGCAGGCAACAGGGAGCCTGCAGTGGCCTCTGGTGAAGGCTGGAGCCCTCAGGCTCCTCGTTCAGGGATGTGTGGAGGCCACTGACCTGTGCATGCCAGAAGGGCTGCATGGCATGGAAGGAGCTCTGTCACTTTTATGGTCAAAGACAGCCCTAAAGTCAGGGCTGCAGGGTGGAGAAGTGCATAACATTGATCTAATGATGCTGTATCATTACCTTCTATAAGTTAATCTTCTGTTAATTTATTTCAACTTACATTGTGAAATAGTAGTCTGTCCAATAGTTGCATGCTTTCTGGGGTTCAGGTTTGTTTTTTTTTTTAAGGGTTTCTCTTTTTCTCTTAAGAGAAAAAGAAGAATTGAGTCCTCCTTCAGTTGAAATCTGTAGCAAAACTGTGTCAACTTTAGAATTCTACTTTTTGGATTAAGGAAAGAGATTAATCCTTCATAGAAATAGCTTTTTAGTCTAGGTGAATTGTGCTTTTTGTTTGCTTTTAAAGAATCCCACTGCACAAACCAGACATAAATTTTAAAACCATCTCTCCTTATAGGGTTTTTATTATTATTATTATTATTTTTAGGAAGTTTTATGTAAAGATGTAGAAGTTAACTCTACAAACACACACTAAAGTCAGTCTTGCATTATCTTTGTCATTATCAGGCTTCCACCATCCTAAATCCACAGTTTATTAATGTGATCACAGAGAGAACTCACATTACAGGCCTTTCGACTCTTCAGTGGGTGTCAAATATTTGTTTGTTGGAAAAGAAGTAGAATATTTAATAACTGTTGGCAACTCGAGCAAATATATGTATTGAGTTTGATATAATTTAATTTAGAAAAAAAGGGTTTAAAAGTTTGCGCTACAACATTTTGTGCTGAAGAAAGAGCTGTTAGGAAAATCCTTTAGTAGTGTGGTTATGTACTCAAGTGGTATCCCAAAGCAGTGTAGCCAAATGTGCCTTTCTGAAAGTTCATAAGAGCAGCTCTAAGGCTTAAAGGGCGAGCTGCCTCCACCAGTTTCAGAAAACTTGCTCCCAAAGCTTTAGTCCTGTGGTCACCATATGTAATTTGAGTCTCAAAACAAATTTTGTTTGGTTTTTTTTTTTTTTTTTTTTTTTTTTGGTAGCATTAATTCTATCAACAGACAATTTCGTTTTCTAAGGATAGGATGTGAGTGGTCTGACGAGTTGTAGCTAGGTGTTATAACCATCTACTACGTTCGGTTTACTGATTATTTAGAGGGTGCAAGGCAGACTAACATTCTAGAGTCTCCTGTGTCAGATGCAACATTTTATGTCTGAGTTTTACAGTTTGACAATTTGTTATTCAAACCTAACCAGGCAAAATGGCACCATGGGATGTTATTACTTTGAAATAACTGTCTCAATTTTACCAATAGTTAGTCACACTGTTGCAGGTGTGGGTTGTTTCTTTTTATCTCACCATCAATCTTTGCTGGTGGAGATCCCTGTCCCTGTGAGAAATGTTCTCAGTTATTACAATTACATCACTTTCAGAGCAACCCACAAGCCTCTCTTGGGAAAAACACCACAGTATGTCCTTTTTTCTGTTGCCTTTGCATTGTATTAGGGGTTTGGGTTTTTTTAGTTTTGTTTCTTAAAGGAAAGGAGAAGAGCAAATAAGAATTTCTCTGAAACAAATTACAAAAAAGGCCATTAGCTGTTGAATTTGAAGAAAGCTTCCAACTACAGTAATAATGAGTTCCTCTAAATATGTGTTTATTAAATATGACATGAAAATGTCATAATTAAGCAAAACTTAAAATTAAATTCGTTCTATCAGTTCTGTCTTTGTTTTTCATTCTGCAGACTCTCACCATCAGCAGTCACCCCAGGTGTTAATGAGCCTGCAGAGCTCAATTTGGTGTATATATGTACCAAATAATCTGAAATTATTCCTTAGAGCCCCCTCTGCATCCCTAAAGAGAGGTCTGTATTCTTTCTTCTCCAGTCTTCTGAAACTCTTCCTCTCCACCCTGAGCTCACAAAGACAATTATTAATGGTGCAGAGATTGCTTCTGCTAAATTTTAAGTGGTTTAGATAAATTTAATTGGTAGTATACTGACGACTATATCTAACTTACCTCAGTTGTTTTTTACCCCTTCTTATCATGTTCTGTCCTATGTTTCCCTCCTCCACAATTCCAAACTATTAGTTTTAAAGTGTTAGCAATCTGTTCACAATTGCCATTTCTTGTGAAGACTGAACCAAAACAAAAATGGGGTTGATAGCTTTTTTCCCAGTACTTTTTCCTTATTATATATATTTTTATTCACTTTCAAGTAAGGGAAAAATACAGAAGTGTAAAACTTCTGTTAAATTTATATAAATATTTCAGCAGAAGCTACACATGCAGCATTTTCTGCCACTCTGCAAAATACACCAGTTCTTGAGCAGTCTTTCTTTTTTTTCTATCCACAGGTTGGTCTACTAGCCCCCAGTTCTCCCTTTATGCACCTGAAGGAGATGAGACATAAAAAGGCTTGACATAACAGTTAAACATAAATAAGTACATTCATATCAAAACCACACTATAACTCTTTCTGATCATGATGATTTCCCACTCTAGCAGGCTATACTGTTGCTGGGGGCAGAGGGGGCAGCGGAGTGGGTTGTTTCTTTTCATTTTGACTATTGCCAAAGACAAAGATTTTTACTCCAGTGAGCTCCTGCTTCCTTCAAACCGCAAGTTTAGTTTTATCTTCTTTTGCAGCACCAAATGTCCTCGTATTTAAATTATGAATATGCTTGACAACCGAAAGTGTTGAAAGTACATTATGAACTGCTTTTGGAGCCACAACTACTCAGTTTTGCTATAGGTAGGCCAAGCTGACACATTTTCTTACAAAAAGGGACTTTGTTTAATCTTATTATACAGAACAGTTAGATGCATTTCATTGTTTCACAGAAGCAAAATGATCAGCCAAATCTCAATAAGGTGTAACATGCCAGTCAAGGAAATGCTCAGTTTCTGTAGCTGAAAGAGTCCCATGTCCTCCTGAATAGAATTCCTCAGAATAAAATTTTTGCTAAAATGCAGCAGGTGGTATTTCATCCCCTACCTCAAGCCCCCCAACTCAATAGAGTGCAAAAATGTTAGCATCTCTTGTCAACTTTCTGAGACTGTGTTATGTGTAACAGGTCTTGGGAGACTGAAACCTGGCTACTAAATACTCATGAAACTGGCACTTTTCAGCATTAAAAAAAAACTTGTCATTTCTGCTGCTAGAGGACACAACGTGAGAACCTCTAAATTAGAGCTTACAAATTTTCTAGTTATGTCTTCAAAATACATTTGGGGGGGAATTTACCTGGTTAAATAAAATACTTTAACAGAATAAAGCTGAACGGTGTTGGTAACACAAGACTTAAGTTTCTGCCAAGAATTTTTCATCAGAGCTCTGTACTTTTGGATGAATTGACTATACAATATATGGGCAATAAATCTCACACTTAAAGGAACAGCTGATTTATATATGTGCAATATCTGCAACACCTTCAAGAAGTGTTGGACTTACAGAAGATGCATTATGATGCTGATCTACATACTCTTGAGGAATCCCTGGAATTTCTGGTCAGATGGCACACCAAACCGAGTCCAGTACAGTAGCTCTGAGTGGGCTGCTAGCCTGAAATCCTGGGCAAACATAAAGAAAATTCTAATTTTACCCAGGAAAACGTTTTGGTGTTTTGGTGAAGAACAGATTCACACAAGTCATCTTTTGTGGTTTTATGACAGAAAAGAGTTTGATGACACTGTGGATTTTGCTGCAACACTCCTTTTTTATGTGTTACACTATGGATCTGATGGAAAGAGACTTTGCAGAGATTTATTCTGACTACATAGCTTCCACCATCGCTATAAGTGCCAGGGTACATTGCCCCAAATACCACTTGCAAGGACTGAAAGTGAGCTCTTGAATCTCTTGTGCCCCTGGGTTGATGAGAACCCAGAGTAAGATTACTGGATACTCTTGCAGTAAAAAAACTCTCTTTTCCTTTAGAAGAGACATTCTTGTGCCATGGACAAACTGTTGAACTCCCTCATCAATCTTATGGTTAGGAGAACACTCTTAATGTAGGAGCTATTGACATATGCCAGGCCTGATCTGCTGTTTCCAACAGGCAGATCCCTAGTAGTGAAAGAGACTACATAATTTTCCTAATTGCCATAAGAAGGCAAGTTTCTTCGTTCCCCAAAGTCTGTGAAAGGCTCTTCTTGTCCATTCCTTTTTATAGCTCCTATGTTCCCCTTTCAAATAAGAGAATTATGCTGACATAATCACCTTATGTCTAGTTACTCAATATCAAGCGGACAGTTGCTAAAGTTCTTGCATCAGGAATAAGATTTTAATTATTCTTTGGTAGCTGTGCATTCTGGCACTAGTAAACCAAGACAGCTGTAGCCATTTTCATGCTGTCCGGTGATGGCAGTTAAAATGTGTTTATGCACCCTTGACTGTAAGCAAATATTTTGTTGGGGTTTGGCTCCTTTTTATCCTGTAAATTTGATCTTGACAGTTTTACATCAGTGGCATACCAACAACAAATTTGTCCAATGACATCGATGCAGTCTGTTGGCAGAAAGTCTTTGTGGATATAAACAAAGAAGGAATCACTGAAAATACCTAACAGCTGTCCTGTAATCATGGATATCCTTTCCATGTAATTGGAAAACTGCTTTTTTCTCCTCTTTTTTGCTGTATTAAAAAACAATAACGACAATAAATACCAAGAAAAAAGAGAACCAAAACCATGTTTGGAAACAGCACAGCGAAAAGGTAAAAATACGAATGCAAACTGTTTTTCAGTTCTGTGACACAAGTTGAGGCCTTGCAGACTTTTGGCAGACAAGCTGAGGCAAGAGTGGCTGTAATCTTACAGCTTTGGGCCAAAATTCACCTTCCAGGTACTTGGTGCACAGTCTTTGTGGATGTGCCTGTCAGGATGTTAGACCAGGCATGCTGACCCATCAGTCAGGTCTGCTGATTCAGGCTCCCCTCCTGCGTAGTGCCTGGGGCTGTGTTTGCTGGGTAGTTTTAAGGTGCATGTGAAACCCTTCTCAAACAGTGACATGTACCCTACAGCCTGGCAGAAAACCCAGTGACTCATACCCAGGGATACCAAAAAGCTCAGTATTTTGCATTCCAGAAGCTAAAATGAAACTATTGCATAACTGCTGGAACAATGTTACTAATCACCCACTTCTGCGGTTCATGAAAGTATCGTGTTTTTTTCGAGCTGGAAAATATAAAGACCAGTCTGGATGATCAGAATATTAAATTCAGTCTTAAAATAGTTCTAAATAGTCTAAATATTTTAAGACATTTGAAACTGCTTGGTTATAAAACAAGGAGGTATCCATACTCAGCCATTAAAATTATCGGTTGATGGTTTGACTAGGTTTCTCTGTGTAAGTACTAGGCCTTTTTTGTATTTGAAAGATTCCTTAACAATACACCTGATACCAGGTTTCATGAATCCTGCATCCATGGGTGATGCGTTATTGGCAAGAACCTAAGTTGCCCATACTGCCCTGAGAAAGTTGATTTGAAGAGGATGTTAAGAAACCCATATCCTCTCTGTAACAAGTGTGCTTTTGATTTTGATTTTCTAACCCATAGCGTGATTACTTACTAATTCTTCTTTTGATCTGCAGTGGAGGGATGAGATGGCCACATTAAATGAATGGAAAACCAATTATTATTAAGGAACAAATATTTAGGGAATATCATAGTTCTGTTTGCCTTTATCTTATCTAGGACCCCAAGCAAGTTAGGGGAAAAAAAGTGCATATATATTTTCCTTCTTGATTTTAAGACAACCAAAAATAATTTTTATAATGAGAAGAACACTTTGAAGAATGTAAATTTCAGTTTTACAGAGATCATATAGTGGATTTTGCTCTATAATAAAGTAACAATATTGATATAATCAGTTTTCAGAACCAGTGCTTTTTTCCCTTCACTTTTCTTTGTAGTTAGTAAAGAGCATTTTTCCTTTAGCAAATAAAATAATAGTTGAAGATCTGCTACTGTGTCTGTAGAAACTTACTTGAGTGGAAGCAAAGTTTGGCTTACTTTTTTGGAGCCTATTTTAGTCATATATGAGGAGGATATTTAATTTTAACCTTACCTCTATAAAAAAGGAAGTAAACTATGAGAGTTGGAAAAAAAAAAAGCTGGGGGAAGGGAATGTTTCAGAAATTTAACCTCATATTTTTTGTTTGATTCTGACTGAGAAAAATACCAGGATTTACCTATTATTGGATTTTCTCTCCTGTTTCCTTGTCAACAGATTATGTGGGAACATACAAGTATTGTATGGAAAACTTCTGGGCTGGCTCTGCTATTTGGTGGTTTGGCAATTGATTATTATAGGCATCATCCAAGGCATCAATTACTCACTGGTTCTAAAATAGGACTCAAATAATTAGTGAGAATTTAAAGTGTTGGATATTTATCTGTCTACAATAATATGCATATTCTCTACTTAATTCTAAAAGGCTACAGAAAATAGCAATTAGTAGGACTCTGGTGTGCTAGAAACCTTTTTGCAGGACAGTGCCTCTTTTTGCATGACAGCAAGGCTGTACAACGTGCTATGAAAACATTTTATTTTCTCAAAGTAAGAATTAAAAGAAATTTATGCTTTTAAATGTAAGCTTGTGCTAGAAAAAAAAATAGAGTTATTTCTTAAAATGAATGAGATACTAGCAGAAGTAGCTTTTGAACTCAAATTAAACATGGTCAGTATTTTAAGAATCTTTACCTTGTTATTAGAAATCAGAGATCCACATTAGTTTAAGTTACACTTTAGCATATATATGAGAAAAAAGCAGAGATTGTGTGAAGCCACTTGCAGATGAAGGTGAGGTTTTGATGCTAAAAATAGGAAAGGATGCACTTAAAAAACCCAAAGTAAATAAAAGAAATAGCAAATCTTGAATACATAGAAAGAACATGGCTTTGTTATGTTAGATGAAATAACACAATTAATACTTCTTATAACGTGTTGTGCCTGTACTCATAAATGCAAAAATGCAAGTAAATAAGCCATTAATTTTTGTTACACTGTTGGAGTTGCCTAATTGTGGGTGTAATAGAAGCAAAAATCTTTGCTGCATAAACTGACTTTTATAGTATTTGATTAGAAGTAGTTTATACGCAGAATGCAGAAAAACCCTTGGCTAGGCAGGTTCTCTGCTAAAACTTTTGCAAAGATAAAGACATATAAACTACATAGCTGTATATCTAAAAAACTTTTCATGATTAAATGTTTAAGTGAAACAGCTTTTGCTAATACTGCTGATTAACATGTGTAGATAACTATTGTGGTTTAACCTCAGAAGGCAGCTCAGCACCACACAGCCAACTCAGTCATTCTCCCCACAGTGGAACAGGGAAGACAATCTGAAGGGTAAAAGCAAGACAACTCGTGAGTTCAGATGAAGACAGTTCAGCAGGTTAAGCAAAAGCTGTTCTCACAAGTAAAGCAGAACAAGGAATTAATTCGCTACTTCCCATCAGCAGGGAAATGTTTAGCCATTGCCATGAAAGCAGGACTCCATCACACAGAACAGTTACTTGGGAAGGTAAACACAAATATCCTCCCTTATGCTTTCTTTTCCACAACTTTTATTGCTGAGCATGAAGTCACGGGGTATGACATTATAGTATGGGACATCCCTTTGGTCAGCTGGGATCAGCTATCCCAGCTGTGTTCCTTCCCAAATTATGATGCACCCCCAGCCTCCTTGCTGGCAAGACAGTGTGAGAAACAGAAAAGACTTTGATGCTGCATAGGCACTGTTGAGCAATAACTAAAGTGTCCCTGTGCTATGAAGGCTGTTTTGGTGACAAATACAAACCACAGCACCAGAGAAGGAACTATGAAGAAAATCAACTCTATTCCAGCCCAAATCAGTAAAACAATTCAGAACGATGGCTACAAAAAGAAAATAATCTCACAGCAAGTATTAGAATTTGCAGTAGCAAAGCTCTCTGTTCGTGAGATGCAGATAATTGATAAAACAAAAGAGTGAGGGAAGAAATTCCTGAGTATATTTACTATATATTCAATCTGTCTAGGATTTTAGAGCTATTTTCAAATTAAACCAAAACATCTCCTGCTGTTCTTCTTCAAGAGGCCACTCTAGGTAGGTCTTTGTGTTCATGATCTTCCGCAGCTTGCAGAACCTCTTGGGAATCGTTTTGCTCTGGATGGGCTCCAGGAGGACAAGGATCGCCGCATCATTGTTCTCATCAAAGAGGCGGAAATGTGAGAAGTCCAGCTCATATTTGCACCACTCACTCTGCACAAAGTGCTCAGACAGCACAAAGAGCGTTTTGTGGCTCTTCTCAATGGAGTCAATGATGTTGTCCACAATCCACTTGCCAGGCACAAAGTCCCGCTTATGGAGGCAGAGCCGAAAGGGAGGGCAGGCCTGCTCCAGCTCCTGCACCATTATGTTTTCCACCCAATTGGAGTCATTCTCGCTGTAGGAGACAAAAGCATCATAGCAGATGTCCTTTGGCGGGGCTCGCTTGGGCTTGCGCTTGGCTTGGAGCCACGCCCAGGTCATCCTCAGGTACCAGACCGCGTGGTACTTGTAGCCAACAGCTACAAGGATGAGGATGACCAGGAACACCAGGATGCAGATCAGTGACACCACAAGGGACCTGTGGCACTCCATCAGGGAGAGGTGTACAGCTCCAACCTGGGCCCCTCTCACCGCCAGCGGAGAGTCACAGACATACTTGTCCGGCCACCCCACCAGCACCCGGGATATCCCAGCCTGGTGGTGGATGAAGGAGACAAATTCACAGGAGCAGATGAAGTTGTTGTCGCTGGCATCCAGTAGCTCCATTCTCTTGAAGGACTCAAACTCTTCCTTGGAGAAACCGTTGAGCTTGTTTCTCCTGACTGACATGACCACTAAGTTTGGAATGGGTGCAGCACCAGGCAGGGTCTTCAGCTGGTTTTTGGCGAGGTACAGCTCTTTCAGAAATGGGAGCTGCAGTCCAAACTCCTTCAGGTTGTTAGCACTAACATCCAAAACTTCCAGCGTTGGGGGAATGCAGGTTGTTACTTTAGGAATTTGAGTGCTGGAGAGGTTTAAGTATTTCAGGTTTTTTGGCCATTCACACACATCTGGAATCTCACCAAAATTATTTTGGCTAATGTCTAAAACAATTAGGTTTCTTAGATGAGACAAACTTTTACCTGTCATTTCTAAGTCACTCAGTGAATTCTGACTTAAATTTAGAGTTTGTAGTGATGGCCAACCACCCCGACAGGCTGAATGCTCTAGACTCTGGTCTCCAAGCAAATTTGCACTAAGGTCAAGGTACTCTAATGACAGAAGATGTTGGGAAATTCTGCATGGGACCAAAAATACTTTGGTGTTTCGAACTGTGACTCTGGTAAAAAGAAATAGTAGACCTTGCACAGTCTGAAGATCTGTAAACAAATAAAATTCTTCTATAGATAATTTCTCTATTGTGAGAACTCTAAGGGTCTGTGATTGGTTTGCTTGAATTTGCATTTCCCATTGTCCAGTTCCCAAGAGTCTACAGTCTATTAGCTCCAGCTCCACTAATTTTGGCATGTCTTCTAAAATGCTGACAATCTCAGGCACAGTAGCATCTGTCAATAAGGTCTGTCTAAGAGTAATTTTCTTTGCAAAAGAAGAAGACATGACTCTCAACAGCTGCATTTCAGCAGAGATACTGAATGCTATTCTTCTCACTTCCAGCCAAGTAACAGAGTGCAGAAGGTCCCTAACAATTTCTGAGAATATATTAATATTTGTTAGGCTTATGACCATGTGATTTATCTTCTTAATCAACTTCAAACTTCCCTGCTCATACTGACTGAGATTACCACCATCAATCCACAACTTGTTGAGAAGCTCAATGCCCTCAAAGTTCCCTTGCCTTATCACAGAGAACCACGGGTTGCCCAGGTGGAGAGAGCTCAGGTTCCTCAGGCTAGAAAAGGGAGAGCTTTCGCCCAGGTCTCTGTAGAAATTGCCTTGAAGGTGGAGGTGCTGGAGCGAAAAAAGCTGCCCAAACCACACAGGGGACAAGTGAGCCAAGCTGTTATTTGATAAATCCAAGAGCTCCAGTTTCTCCAGGGATTGAAATGAGTCTTCATCTATGGAGCTGATTTTGTTGGACTGCAGCAGCAGGGCTCTCAGGTTCACAGCCTGCTGCAGGTCCTGGGATCGGATGTGCTTTATCCTATTGTGGGCCAGGTTCAACATTGTGATTTTGGCCGGGAGCCCTGGGGGAATGAAGTCCAGGCCCATGGAAGAGCAGTTGCAAAGCTGAGCATCATTGCATGAAGGACAAGCCTGCTTCAGTGCTTGCTGTTTGGAGAGGTTTGCAGCTAAGAGCATGTAGATGGCCCACACTTGCCAGCTGTGTGTAGTCATTATTTCACCTAAAATGCGAAAAACAGTCAGAGCAAATATAAGATGGATTTGAACAAGGTACATTTTGGATATATCTAAAATATAACTTTCACTGTTCTGTTGAAAACACTGTAAATATATTTGTTTTTAATACAATTCAGAGATGAAACAGATCCATTAAATAAGGCATACTATACACAAATATTTGCAAATCATTTGTTAAAAACTACATACATTGATTTTACGCTTTGTTTTTCCCCTGTTTCCCCTATTTCTAAATTTGGCATGAATACTATCAAATCAATTAACAGCTGCACAAATTTTTTGCAGATTCAGCTAAACATCTGCATAAGCACAACATTATTACTACTTTCATCTCCCTCCTGTTTAGTACAGAGTCTTCATACCTCCCCGCTCTGTCCCACATCAGGTCTTTTTTTTCTGAGTTTGTGACTATTATTTTGTGTATTCATATTTTACTACAGGGAGTCTCCTGTATGTATTTCAAATCCTGGTTACATCAAGAAGAGTCAGCAACTTACAGTACATAGTGTTATTCACAATTAATACTCATTTCAAGTATATGTCTAACATCAATTCTGAAAATGGGGAGAAGAGGAATGCCTTTGTTTCAGTCCATTCCTCATTTTATCTGCCTTTCTCTACTTGGGAATGTGCTAGGAGCAGGGAAACAAATACTCACCTGGATAACTACATAGGCCATCTTTACCATATTGCCATCAGTCTGGCACTTGCTAATAAAACTTAAAACTGACCATTGTTGCCTACTGACTCTTAGCTCTTCCTTTTACTGCCACATCCTTCCTCTCTGCCAGTGCCTTTTCCTGTTTTGGACATCTGTGGCAGAGAGAAGATCAGGCTAAGCCACAAGGAAGAGCCAGAGGCCTTTAGAGCCTCCTTCAGATCAGATCAGCTGTCTGAACTAGATAGCTTTTTCCAGCTCCACAGACTGTTCCTGGTCTTCTGGACTGAAATGATCCAACAGAAGCCACACAGATGTGGATGCTGTGTCACTTCACTCTCCTCTCACAGTTGTGCCTTTTATAATACTGATTTGGCATGGCTTTTTTTTGTTACAAAACTTGCTTTTTTTTGTTACAACTTGCTGCGATATCCAGCCCACCCTTACTCCCAACAAGGCGACTTTAGCTCTTCTATCCTCCTGAGGAGTTGGAAAAACTATTTTTGAAGCCTAAGAGAACTCTTTTCCCTTTAAAACCCTTATTACATATTGAATTATAACCTTTTTTGACAAGGATCAAAAATCATTTTGAAAATATAATTTTCCCCCGTGTGTCACAAACCCCCCTACCTCAGTAAGTATCTTACCAAAGTTGGAAAGAATGAACCAACCCCAAAGAGGTCATTGAACAGGTCCGAAAAATCGTGAGCTATGTATCAGGTTAATCAGGTTAGATTGGCTCACTGAGAACTACTTTCTCCATTAGTTATCCCACTGAGGCTCTGTGCAGAAGATCTACTGTAGTTTGAATTCGTATTCTGATTTGTTTTACAGTAGCTGACTCACACATACAAATTCATATAGGTAATTCCTGTCCTTCCAGTTGCATTATTTTAGCAGTAGTTGCTTAAGATTATTCAAAAGTGGCAGAGTTGACTGAGGTGGTTTGAGCCTATGGAGAGGGGAGGAAAGCTGTGGATAATTTTTTCAATCATTCCATCTCTTCCCACCTGGAGGACTATAAACATTTTGACCTCTTGTGTTATTTTCCTTTTATCTCTGTCTCCCTCTGATGTAGAGCTTTGAATCTGGAAGGACACAATTGTCTTCCCTCTCTTTAGCTGCCCACGGCTGAGCTAGTCATCCACCATGTGCTCCAATGTCAATGGAGAGAAATAACATCTTCTAGGGGCAATTCTAATCATGTGTCTTAGATACCCAGATTACGACGTGATGACTCTAAGAGAATTGGCCCCATCGACTTAAAATGGAGTACCGCAGTTTAGATACCTAGATAATTTTCCACGTGAATCCCACACAAAGAATTGTAATCTGTAGTTAGACTCATCTGCTGTCCATCTGAGGCTCTTTTCAAGGACTCTTTTCAGTCTCACAACTCTAACTAGATAACACAGTGCTGCAGGCTACAGGAGCAAAGCTACAAGTAACATGAGTTTCACTAGTAACAAATTTAAGTAGTATATTTAAAGTTGCCATCAAAATGCTTACTGTTGGAAAAAAGAACAACCAGGAGACCTATCAATCAAAAGCTATCTATAGATAGGTTATTTATAGGTGGTAAATTGCAGCACAGAAGGAAACTGGGAAGGTACTGCACAGGAAATATCAGCTGAGCCTAGTGGCTCTCCACCTCACCTGCCTGAAACCAGGGACTAGAGGATTAAACTCCATTTGGTGGTTCAGGATGCTTTTCTTTATTGTCACTTCTATGAGCTTCTTTTCCAGTTTTTTGCTTATTTGTATTCTGAGCAGACACTCAGAGAAATCCCATTCCCACCCTCATTCAATTTTCAGCCTTTCTCTTTCCCTTCCCATTCATCTCTAATGATTCTGCTTAAGATCTTGACATACAGGATCAATTCAGTCCTCTCCACACCCACTCAGACATACAGCCTCAGTTCTATATCATGGCCCTGTCAAGGAATCACTTTTTCCCCCTGTGCTGATAACTAAAAAGCCACAGAGAAATTAAAATGCAACTAAAAATACAGAAACTTGCACAGATGCCATTATACCATAAGATGTTGTGATGAATCAGACACTCAAAACGTTTCTGAGTTATGTACAAAGGGTCCAAGCCATCAGAGATGCTCAGGGTTATCTTCCCTGGGCCATGTGAGCAGAAGTATTGGAGGAAATACGTGCATACTCTTAAACAAAACCATGACTGACAACAGAATGAGGTTCTGTAAATGCTAACAAATGCTAAAGGTTAATGTAAGTGCCAATAATGTGCAAATTGATTCTAGCTTGGGGAGCACTATCCAGGTAAATGTGGGCTGGTAAATGTGGGCAGTGCTATGGACTGCAGTGGGAGAGTCACTGGTTGGTGAAGGAGTCAAACTACAAGCAGACTAGGGAAAGTTGCTGCTCTCCACCTGGTAGTGGGTGGGTTACATATGTCCTAGTTATCCCCCACCAGCACTGCCATAACAGTTTGTATGTGCATACACACACCCGCACACATACATGGGCATGCCTCATCCTACACAGAGGATGTGCAACAGGTCTGAGTTAGGTGAGGGGGTAGCTGATGTCCTGAGGCCATTGTTCAACGAGCTTTTTCCTGATTGAATTCCTGAAACCAAGGCAGCCCACCTTCACACCCAGCTTTCCCTGGGCAGCTGGTATCAACACACAAGTGGGACAACATACAAACGGGACAAAGTACATACAAGGCACCCTCCCACAAGGAAACTGAGCAGAAATGACACAGTGACCCAGTTTGTCTTTTTCATTTGCTGCTTTCCTCTCTTCCCCTTTCCCGAAGGACATTGCTCCCATCAGCATGTCCCAGCTCTCCTGGTGAGCCTTCTTTGTTGCCTGCCTGCCATGCATACCTGCCAGCTGCCTGTGATTGCACCTCCCTGCTCCACTTCTGCTGGCGACAGAAATCCCTCCCCATCCCACACTAGTTCTCAGCAGCCCTAAGCACCATCAACCCCCCATGCAGAGCTGGACTTGGCAGAGATTAGATAGCCTTTTCCCAGTGCTTTCTCCTTGCTTCTTGCTCTGGCATTACAGCTCCACTGTCTTTCCCATCATCTCCAGCCTTCACCCACCTGAAAACTCACCTCTGTGCTGAAAAGATCCCCAGAGATGCCAGCTCCAGCTCTGGTGCCTGCGTGCCAGTTGACCCATGTTGTTTCATCTCTCTGTTCTTGTTCATTCTTGACCCAGCTTCCTCTCATGCTGCTGTTTCATTTCCACTTCCCCTTTAAGCCTTGATGATGTGAGCAGGGGAATTCCCACCTGGGTGATCTGATTGGCATAAGAGCAGGAACACTATCACTCCTTTTAAAATGTGCCAACCCATCAAAGTCTGGGTCTATGGTAAGAGTGTACCATATGAAAACTAAGGCTTCTCCTACATCTCTCTTTGACTCTCTTTGTAATGACCAGCAAGATTTATTTCCCTTCTTACCTCTCGGCATGCAGTCTCCTAATCTGTTTTATCAATGCTCTTTGTTTGCTCTCAGCTGATTCACTCATCACCTACCTGGAATTCAGCCTTGATTAGCTACTGAGCTATTTTTCTCCAAGACAGTGAACAGAAAAATACCTGTGTAGCAGACTTTGGACTGGCCCTAGAGATAATATCATAACAGGAAAGTAGAACTGAAAGTGGTGTTTGCAGGCTACACCCACAGAAACTACCATCTCATGTGTAGGTATGTGTACAGACACACACAGGAGTGTGAATATACACACATATATAAGCATGTACACATATATATATGCATATGAACAAGTATACCAACAGAGATGCATGTATAAGCAAATTTTGCTATTTTTCAAATACTTGCTCAGCTCATATGCCAATGCTTTGGTTTATCACCACAAAATAATTGCATGTCTAAAGTTTAACCAAAATTCATCTAGACTCTCCTGTACTTAAGCTCCAGCAATACAAGCAAAGGGGAACATGGAAGTGCCAAGGCAGAGAAACCACACCTAACTTAATCCCTTGAGAGACAATTTCAGGTTCCCACAAGAACCTCTAAAACACAAGAAATCCAGGCACTCAGAGTGTGACTAGCTATCTTAATACAAACATCTCTATCTGCCTGCTTGTCTAGACTCCCTCTCTAATTAGTGAAAAGCAAATAGAGTAGATCTAGCAGATGTCTCATACTGAAGTATAGAGATGAACTACCTCTTGTCAGTGTGATTTTCTTCACCCACTAGAAAGGAAGTTAAGTAGAGCTGTAAGGGGTTCATGGCCTAGTGATTACATAAACGTGCCCTGCAAAGTAGGAAAGCAAAACCAAGGAATGAGACAGTCTGCAACACTATCTAGTCCACACATTAGGAACACAGTTTCACACCCCACTAAGAGAAGGCTTCAGCTATCTCTGGGGGTAGGTAGTGGTCACTGCAAAGGGACAAACAAGTATTCACTGGAAGAGATGGACACAGGAGATTATTGACTGAAGTCCTTGGCTTTTAGTTTAAATTGTAAATTGCAGTGGCATTGTTAGAAACGAGTTGAGGACAATGGTAAGAGTAGAAAAAAGTACAGAAATACCCTACACTCAGCTAAATATACCTAGAAAATTTTATATACTCCAACATTTCTTCCAAATATCATAGTTATTGGCAGAGATTTTGAAAAAGCAGAACATCAGATTACTGGAAAGCAAAAAGTGGGCCTTTCTCAGTGACTAACGTGACAATTATTTCTATACACAACAAAGCCAGCTGTATTTAGAAAGAAATACAAGAAAGAAAAATTCTTAGCAAGAAGAAACACTGAAATATGGCCTTTTGCGGAAATATGTTAAAATGCGAGGTGCGAGACTTCTTCTATGACTTCAAGGCTCTTTTCAGGTTTTCCCAAAACATCTGCTGCTGTTCTTCACCAATAGGCCACTCTAAGTAGGTCTTTGTGTTCATGATCTTCCGCAGCTTGCAGAACCTCTTGGGAATCGTTTTGCTCTGGATGGGCTCCAGGAGGACAAGGATCGCCGCATCGTTGTTCTCATCAAAGAGGCGGAAATGTGAGAAGTCCAGCTCATATTTGCACCACTCACTCTGCACAAAGTGCTCAGACAGCACAAAGAGCGTTTTGTGGCTCTTCTCAATGGAGTCAATGATGTTGTCCACAATCCACTTGCCAGGCACAAAGTCCCGCTTATGGAGGCAGAGCCGAAAGGGAGGGCAGGCCTCCTCCAGCTCCTGTACCATTATGTTTTCCACCCAGTTGGAGTCGTTCTCACTGTAGGAGACAAAAGCATCATAGCAGATGTCCTTTGGCGGGGCTCGCTTGGGCTTGCGCTTGGCTTGGAGCCACGCCCAGGTCATCCTCAGGTACCAGACCGCGTGGTACTTGTAGCCAACAGCTACAAGGATGAGGATGACCAGGAACACCAGGATGCAGATCAGTGACACCACAAGGGACCTGTGGCACTCCATCAGGGAGAGGTGTACAGCTCCAACCTGGGCCCCTCTCACCGCCAGCGGAGAGTCACAGACATACTTGTCCGGCCACCCCACCAGCACCCGGGATATCCCGGCCTGGTGGTGGATGAAGGAGACAAATTCACAGGAGCAGATGAAGTTGTTGTCGCTGGCATCCAGTAGCTCCATTCTCTTGAAGGACTCAAACTCTTCCTTGGAGAAACCGTTGAGCTTGTTTCTCCTGACTGACATGACCACTAAGTTTGGAATGGGTGCAGCACCAGGCAGGGTCTTCAGCTGGTTTTTGGCGAGGTACAGCTCTTTCAGAAATGGGAGCTGCAGTCCAAACTCCTTCAGGTTGTTAGCACTAACATCCAAAACTTCCAGCATTGGGGGAATGCAGGTTGTTACTTTAGGAATTTGAGTGCTGGAGAGGTTTAAGTATTTCAGGTTTTTTGGCCATTCACACACATCTGGAATCTCACCAAAATTATTTTGGCTAATGTCAAGATTATTTAGTTTGGGTAGACGAGATATATATTTTGCAGTCTGTTTCAGAGATTTTAGAGAGTTTTGACTTAGATTTAAAGTTTGCAGTGAAGGCCAGGCATCTCTACAGATTGTCTCATCTAAACGATTATTTACAAGCAAATTATCATTAAAGTCTAGATACAGAAGTGATGAAAAATGTCTTGCAAGCTTGCATGGTACCATGAAAACTTTAGAGCTTGTAATAGTGAGTCTTTTCAGTTTGTTTACTTGTGACTCCATACCTTCCAGGTCAAAAAACAGATGAAAATTCTGCATCATTAAATTTATTATTGATACGGTTTCAACAAAACTTTGCCCACTCCTTGCAATTTCTTTAGTGTCCCATACACCCTTCCCCTCAAGTACACAATCAATTGCCTCTACCTCTCTTAAAGAGGTGATTTCCTTCAATAATACCAATAATCGGCTAATAGACTGATCTGTGAAGAAAGCATCTTTACATGTAATTTTTTGCATCCTAAAAGGACGTGTAGAGTTCTCCACCAAGCCTTTTGTTTCAACCGCTAATTTGATTTCTCTTACTTCCAGCCAAATGACAGAGTGCAGAAGGTCCCTAACAATTTCTGAGAATAGATCACTATTTGTTAGGCTTATGACCATGTGATTTATCTTCTTAATCAACTTCAAACTTCCCTGCTCATACTGACTGAGATTACCACCATCAATCCACAACTTGTTGAGAAGCTCAATGCCCTCAAAGTTCCCTTGCCTTATCACAGAGAACCACGGGTTGCCCAGGTGGAGAGAGCTCAGGTTCCTCAGGCTAGAAAAGGGAGAGCTTTCTCCCAGGTCTCTGTAGAAATTGCCTTGAAGGTGGAGGTGCTGGAGCGAAAAAAGCTGCCCAAACCACATAGGGGACAAGTGAGCCAAGCTGTTATTTGATAAATCCAAGAGCTCCAGTTTCTCCAGGGTTTGAAATGAGTCTTCATCTATGGAACTGATTTTGTTGGACTGCAGCAGCAGGGCTCTCAGGTTCACAGTCTGCTGCAGGTCCTGGGATCGGATGTGCTTTATCCTATTGTGGGCCAGGTTCAACATTGTGATTTTGACCGGGAGCCCTGGGGGAATGAAGTCCAGGCCCATGGAAGAGCAGTTGCAAAGCTGAGCATCATTGCATGAAGGACAAGCCTGCTTCGGTGCTTGCTGTTTGGAGAGGTTTGCAGCTAAGAGCATGTAGATGGCCCACACTTGCCAGCTGTGTGTAGTTCCTGATTTGTGTTTTGTTTGTTTGGACATTGTGCTGTAGGAAACAGAAAGGAGAGAAGATAATGTCAAATTTTAGTTTTGAACAGTAACAGAAAACTATTGAAATACTGTGCAACTTTATTAGTAATCTCCGATTAATTATTTCATTTGTAAGAGCTATCCATGATGTCAGTTTTCCTCTTATTTCAGCTAAGAGTGAGAAGCAAACAAACTTGGTGTGCTGCTCATCTCTGGAGTACAGCCATATCACATCTCAACAGTCACAAAGGATGAGTCTTAGTGTCCCGCCTTTTCACACGCATGTTGGCTATGGCTCTTGCCTCTTTTATCTCTGTCAGCAAAGAAGGTACTACTGGATGTTTCAGCCTTAAACAGGGGAAGATTGTTAGATCATCAGTTAATTGGACAACAGGATTGAGTGGACACTCAGTCAGTTTCCAGACAACACCAAGTTGGGTGGGAATGTTGATCTGCTGGAGGGTAAGGAAGATCTACAGAAGGATCTGGATTGGATGGATCCATGGGCTGAGGCCAGTGGTATGAGGCTAAACAAAGAGAAATGCCATGTATTGTTGCTGGGTCACAACAACTCCATTAAGCACTACAGTCTGGGGGAAGAGTGGCTGGAAAGCTGCCAATAGAAAAGGATTCATTTGTGCTGGTTGACAGTCATCTGAACAAGAGCCAGCAGTGTGCCCAAGTGAACAAGAAGGCCAATGGCACCCTGGCCTTTATCAGAAACAGGACCTGTAGGACCAAGGCAGGACCTGTACTCAGGACCAGTGAAGCTGCACCTTGAATCCTGTTAAGCATCTCACTTAAAGAAAGACATTGAGGTGCTGGAGTATTTCCAGAGAAGGGCAATGAGGCTGCCGAAGGGTATAGAAAGTAAGTTTTATGAGGACCAGCTGAGGGAGCTGGGGTTGTTTAGCCTGGAGAAAAGGAAGCTCAATGGGCACCTTATTACTCTCTGCAACTACCTGAAAGGAGGCAGTAGTCAGGTGCAGGTCTGTCTCTTCTCCCAGGTAACAAGCCACAGGACAAGAGGAAATGGCCTCAAGTTGCACCAGGGGAGGATTAGATTAGATATTAGAAAAGATTTCTTCACAGAAAGTGTGGTCAAGCACTGGCATGAGCTGCTCAGGGAAGTGGTGGAGTCATTGCCCCAGAGGTATTTTGAAGACATGTAGACATGCTGTTTATGAACACAGTTTACTGGTGGAGTTGGCAGTGTTTGGTTAATGGTTGGACTCAACGATCTTAAGGGTCTTTTTAAACCAAAGTGATTCTGTGATTCTGTGGTTCCAAATGCTCACAGCCTTTGCAGAGTCAACCTGCCCATTTTGAATGGCTACCTGGAAGGCAGAAGCCCAAAGACAGCATGTTGCCTCTCCCAGCCCTTTGAATGGGCTGTGGCTTCCAACACCACGAACTTTCCTGGAAGAGATCTGGGTGTTCCCTGCACAGTCTCACCAGCCTCAGGGTTTCTAAAAGCAAAGCTGCATAGGCTACTGCCACACCCTTTTGTACACTGTGTAAGCAATTTACGTTCTTTACTGGAAAGGCAGAAAAAGCTGATATGCAATGAAACAAGTCTATCACTCTTTTCTGTAAAACAACAGCATTAATAGATGGGAATTGGATGTTACTGTCACCCTATAAACACTGGATGTAATTAGAACAATACTGATTTTAAAGTAAAGAAGGGCTGTGTTTCATGCCAAAGGGGCCAAAGAACAGGTCACCGTTATGACATTCACAAATTTTAACTGTAAACAGTTCCAAGACTGCAGACCAACAGCACCCAGAAACACCAAATAAGCAGAGGTTAAGTACTTACCTTGTGTACTGCATGCTGTACTTCATTCTCCTCATGTGCTGATCATGCACTCTGGCATCTGAATGGTCACCTTATACCTGTAAACACAAAAAAAGCTGGAAATTTTTGGCAGGTCAGATGAGGTGACAGTCCTGAAGTGACAAAATATTTCAGCCTAACTTTACATTCACAGTTTCCCAGCATCCTTTAACTATTCAGTCAGTGGAGCACACCAGTTTGCATGGCTTCTCTTTAGTGGAGGCTCCCCTAAGGAAATCATGGCTTCTGAAGAGTTCAAGACTGCCCGGCACACAAGGCGTACCCTTCAAACTCCCATTTCAACCAATTCTATCGCTGCTGCTGACTGCAGACACAAAAATGAGCACAGATTGTGGTTGCTCTCTCTTCTTTGCAAGCTGAAATTCAGTGTCAGTCTCTCTCCTTTTGTCAGTCAACTCCTATTGCTGGAAAGGCTTATGCAAGCATTTTGCACAAGTCATTCTTTCACAATCACTTCCTCCAGCTTTATTAAGTGCAGAAATAGTTCCTAGGCAGAACTGCATGCACCTCTCTGTATCTCTAGTTTCAATATTTGTGGTTTGGCAGGCACTGGGAAGTTGTTTACTGAGCAACAGAACATCTCAGCATAACAAAGTTACTATTGTGTAAGTTCTGTAAAATATTATCAATATATAGAGTGATACATATATTATATTGATATAAGTGTTGGAGTCAAAATGTTTAGTCAAGGAGAGTACTAGAGAAACACTCAGCATATTTCATTTCCTAAGACACTGCAGTCATATGTTGTCTACAAATAGAAAATGTGTAAGAATGGGAATGATATTCTGTCTGCAACACAAGACACAACTTGAAGAAAGCATCCCTCTGCAAACATTAAAGGCAATTTTGAGAGAGGAGGTTTGATGAATAGAAACATACAATGGTCAAATAGCCAAGTATGCTGTTTGCATAAAGGGGGGAGGGAGTCTTCCTACAGCTCTGAAAGGGAAGTCAATTAAATTCAAACACCAAACATTCCTATTGCAATTTCCACTTTTTTTCCCTGTTGTCAGAAATTGTCACATCCTGCTGCCCTCTTGCACCAAGAAGTACCTGCCTGAGAGCAGACAGACAGACTGAGTCCTGCCACGTTCTCAGAGGGACCACAGCAGCATCTGTGTGCTTAACAGTGGAGAGCTCGTGTGCCTCATAGCAACCTTCAGTCCCACTGCACTGACATTAGCATTGCACATCAGGTTAAGAACTCATTGCTTTTAAAAAAAAAAAAAAAGAGGATAGCTGATAAGCATAGCAACACTGTACAACAGAGGCAAAGCAGCTGTGAGGCAGCTGAGAAGGGAAAGGGTCTTTAAGTGAAGGGATGTCATCAACTTCCCCAAAGTCACCTCTTCCCTCTAGCACCTCTCGTCTGAAATGGTTCTTGTTCTTCAACAGGGAAGACTTTCAGTTTTCACTATGTTAATTCAGGGTTCAATTAGACTATATATTTTTGTCATGAAAATTGCAACTCCTTGATAAAGTTAAATAATTTTAGTTCAATTTGTGAAGAGCTTTGAAGAACGAGACCATCAATGAGGCCATGTACATCACTGAGTGTACAGTGGAATGTACACTGAAATGGACATGCTCTTCTATCTGTTACAGCTTCTTCACCACACAGTCATGGAGACTGGAGGTAAGTGCCTGCTTTTTCAGAAGTAACAACTTTCTCCTAACATTCAGGCTTAGCCAGCTTTCATCATGTCTGTACACTGGGCCAGGTTTCTCTCAGAAAGAGAAGATGGGTGTGACTGTATCACAGCTCACAAACCAAGCAGTTATTTCATGAAGTTGCTTAAGAAGCCAAGAAATTGGTGTGGGCCTTCTCTTTGTTTCCCTTAGTAGTTAAAAAAAGTCTAAAAGGAGCACAACTGCTGTCTGTCTGTCTCTCTCTCTCATTCCAGGTCAATTTATCAGGCTTTATCATGTTATTGATAGTCAGGAAGGTCTGAGGATGCTCAAGGTGGCCAGAAGCGCCCTCCACAAAGCTGCCCCCCACAAAAAGGCAAGGTACCAACCACCTGCCTCCCAGAACATCAGTTTCCACATTGAGCTGCAGCATGTCTCAAAAAAACTTCTTTTGAAAGTAGGAGAAAGCTGTTGTCTTTTAAGGTAAGAATACCCTCCACGTGCTTTTTCTCCAGAGTTTATAGAGAAACAAATCCATGTTTAGCACTGAACAAAGTTGTATCTTGTGGGTGCTTTCTCTCCTCCTCCAAGTTTAAGCTATGATTAACCTTCCTCTTTTAGTGTTTAAAAAACATCATGCCTTCAACTATGTTACTTTTTCCCAACAGAAGTGCACACATCTGCAACAAGCCTGAGCTTTTGTAACTCTGCACATTTTCCAAGTAGAGACAACACACAAGCCTTTGCCACCAGGTAGATAGGGCTAATATAGAGATGTGGTCATAATTTTTGAAGCTTTCTCTAAATGTTTCTGTTCATCCAACAGCAGCAAAAGTAGCAGACGTTTCTCTCAGCCAGCTCTTCCCTGATCCCCAGCTACAACCTGTTCAGTATCCCTGCTTCCCACTGCTCAGTGACAGGTCCCTGCATCGGCTCTGCTTGTAGAGGGACAGGCCCCTGTCACAACCCTTCTTCATCAGCAAACTGCTGCTTTGCCACAAACCTTTCCACTAGTGAACTGCTGCTTTGAGACAGGGAAGCAACCAGTGAGGGAGGGCTATATTAGATGAGTGTTTACCAAAATAAATGTAGAAACAAATATATATATATTTGTCTCTGTGTGTGTATATATGGGACTAAACCACACAGGGATGAACTTGTGGATCAAAACCCACAAACCAAGTGGTAACACTAGTGCTCAGTCCGTCTACCAGCAGAGTTACAAGGATTATTTCACTGTCATATCCCCACTGCCTCCTCTTTATGTATATGTTGTGTTACTCAGGAAACATGACCTTAAGATGGGACTCCAACTGCTAGATTTCTGCAGCCCTCTCCCCTCTGCCAGCTAGAGGTACAGACTGCTTCATCTTCTGCAGTATCTGGGCTTGTTTCACCCTTTAAGCATCACCTCCCCAGTCTCATACGAGAGGATCCTGCAGCCTGTCCCCACTCTTCCTTTATTTCCTCCTCAGTGTCAGTGTCCACACTCAGAACTGCTTGTTGCTTTTTCTGCTGAGAAAGGACAAGTGAGCAGTGCAGAAGGGGCCCAACCCAGGTAACACCCCACCTCAAAGAGAAAGCAGAAGCAGTAGAAAAGCGAAGGAGTGAATGAATCCTGAACGAATCCAGCCTGTGATACGAGCAGAAGTGCATTCCAGATCTTTGTAAATAGCACAACACTGCTTCCTGATACTTACCCCTGGTAACCAGGATGTGTCAGTGTGTCAGCTTGGCTGCAGCAGTGCCAGGCAGAACACAGGGTGCTCTTACCCTAATCCTCACTGGAAACGGATGCCAAGGAAAAGCCAAAAGTCAAATCTATGACTCCAGTCTTTGGAGCAATTACTCCCGTAATTGAAGGTAGAATGGCTTGGCATCCTTTCATGTCCTGGAAGCAGAGCCTTGACATGCACTGGCACTGCCTGTGCTTTAATAGTACTTGCAGGGCTTCAGGTATTCCTCTTCAAACTAAAATAAAAAGGAACATGATAATGAAAAATAAATAATTTTAACTTTGTCACATTCCATATCAGGCTACTCTGCCAGCTGCTCAATCCCCTGGTTAGATCTTCAGACTAAAAGTTTAAATTCAAAGGAGCTGATTTCCTTTATATTTCTTCTGAGCAATTTTTTCTTCTAGGCAGTTGTGCACTTGTGGCAGAGCAAGATAATTCTGTGTAACTGGTTAGTCATTCAACAGCCAGCCTACGGGACTGTCTCTGCCAAGGAAGCAGTTGTTGATTTATTTTTATCATATCCTTTCTGAAAGTGTTCAGTCAGAAAAACATAACACTGATTTTCTCTCTTAACCAAAGAGCAGCTAGCAGGGAAGTTTGCAGGCTGAGATATCAAAGCTTATTCTACTAGTTTCTAGTTTCATTTGTCTAGAAGAGTTGTCTCAGGATGACTCAACAAGAGAAAACATATCATTTCTGCCAAAGTATTCCTGATGAGTTCTTGACTCCCAAGGAAACTGCATCAAGAGAAAGCAACTTACATGCAAAGCAAAGCTGGACAATGAGTTCCTTTCTTACTTTGCACTTTAGGTGGAGTGAAAAAATTTATTTCTGACAAAAACATTAGGACTTCACATTAATACATAGTAAATACATATTTTCCATTATCACAAAGTAAAAAACCCCTTAGTTTTGACCCTCTATTCTGAAGACCACTATGACAAACACACAAAATTCCGTTATCATCACTGCACAGATTTGTTACTCCAAAATGAGAACTCTGAGACAACTCACACAGAATGGATCCTACAACTATTGCAGCTCAGTCCCCCAACCTTCATGGGGCTGGACAACAGTGAACCTGCTGATGAGTAGCTCAGCTGCACACACACTAGGATGGCACCAGTGTGTGGCACAGGGCTCCCTGGCATACTGCAGAATGTAAGGCAAGATACAAAACCAATACCAACAACTGGTAATTGTCCTAGGTGCACATGTTGGAGAGGTCTGCCTGGAAATATATCTGGTTCAGTGTAACTTCCTCTAAACACCGCCCTGAGCTTCCTGTATCCCTTTGGAAGGGATCAAGCTCCCAGAGAAGATGCAGGGATAGGAACCATACATGGAGGCAGGTACCCAAGACCCATGCTGCCCAGAGCAGCCTTGACCTCAGCTTTTCTTACAGACCATCTTGGCTGCACCAGCCCTTATACTTGCCATATTCACAGTCCTGGATTTCCACAGGCAACCAGGAGAGAGCCTGTAAAACTCACAAACCTGAAACACACACATTACCGTGATGTCAGAGGTCAACCCAAATGTACTTGGGCAGATAGGCACCCAACTTGCTGCCACTGGGGATTCAACCCCTAAAAACAGGCATAATCTGGAAATCATATTTTCTTCTAAAATATTTTCTGCAATTTTCATGCTGTTAATTGGTTCAACATTCAACATTATCAATGCACAAAGCTAATTCTTAAGTTTTTGTTAGAGATCTTCAGGAAATACCTCTGTGTAGCTTTCCCAAGCACCACTCACATAGTATTTTGAAGGACTTTTTTTCTTGGCTCTACATCTATCTCACTCTTTTGTGTTGATAAGTTTGCCTTGCTGTATCCCAGACTATACGACAGCCCATCTGTTATGGGCTGCCCAGAGAGGTATTAGGAAACCTAAACTATATTTCCAGTTTAAAAAAAAAAAAAAAAGGGGGTGCCATTCCTATTTCCAAACAAAGATTTTGCAGGTTTCTGGACAGAGCCACAGAAAACACCTATGGCTCTGGGCTGCCAGCAGGCACCAAACCTGCCTACCTGGATCCCTGGCCATCAGGGCTGCTGTAGGTTCCCCAAGGTTGGAGTCCTCAAATACTTTACAAGGCACAGGCTACAAGGGGAGGGTTCACAAAGAGAGAGGAATGGATTCTCTTACTCTCATTGTTTGGAGCTTCATTTCAGCTCACCAGGAGAGAAAATACCCTGTCAAGGCCCACCAGGTGCAAGCCATCACTGGCAGGCTGTGTGAGGAAGTTAGGATTTAGCATCCTGGCACTGGAATTTCCCATCAGGAAGAAAAAAGTTTTGCTCAGCTCCAAGTAAAAGCTCCTTCAAAGGAGGCTGGGCAAAGGGACATACATGTGTCATTTCAGTGCATTTCACTGTGGGAAAGGTTCAGCAAGCTTTGTCTGGCCTCATTCAGAGGAATGCACGGATACGTCTCATGCTTACGCCTATCTAGTGCTAATATGCTTTCATTTTCCGGTGTTTTTGGTGTTGGGGTTTTTTTTTTTTTTTTTTTTTTTTTTTTAAGGGAAAGGAAACATTCCTGGGAAGGGGACCAAGTCATTGCAGAAACAGCTAGAGCTTGTTTCCTGTACAGAGGTGGAAAACACTTTGCTGGGATGCAGAGATACATATTTAACTGCTTGTTATTAAAAAAAAAAAAAAATCCTGTTTAACAGTTGGGCAAGAATCTGAGCAGGAAATGAAGCAGATCATTATCATGTACCATAAAAATATCAAGATTTTGTATTCATTCCAAAAAAGACAATTCCAGGATGTATTTTGCACAGGTAGTTCAGGCTTTGCATTCAGCTACTGCCTCCCTCTGTATCTGATGTAATGAAATATTTCAGACATCATAATGGATTTCAGAACAAGAAAACAAGTAAATTTAAAATCTTTTTTTTCCAATTATTCCAGTTATTCAAGATCTCAGAAGTTCTTTCTTCAGTGTAGGTACTCTTCTGGATTTATAGCTTATCAGGGCCCCATATTTTTTTAAAAAAGGAAAAAAAATCTAATGCCCTATTTCCTAGATTTTTTTCACTGGAAAAATTGCATGTTTTGTGAGTTTCCTGCAGAGATTATTGCTACTGTCTTCTTTTGTAATTGCATAATTTTTTAAACAAACTTTGACTATAACAGAGTTGTAAACACCCATGAAAACATAATTTTTACTAAAAATGAAAAGCCTAATTATAAAAAGATGTCAGTAAGTATTTGAAAAGTGCATGTGGTCCCTGATAGGCCACAAACTATCTTCAAATAATAACATATTTCCAATAGCTGACCATTCTCTAACTTTCTGAATTTGAACATGATTGGAACCAGACATCCCAAGCTGATTTTCAAGCACACACTCAGCTATTTTAATCACTCCTCCTAAATTATCCTCAGATTGGATTCCTTGCTCTTTTGTAGGTTTTCTTGAGTATAGCAGTATCAGCTTAGCAATGACAGATTCAGAAAAGGCCATGTAATTTGTGCCTGCGCTGCAAGATGGCTTTTTGTCTTTAGCACAGTATCTACAGAAAGAAACACACCATACCAGGGGATCAACCTCAAAACCAAGGTGTTTTGTACTATTTTCAACTTGGAGTTTATCTCCTCTCTAATCTCAAAAGTGAGTTACCTGGATGTGCCACGAAGAGCATGGCTGCGCTGCGGCAATGTGAGTGTGGCCAGGATGGTCAGGAGACGGCTGTGGCAAGCCCCACTGCAGGTGAACATGCTGTCCCATGCTGACCCTCAGCAGTGGCTTCAGTCGGCAGCTTTGATGGGAAATGCTTTGCTTTGCTTTCTTCGGGTTTTGTTTCAACCCAGCGGTTTCTGGCTGGTCATGGTGTACGGTTGAGGAAAGAGACCACAGGCTGGGCAGCAAGGTATGGACTTGAGAGGGAATAGTCCTTTTCTAGCAATCTCCCATTACTCCAACAGTGATGATCCAGAAACATCACTGATGCTGTAGGCCTTTTAGCAGGACTTAGGAACTCCAGCAGAGGCCAAATTCCTGATGCAATAGGTGATTACAAATGCAGGGCAACAGAAAATAAAAAAAATCCTGCTCTTCATTAGAAACCAAGAAGGCAGCTTACACCAAGATTGAAAAAAGGGGTTGTAATAACACTAAAAAGACTTTTGTAGATCTCTAATAAGTATAGGATGCATGGTAACTCATGCTTTCAAGTAATTTGCTCTGCAGTTCACAGCTTTTGGACAGAAAAGTTGTCAAAGGAAGAGTCAAAGAAAGTATAGGTAAAAAAGCAGCTTCCGTCTCCATAGCTGCAACTACAGGACAAGAATAAGTTGGTTCAGAGATAACCATAACATAATAGAATATGTCTACCTTACATCTGCTCTACCATGAGAAAGAACAACAAATTAGATGCACCCTCTTACTTTTGATCAATTCAGGTCATATTCCTTTAATGCTTAACACCATGAAGTTTGCACCTGTGAACACAAGAAGATCTTTGTTTCTTTGGGTCTTACTATCCAGTGTTTAAGAACTTTTACCCAAGAGACTGGCCACCTGTTTTTTTTTCAGCGTATAACTTACACAAGTTTCAGCATAAATATTCTTTTCTATTTATAGAAATTATGTTACATTTGCACTTCTTTCATGTGCTATTTTTATGACATCATTTGACATTAATTTCCTGTATGTTCCATGATTAATAGTTTCAACAAATTTCCCTTAAAATCAGTCTTCAGCATACTTTATTTCTCTGGGGTTGAATCCCTGAACTCTTTGTTCCCAGCTAACATGTGGGACCAAAAGCCCAAGCAAAACATACTGAGATGCACAACCCACTGTTGAGAGGAATCTTTCTTGGTCATCTCTCCAGTGTCTCCATGCTTCCATCTGACAGTGTCCTCTCTGACATTTACAAAGCTTTCCAGCTGAATAGAATCTTTCAAGAGTCACTAACAAAAATGCAATGAGTAATGGGAGAAGGGAGGGATAAAGTGAAGGCTGGCTGGACTCTTCTCCCCTACTGTTCAGAGATCTAAATTTTTCTGTAAAATAAGTATTTCTCACATTTGTCATGATGAAACACAGCCTGTGAATGAGTTTGGCTTGTTCTCTGTTTCTGCAGGTGGAGAAATCCTGTATCTAGGCTGGGCAGCCCTTTTGTTTTCAGGGGGGAACTCAGCAAGGAGCTGACAAGATGGTTTGCTGGACAAGAAACCCATGAGCTCATAACTTCTCACCAAGTAACAGAACAACACTGGTACCAGTAACTCAGTCTGGGTGAGTCAGATCTGCAAATGGATTAAGGGACAAGGGAACATTTCCATCTATTTTGGCTCCTCGTGTCGAAACAGCCTGTCATCCGTGAAGGCACGACTTTGTGCTCTGCTCTGCTTTTTACTCCTTGTAGGAAGGCCCCCAGCCCCATGGTCCCACCCCCCATCCCCCAGGAATGCCACCAATCATAAAATAATCCCTCTCCAATTGCTCTCCCTAGCTGCTGGCACAACAACGACTACACACTCTGCCAAAGTTAACAAGCAGGCACATTAATCCCTCCTCTTGTTAGAGAGTCTTTCCAGACCTGCCTCAGCTTTCTGCTGGTGGCTGTGTATAGAGGCGGGTTTGTCCCAGGGTGACTTCATATAAGCCTATCTGCAGGAGAACACCAAATGAGCAGCTAATCTGAAAGGACTGAAACACTTGGAGGCAAGGGAGCAGCTGTGCCGCGCGGCTGGCTCTTTCATTTGTGATTTTTCATGCGTATGGTTTACTTTGGCTGCTTGTCTTTGGTAAACACTGTACAACACCGAAACCAGGAAATATCCCAAAATAAATAAAGAAATGGGCGTTGATTAATAGATCTTCCTCTGTCTTCCCAAGGACAGCCTTACTCAGATCAGAGTCTTGCCATCTAAAGAGGAGTAAAACCTCCAGCAGGGGAGGCAGGGATGGGGGAGCTGCTAGCATGGTGCAACCACACTACACCTGGCTGCACAAGCCTTTGGAATTTGAATGCAGAGCAAGAGGCTCAGCTCAGCTGCCCTGAAGGCATGGGGAAATGAGAGGCTCACTAACATGCCTCAAAGCTGCCTCTGTCCGGTTTTGTCCTTAAAGTCTTCACTTCCTGTTCCAGAACTCAGCCACAGGTTTTCCTTCCCCTCCAACACTTGCTTTTCCCTATAACTTCTGGTGTGCAAGAAAACAACTTTGTAGATAAAGCCATGCCTTTAGCGATGTATTTACTCTGCAATTAGACGAACCCCTAGTGCATTTTAAAAGGGAAATCAGATAGCGAGGGCTGCAGGGCCTTCTGTCTGGAGCAGGGCTTGCACCTTCCATATTCTATTCCCTCTCCTTCAGAGCAGAAAGCCAGAAGATGGGGCAGACAAGAGGCAACAAGATCTAGATCCCTGTCTCCAGCAGTGGGAAAGCATCTGAGAGTTGGGTCCCTACAGTCACATGCATCTAATCTGCCCTGCACATTTGGTGGGCAGGACCAGACTGCTCCTGCATACAGAGGCACTGGTTTTGCCTGGCTCTAGAGAGCCGTAACCTTTTGTCCAAGAGGGCTGTGGCAGAGGGAAATCACCAAGACAAGCTGTCACCATTGCTCCTTTTCCTACAATAAGCAGGACAATACAGAATTTCAGGGCAGATACACCATGACTGCTCCAGTTTCCTAGCAGAGGGGATTTTATTTTTAACCCAAGAGCTCCCTAAACCTCTGTAAATGCTCCTACAGCTGAGATAAAAACCAAAATGAGGTGCTTCTTCTGCACAAGCTTTCTGCAGGAGCCAGGGGATTAGGAACTGGATTAAGCTGTGCAGAAAAGGCCGGCAGAGAAGATATGAGCAAGAGCTTAATCACAGGACACTGTCAGAGATGGTTGGTACCAGCTGTGCTGAAACATCCTGAGCATGCTCAGAAGCAGACAGAGGTCCAACAGGAATTGTGGTATCCAAAACCTAGGGCCTCAATATATCAGTGTCAATTGAATATGGGACATCCAAAAACTAAATGCTAAACATTCACATGTCTGAAGGGGCAGTAGGATCCCATATTTTGCCCATGTCTCTCTCCTGGTTGTCACTGCAGTAGGACTGTGTTCTCTAATTCTTAAAGCACATCACGAATGTCACTGATGTCATTGATGTCTACCATACATCTAACTACCAAAAGAAAGCTGACATTCTTTCTTTCTCTCTTTGTTGTGGGAGATACATTAAGGTCTAACAGGTAAGATGAAATTCAAGGAAAAACACCCTGCCACAGATTTTTTGCATAATTTTTGGTGGTGACATTGAAATTCAGCTTCATACACAGGGCTCCTAGAAACTCACCTCCAGCCTGTTTTCATGGGGAATGCAGAGGAAGGGTATCATTACTGGATCCAGAGATTTCCTAACTGTGCTTATATTTCCCTCTCCACTGCCAAATATACACTTTTCAATAAAGTAAAAGGTTAGACTTCCTAAAAACAACCATTCATGTAACACACAAACCAGGGAAACAAAACAGAAGCCCTTATCGTGGAAAGCCAAAGTTCCAGTAAGGTAAAAGGGGCACGGCACACACAGCAGCATTCCCCTCCATTAGCACTGGGTTTGACTTACAGAGCAGAGCAGCAAGGCAGTGAAAGAGACAGACTGAAAACCAGTGTTCAGTGTTTGTGGAAAGCAGAAGCAGCTGTTGTGCAGGCAAACTCATCAAGGCAGCAACTTGCATAGGAGCAAGCCTTAACTCAACTGTAACTCTAAAACAGTGTGGACTTTGAAAGGTTTATTCCAGCTTGTGAGAATAAATTGTACAACTGGAAAACAGTTTTTGGAATAAACTATACAACTGAGGCTAGTTTTTGGAGCTTGCAGCAGCTGGCACACAACATTTCCACTTGCTGTAGGCAGCATTGTGTTTCCCGTGGGTTCAGTGATCTTAGACATCACACGTACAACCTGTCCGAGAGACCACATTGCAGTGCAGAGCCCACTTATGCAAATTAATGTCAGGCATGCTATGGTTTGTCTTCTCCCTGTATTTTTCTGGAAATTAAAACAGACACTCATGAGTAAGCAGACTGATCTAAACAGCAGTGGACACTGACATAGACACTTGAGGAGACCTGGGCAGCTCCAGAGGCTTCCTACTCTTTCCTCTCATGAAATACTTCCTTATCAGGCTCTCTCTTAGAGACTTGCAGACTTCTCTTAATATCTGCACTATGTTTGAGGCAACACTAGGTCCACAGTAGTAGTAATAAAATTAAAAAGAAAACAAACAACCAGAGCAGTCATTAGGCATTATTCACTGCAGGAATACAGGGGGAAATTTGAAATCAGCAAGTCAGTTCCATTACTGTAAGGATACATTACGTCTGTCATCTATCAAACACATGGCTGTGTGTGCCTGGCAAGTCCTTCAAAGTTGTTCTTTTGATCTTTGCAAAGATAAAATTGTAATGGTTTTGTAGGTATATGAGGACATTAGTTACTGGACTAGTTAAAAACCACTTAACCACTTGAAACCGGTGCCATCTGCTTTCTATTTTTATTTCTAGAGCTCAATATCAGTTTCTTGAGGACTCTTCTAAGAAACTCTTTCTATATGAAATATCAGTAAGGCTTTGGCCTAGACAGCTGAAGTTCTGCTTGACAGGTTCAGTGATGGGACTGGTCAACTGACAAATGACTACCTTGACAAGAGGAAGCAGGAGATGGGACAAAATGAAGGCTATGTAGAGCCTTCAGCTCATCCCTCAAATCAGCTCTTCAGAAAGAATAATAGTCTTAATTAGATTTCAGGTTTCTCTGTCTTGGGAATGGCACATGAGGTTGTGCAACCAAAACCAAACCTGCAGCTTACCAAGCTTCAGTTATGTAAGTGTTCTGGAAGATGTTCCCAGACTTACATTTTACTAAGGAAACTAATAAAAAAGAGTTAACAAATCCTTTATATTTCACTTAAGAATTTTGAAGCGTTTGCATCAGCCATTATTTGGTCCTCAACTAATCATGTAACTAATTATAATTTCTCAGTCCTTAAACTGATAAATTATTAAAAACTTTTCAATGAACAGAAAGGTTCCTTTCTTAAGACAAAAACCAACAAACAAACCCTCCACCAGCCAGTAAATGTGCAGACCATCTCTAAAATGCACAAAAATACCTCTCCTTAGTGATATTATGACTTGAGGGCTTCCAAAAGTTGCATATTGCTGTAGGGTATCAAAGTGGGTCATGAAGCTCAGCTATTGCAAGAGAAACTCATAATCTTGCCTGTGAATCTCACTCAGAAAGCAGAAATACTTCTAGACAGGAAAAGCTTGTGTCACTTTGAGCCCCCACAGGCTGTCCACCCATGAGCATTTCCATCAGGTCTTTGGGCCTCAGGTTTCTGCTTGCCATCAGGAGCATCCCACCCTGTAAGCCACAGGGGGCTGAGGCCAAGGCACACCTGAAAGCATAAGAAAACCCAGCAAGCCAGGAGAGAGGGGGACAAGCTGTGCTTGTTGTGATGTAGCAGTGGTGAAAGTGATAGCAAAGTGTGAGGAGAAAACGCTTGGTCGCATCTGTGCTCACCAGAGTGGCTGTGTGGGAAAACTGGACAGCTGAGCCTTAATTAAGCAGAAGGTACCTATAGTCTGATTTCTTGATGCCTTGGAAAATGCAGTACCCGCTAAGGAAGTACAGATGGGAAAAATTCAAACTCGGTACTCAGAGTCATTTGGCAAATGCATGAACTGAACATAGTGTTAACAGTGGGAGCCCAAGGGCACACATGGTGCATGCCTCATGTCCTTAACCGACAGGAGGGAGTGGAAGGTGCCTAATTAAAACCTAATAACCAAAGAAGGAACACAAGCTGTGACTAAGCAGAGGCTTCTACCAACAGAAGCAGGGCTGGCATCTACTCTGATTAATAGCTGCTTGCTTGTCCACAGAGGGACTGATCGACCTGCAGGCAGCTCTGGAAAGAATGGATCAATACAAAACTGCCACTGAGCTCCACAAACCATTTATGCCACAAACTGTGGGTTGCGTGGCTGAAAAGCATGGGGGAGAGTCGAGGAGGAGCAAGGGCTTCCCACACTGGTTTGGAAACAGGGCAGCAATGAGGTAATTTTCCATTCCCTCACAAATACCACGCACGCCTTCCTACACCATTGGTGTGCCATCAGGACATGAGCTGGAGGCAGAATGAGCCAGCCTGCTTGTAAGCAGCTGGAGGAACAGCACTGAAATGCCACCTTTCTCATATGAATGCAGCAAATATCAGAGCAATAAGCTCCACCATATCACAGGTCTGAGGAGAGTGGGAGGTGGGAAGGGTACAGCATTTTCTGATGTTTCTGCAAGGTTCTCTTATCATCATCAACATCTGGTTTGCACTTTTCAGCATTTCCTACACCACACCACACCACAAATCCCCTTTCATTTAACAAGGCTGTGTTGCGAGAATGAAGTGAAACATTTTTCTCCCTAAATCAGAACCAGCAATCATAGCAGGTTCTTGTAAGGTGCCCTGCTGCAGCACCTCAGCATTGCATGAGAAGATTATTTCTAGTTTTGAGACAGCCCTGTACTACAGCACCTGTTGACGTCCAGCCCAGCATAGGCAGCCCGCCTTCCATGTTACTGTCTCTGAGAACTGGAGCAGGTCCAGGCACAGGCTTTCCCCGCATCTGTGCTAATGAAGACGTGTGAAAGCATTAGGTTCCCTTCACAAATTGTACATCCAGTCAAAATTAAAACCAAATGGCAAATGGAGCATTTTGCCAGCATTGTTGGAGAAGAGGTCTGGCATGTCTGCCAACGCACAGGTACAGTAGCCATAACCCAGAGTGTGGCAGGGATGGTCAGGGGTATGGTCTGTCACCTTCTCAAAATCACTGCACAGGAGCTGAGTTTACTGAAGAGGAAAAGGTCTTTTTGGTCAGTCATGGAGATGAAGCTGTCCTTCCAAAAGATGCATACATATCTGCTCAGTTGCAAGCCAAGCCTGGCTGCTGTTAGTTTAACTGACAGTGATTAAATAAGTAGTTTATGCTAGATGAGAAGCTAGTCCACAACAGCTAGAGAAACTCATCTGGCACTGGTTCGTACACTGGGGAGGCCCCACATTCCAGGTCAGCATGGTCCCGGCTCGTGCAGGTTGCTGGCAGCTTCCAAGCAATAAAAACTGCAGAGAGATGCATGGGGCCCATGTGGAAACACCAAACCTCCACCATCTCTGAACAAGGCTGCTAAAACCCCAAATAGCCCAGGGAGCAGCTCCCACACACAACCAGTGGAAAAACCTTCAGAGCAATCCAAGGGGTAGAAAAGGTTTGACAGGTTGTGCTGCTTTTGTTGCTGAAGAAAGCAGCAAGAAATAAAATCAGCAGAGGTTATGAAAAAAGTGAGCTGCACAGCGAGCCTACAGTGACAAAGGAGGCACTTTTGTCAAGCAGGCACAGACAGATGGATTTTGCAGGAAAACACTGTACAGATAGAAGGGGCAGCAGCAATATTTGGCTTTCAGCAGAGGGGGGAGTGCCTATGACCCTGCATTAGTGATGAGCTGCAGAAATGGGGGTGACCCCTGAGGACCTCAGTTCCAACACCACCTTGTAGGGCTGGAATTACAAATCCTTCCCTTGCTGTGCTCTGCCACATGCCCATGATGGGGCAGAGCAGAGCTCACCCACTGTCTCCCGCTCCTCAGCTTGCAGCGATGGGGAGTATCACAGGGGCTTGCCCAGCAGAGCCTTCTCCAGCGCAGGACTGAGCACCTGCCCCTACAGACCTCCTTCTCCAGCCACTCCAGCCGGGACACCAACCTCTACCAGCCTCCTGCCTGTTGGAAAGGCAGTCCTGGAGAGACAGTTAGCCTTCAGCCCACCCAAGCGTGTTGCAGAAGAGGACACGATTTTCCCCATAAAACCATTTCGTCCACAGAAGTGGTCAGACACACTAAACAACAGGACAGGACAATCAAAGGTAGAAAGTAAAACACACCCATGGTGACAGGGCGGTGCCTCTGTGCACCTTTTCCACTTGCTCTAAGCGAAGCAAGTATGTGGAAAGGGCAAAAGCAGATAGAGGTGACTCACTGACTGAGAAAAATAAATAATGGTTGTTTCCTGAGAGTGAAAAGGGAAGAAAACAAATGCTGGAATGCAATGCCCAACCTACCACTGTAAAGATCAGTCAGAAGCTCGCCTGGCAGGATGGCAGTGACGGCTCCGCAGGAATTTGTGGTGCTATGAAGGCCATGACTTCCCAGGTGTCACCGAGGCTTTTCCGGAGGCGGAGAGAAGTTGGATGATGGAGCTTCAGGTACTGCCAGCCCCACTGCAGGTGGTGAAAACCTCCCTTGCCTCCTCCTTTTCCACTCTCTTCAGGCTACAGCTTTCTTCAATGAGCTCATTTGCCCCCGGCAATCAGATCTCTCAGCTGCCCTCAGATCTTTCAAGCTCCTTTCTGCCAGTGCAAGCTGCTTACTGGTCATTGCTCCTTCAAGTGGCTGAAACAATCCTGCAAGCCCAGGTCCAGCTGCAGGAGCTGTACAACGGGTCCACTAATTGCCACTGTGCTCATGACAAACTCAAGAGCAAGCACCAACAGTGTTCCCCATCTGAGCCTGCCTTTGGGGACATGTAGGGTCCCCCATGTGCTTTGAACCTCGCAGGTGGTATTTACAGCTCAGTCTAGCCAGCCTGTCACTCCCAAGGAGTTCAAACCAGGCTCCCAGGCCAGACTGGTGGTAGCCAGGCAGTCCAAATCTCTCCCTGCAGAAGCAAGCTTAACACCAGACCAGCCCCACTTACCAAGAAACAGGGTCCTAGCAGAGCACTGTCCTCTCTGACAGGGAAGCTGCGTTGGATGCTCCCCTTCCCATAGTGCTACAGTGTACGCTGAGAGGGGCTTGCTACAGCCGCAGATGGTGCCTTTGTCCAAATGCCATCTCTCATTGTACCTATAAACCTTCACGGAATGTGCCAGGAATATCTTCTGGCTCCATAATAGAAATACCAGACCAAAAAGGCAGGCTTTTGGCCACTACTCCCTGTGAAAATCAAGGACAGCGACAACATGGTATCCTCAGTTCCCATATAAGAAGCCACAAACCCACTGGGAGCGAGAAGCAGGGGTGGCTGACACTTCTTCCCAGTTCTCTTCTTGGGAAAACAGTCAACATCCTAAGACTACGTAGAATTCACACTGTGAGGAAATCAACACTCAGCACTGAAAACTGCACCCCTTTTTCCCCCCCATCCATCATCAGCCTACTAGGGAACTGTGTAAGCTATTCCTCTTTTATACTGGTATTTCTAGTCTTCTCTCTGCAATTTTAAGCATTTCATTGGTTAATCAAGAACAACTTTTGCTGGTCTCTCAAAAAATGGTTCCAGTTTCAGAGAGATCAGTGAAGCTCCCAATGCTGCTATAAAGAATGGTGGGACAAGGCGAGAAATTAGAAATCACTTTGCTCATGACACTGAGATGGTCTTTAGAGCAACCTCTCCAGTCTCACTGCAGTATAATTACAACCATTTTGGTACAAAGACATTTGTAGTGGAATTATTTATTTCATCTTCCCCTTCACTGTAGGAGGAATGATTTTTAACTGAGCCCAAATCCACTTGCGTTCAACTGGATTGCTAATTAAGCTACAGATGTCTCCTGATGGCAGCAATTATTCCTGGTAACCTTAATGAGCTTGCTACATTCCTTAGTTATTATTATGGAAAGTTATATGAAATACTTTGCCTAATACTACACAGCTCCTGGGGGAATTGCTTCTTGATCTGTTCTGGTTTGATTAAAGGGAATGATTGTTTCCTTTCTTAGCAGTATTTCTCAAGCTCTTTGCAGCTCATTTCCCTTGTCTTTTTTTTGGCACTTCTACAACTCTGATCAACTTTTTCACAGATATCTTCTTTTCCAAACATTTCTATCTGGTTTTGCTCTCCCTGAACTCTTCAGTGCGTTTGCTTGGTTTATTGCATAGGTTTTTTCTCTCTTTTCCAGTGATCTACTTTGTCTGGAACTTATGCTTTACTTACAACAGGGACTTGGTGCCTTACAGTGGAACTTAAGGAAAAGCTTTGCTTCGGTGCACAGAAAATAAAGATCTCCTTGAAACATTTAACAGAACAGAATAAACTGAGTAAGCCAAGTAAGCACAGCTTTCCAGGTCTTCTCCTCTTTCCTGTGTCTTTGTACACCCAAAATCCAACAAGTATGCTATAGAAGAAGCAACATCAAACCCAGGGAATAAAGAACTTCATTGCATTTCAAACAAAGGATCACTTTTTTTAAAAAATCTGTATTTATTGTGTTTATACTCCCACTATATTCCTCCTGAAGCCTCCTACCATAGGCAAGAAATGCACAGAAAGCATGGCAGTGGTTATAACTACTTCTCATGGCTTAATACTGATTTCAGGAGCATCAGAGTTCATATGAACATGTGAACTTTCCTTTGAATCACAAGCAATTATGATTTAACTCCAGAGTCAAAGAGATTCCTGCCCAGCAAGGCACATCATGGAAAGCAAAGACTCCAGGTGCTAGTTCCTGATCAAGCAATTAGAACACCAGAGTTTGGAGAAGCATTCAGCAATGATCCCATTTTTCTGACATGAAACCAGAGGAAGGCTTAGGAGCACCTTCTACATGAGCAATTAGAGCAGGTAAATGCAGCAGCTTTTGAGTATCCCAACCTCCTTCTGAGCTAACCAAAACACATGTGAAAGCGTAACTAGTAGGGGATCTTTCAACAAAGCTTTTGTTGCAGGAACTGCTGATTTACTGGAACAAATTTTTTACGGAAATGAGCTGTTTCTCCTGAAACATTTAAAGTCCTGGGATGGCATTTCTGGATGAAACTAGCAAGTCAGAGGAGCTGGTCTGATAGCTCAGAAATGTCGTGAGACTGGCTGGGCCACAATTTAGGTCTGGGAGCTCAGATTACTGAGTAGCCTTGCATGCAGGCTGCACAGCTATTTTGCAGTGCCTTTTCTGCTCTGCCTTTGAGTAAAACGAAATGCAAAAGCCTCAATTTCTTGTTGTCAAAGAGAACTCCTTTTCCAACCTCTCTGTGTGCAAAGGCCAAGAGGAAAACAATTAAATAGCAAAAAGTAAGAAATTTTTTCAAGCTCGCAAAATCCTCAAAACAGTGACTGGACTCTGGTGGTCTCTAGTCTGACATCCCATGAGGAGCAGGACTGCCATCACCACTACAGCAGGTTCACATGTGGCTTCATTCAGCCACGTCATGAATATCAAGCAGAGATCAGTCCACCTCTTGGAGCAACCTGTTCTCCTGTAGCACCACTCTCCAAGGAAAGTCATTATTCCTCGTCTTCAACCTGAACTTCCCATGTGGCAACCTGTGACTGCTGCCACTTGCCAGAATGCCAGTACCCCCAGGATTTGGTTCTGCCATCTCTATGGCTCTTCTTTAGGCAGCTGTACAAGGCTACTACTGGATCTGCCTTCACTAGCTCTTCAGGCTTAACAGGTTCCCTTGTGCCAAGGACATCTCTGAATCTAAGGGATGTCTTCCCTTCCTTTTGACACCCAGACACACTCTGTCATGCCAGAAGAAAAGACTCTACAGGAAGAGTAAACAGAGATAGCTTGCATGATAGATTTAGACCTGGTGGCAGCAGGTCTAACATTGGTGGCAGCACTTCCTCAGTTGCCTTTCTCACCACAGAGATTTGGTCTTCTGACATGAGCCAACACAATGCCATTCTGTTTTGGAGAGTGGTGTGAATTCTGCTCTCAAAGAAACATTTGTTTCAGTTCAAGCTTTGGAATTTTAAACAAGTGCAATTAAATGCACTGAAAATGCTATTGCAACATAAGGCTAAAAATATAAACACAAAATGCCAGGAGTCACAAGAAAAGTTCCTGGAAGAAAGGACCACTCACCCACACTGCACAAGCACAACATCATCCAAGTGACAGCTTGCACTTTGAAGCCAGATAAACAAGCCACAATTCAGCCTTTTTTCTACTTCCAGAAGTTTACACCCACAAACAACTATGTCAGCACTAGAAGTGGCACCATTTGGAAATTCTCTGATCTGCAGCAATAGGTAAGTCCCCAGTGCTACTATTTGGTACAGATATGATTACTTGTGCTTGTAAGTTTTTACCTAAAAATGCTAAACCACTTCTAGTTTATACCACAGAAAGCAAACTTCAGAAGAAACATTTGCAGTACAGGTTCCTGGATGCTTTTAAGAACAAATACTGTCCTTATCCATGAAAAACAAAATCAATTTTAAATTTATAGCCTTCACCTGACAATAAGTGTCCTGAATATGCTGTGCTTTTTAAAATGCACTGAATGCTCAGACTTCAGTAAAAAAAATTTATTTTCAATATAAAAGTGCCAAAATATTCACCAACATTGTAATCTATTCAGCAACCAGCTTACTCTAGTAATCAAAATTGCAAGCATCTTTATTCACATTTTTAAATCAAATTCCTTTCACACGTTTCCACAATAACCCGAGTCCCTCGAAAGAGGGAAATTTGCATTTCGATTGGCTGCTGTAGTCCATATGTCCAAGTTCATGTAGGCACGGAAAGGGTTAAACCTCGGATAGTATTCCTGCTTACACATAACTGCCTGGTTCTCCACGTGGGTTGAATGTTGAGTCGTGGCACTGACGGGACAGCAGCTTTCATAAACATCACTCTGAGGTGCCCAGATGGAACCAAAAAGTCCAGACATTGGAGACAAGCTTCGGGTGCTTGAGAGGTAGGGCTGTAGAGCAAGATAAAACAATCATGGGAAACTGCAAAATCGACCATTTACCAAAGAAGACCTGGAAACGCAGTACTAAATGGGAGGAAGCAACACTTCTGCAGAAAACTTGAGAAAAACACGGTAGAAACTGCACAGGAGTTTATAAAGAAATATGGCTGCTGAAAATATTACAGCAGCAGTGTGTGTGTGTTTGTGTGTGTTAAAGGCCTTCACTGAATGAAGCCATGTGAGCTCCTCCCTGCAGGGCATAGATAATACTGTAACAAGAATACTGTAACAAGTATTCGGTTCTGGTCAGGCTGTTAAGGAAAATAAGGGAGAAATGGAAAGCATGTGAAGAACACCATGCATGTTTTGAAAGTTAAAATTAAAAGAGAAGGATACCTAGAAATGACAAGAAAAACGTTCAAGTATATGTCAGTAGAGAAAGACTATGCACACTGGGAGCAGAAAGGGATATTCAGTATGAAAGAGAGACTATAATTGGGAGCTGGGGAATTTAGTTAGAAAATTTTGAAAGCTTATAAAGAACCGCCTGGAGAGCAAGATGTGTTAGTCTGCAAGGAAGTCTCTCAGTGAAGGTCATGGAAGTCTTGGGACTTTTAAAACTGAATGAAACACTGAAATGTATTGTGGAGAAAAGCTCACCAGGGAAATGAACTGAATTATCTAATGTATTTTCCAATCTCTACCTTCTGTGTTTCATGGCATTTCTGAATAAAATATGAAATAAAGCCATTTTTGTTTTAGGCAAAAGTCTTCTACCAGTTTTGCCACTTTTTAACATGAAAGAATTTTCAGTTTTACAGCTAAAAATATTTCTTGCTTTATTTGGTTAGTTTTATTCAAAATAAACCTACTGTAAATGAAAAAAAATCAAAAACCTAAGATAGAGGATCTCGAAATATGAGCAGAGGATAAGGTGGTTACAATTAAAGACCACCTTGAACTGAAGTCACTACATGCACTATGGGATGACAAAAACATGGCTAGTATGGAGTAAAACAGGTCAAAGTCAGCATTCAGAAAGCTGCACAAATCTAGCTTAAATCACTTAGATTTCCTATCAAAAAAACACCTGTCAAAGTCACTGAGAGCAGCTGTCCATTTAGCTCTACAATTTCCAAATCTTTTGGGTTTTGCTGTCAGCCATTTTTGTATTTTACCCTCAACTGGAAAAACTGATTTTGATAGGAAAGAGTCTCAGTAGACTACATAAGTCCAAAATGTTTTTCCATATGCAAGATGATTTTAGTCAATTTTCAGGAAAACGGATGTGCCTTAAAATTTCACAGACAAGGTCAGTAACATCCTTGACGAATAGCTGGGAAAAAGCCAGGCTCCCAATACCAGCATTAAATACACATATCAGGCTACTTAAAAGATTAATGAAGAGTGTGCAAGCAACAGGTAGAGAAAAGACAGAAATACACTAGCAAGGCTTTGAAGAAGCACATGAAGGCAGCGCCTCACAGTGACAACACTCACTGTGGAGTTGACATAACTGGCGGGCTCCCAGGCAGGTGGTAAGTTGGGAGGAGCATTCCAGGTTGAGGGACAGTTCTGGTCAATGAAGGCTGTATTCTGCACTGCTGCAGTACCTGGGAAGCCACTGGGGTAGTTCATGTTTTCTGCAGTTTATAAAAACAGGAAGACAAATTAAGGCTTTTGCAATATAAACACTACTAACATTTCTGTGGAGGAAGGCTGAATCTTGTCAAGAGTGAGCCAGGCTGGAACTGACCTAATCCTTCAGTGACTGCAGGCAGCTTCAGGGTAGCACAGCAGTGAAGCCTAGCAGTTTCTGTCAATAGGACTTCCACTCTGTATTAGGGAGCCACTAACAAATTGTTATCAGGAGGATGGGATAAAGAGTTGGCAACTCCTCTACTGGAGAACAGAGTCTTTATTAGCCACAGAACATGCATGGCAGAGCTTACTCAGGCCTCACTGCCAACATGTCTCAGCTCTAAGCACCCTAGGGAACACCGTGCTGTCTGTGATACTGTAGTCTGACCTTTAATTATTGCTTAGGTAGGTAATGCTTAAGAATTCTAGATTGCTGCCAGTGTGCTCCCCAAGCCAAGAAACTCTAGCCTGGGAAGGTAATTGGTCACAAGAGGCCTTGTGTTTCACACACTGGAAGGCAGAAGCCTGCCAGAGGGGAAACAAAGAAAATTGTGCAAAAAGATTTGTGTAATACTGCAGTCACAAGCATTTCCCTCTATTCCCTCTGAGAGTTCCTGCATACCACCTTCTCAGGCTTAATAACTCCATACGAAGACCAGTCTTCTCATCCACTACATGCTCACATTATTTATTTCTACAGAGCCCTCAGTCCGCTGGAAAATGTAAAGTCCACTTAAGCAATGAATGCCCAGATGTGTACAGACAAGCTCAGCCTTTTGTTTTATAAAAGGTGAGAGGAAAATAACCATGCTCTGTGATAATTCATAAGCTTTATTTCATCTTACCTTCTGGGAAAGCACCATATTCATTCACCTCTAGTGGACAATACATGTTGGAAAACTGGCTGTCACAAGCTGCATTCCAGTCAATGAAGCTGTCCCAAGAAAAAAAATCTACTGTCAGAAACAATTTGCAGAACTTCTGAAAATTATTTAGAAATATTTATTTAATGTAAAGCTGTTGGATGCAAAATGCCTGTAACTGGTCACGAGGCTTTTCACATTCCATTTGTCAATTTTGCCAGTATCTACTCTGTGCCACTACATAATCACAGAGATTCTCTCAGAGTTCTTTCTCATCTGAGAGAATGAACAACTTGTAATGACAGCTACCAGAGTCCTGCTATGCCTGAGTTCAACTTCTTCCTCTGTAAAAATAAAGTTGTACTTCTTTCCCATAATCGTGGATAATGTGATTTGAGGTAGAAGTAAACACATTCTCAAGCATTCAAATGCTTGAGAAGAGCAATTAAAATCGAGATTTCTATTTTCCTCACAACATGTGCTAAAGTCCTGTTAAACAATATGTTTTCTAAACTACACATTAATTTGTAGGGATTATACTTCTTTTAGTGAAAATAATTTCAAAATTTCAAGAAGATTTTTCAAAAGTAATTCCTGAAGACATGTCAGCAGTGAAACAAGCCCTGCTATGCAGAAAGTTTGAAGTAGTCCAAATCTGGATCCAGTCTGGACAAGTTAGGCATATAAAAGGGTTTCATGTGAAGCTGCACTAATTCAGTTTTACTATTCTACCAAGAAGCTGTCATAAGCTATCGCTACTAAATATCAATAAATAATTACATGCAAAGTCACATAATATGGAATCTGCCACCAGTCCCCATACATTTCATCTGACTTAAGAGTTGGCCAGACCACTGGTCATTGCTCCCAGTGAACAGGACTGCAGTCTGTCGACATGACAACTGACGTTAGCAGTCTGGTTGGGATCCCAAACCCATCACTCAGGGATTTCTGCCTTACCACTCTGTCACAGAATCGGTCAGGTGACCACAGTGGGGTCATCTGGTCCAACCTCCCTGCTCATGCAGGGTCATCCTAGAACACATTGCACAGAATTGCATCCAGACAGTTTTTGAATATCCCCAGCAAGGGAGACTCCACAACTTCTGTGCAATCTGTTCCAGCGCATGGTCATCCACACAGTGAAGAAATTCTTCCTCATATTCCTTCATGTTTCTGCCCATTTCCTCTTGTTCTATAGGTTGGCACAACCAAGAAGAGCCTGGCTCTGTCCTCTTAACACCCTCCCTTCAGATACTTAGGTTCCCTCTCAGCTGCTTCTTCTTGAAGCTGAACAGGCCCAGCTCCCTCAGCCTTTTGTTGTAAGACAGAGGCTCGATCAACTTAGTAGGTCTCTGCTGGACCTGCTCAAGGAGTTCCATGTCTCCCTTATATGTCTCCATATGTGCAGCCTCACCAGGGCCCGGTAGAGGGGTGGGATCACCTCCCTGGACCTGCTGGCAATGCTCTTTCTACTGCATCCCAGGATACCAGCGGCCTTCTTGGCCACAGGGGCACACTGCTGGCTCATGGACAGCCCATTGTCCACTGGGACCTCCAGGTCCTTCTCCTGTCATTTCAGACAACAGGATACGATGTGAAGAACTGGCCGTGTTTCTGCATTTCTCTAGTTTGTGGTGCATCTTTCATTAAATTTTCATAAAATTTGCCATGTGAGCGATGTAAAATACAAGAATTAATCAAGTTCATTACTAGAGGAAGATCAACTCAAATATACACAGAGCCTGAAATATACCAACTTGTATGCCTAAACCACCTTCAAACTGGAATATTTGTCTTTTTATAAATGATGCCTGCTCATGCCATTTAACACAAGAACCCAATACATAATACACCTTGTGATATACAGAAGCTATGTATTTAGCAAGAGGATAACAAATTTAAAAGCCAGGCCTTCTGTCTGACCATGCGAAAGAAGTGAAAGGAATCAATAGCTTTCCAAAATGTAACTAATAAAACTTCAAAGAAGTTCTAAAATATCTATATATGAACAGGAACAGCAGTGAATTTGTCTTTGTAAAATTAATCATGATGTACTAATGGAAGAGTATTAACAACTAGAATTAAGACTGAACTGGCAGCAAGAATTTAATTATCATCTGTGTTACAAATATAAGTCAATTACAATTCTCTGCATCACAGAAACCTGAACAAAGCATTACCCATACTTTTTCCATAAAGTGTAACTTGCCTGTTGTGGACAGAGGGGGTTTCCTGGATCATGCATGGTATATTATTCTCAAGGTTGTAGTTTAAACTGTTTGTCATGCAGACTGGCTGGGCAGGCCACAAGTCTCCTGTTGGGTAAAGACCTAAAAAAGGAAAGGGGAATGAAATGCAGAGCAACAGGAAGGAGACTCTGTAAACTCAGTCACAATGACACTTTATTCTCAGATCCACAATAAGGACTGTATGCTAGAGAAAAAAATCCCAAGTTACTAACCTATCTAATTTTTTTTTTTTAATAAATGTCCACCTTCAAATCTCAACATTTCTATTTTTTAAAAAAGATATATATAAAGACTTGAACTGAGAAGCTGGAATTCAGCGCAATGGCAAGAAATTCCTACAGAGGAAGGTAGCACCCTTCCACACAGCAGGACAGACGCGAGGGATGTGATCCTCCCTGGCCTCCTTACCCCTACACATCAATCAGTAAGCAACTCTGAAGTCCAACCACACAAACACAGTGGGAACAGAGTCGTATTTTTAATCAACTGGAGCCACTCATGACCAAACAATTTGTGAACTCATTACTGCCCCTAGGGCATTCATTGTGCTGCTCTTTACGGACTGAATGCGCTGACTGCCCACAGATACCTGGTTCCCATCAACTCTGTGAGAACTGGCAGATGGAGAGAGGAAAAAAATCCAAATCAGATATTTCCATGAGAAAATGGTTGCAAAGTTGACTCTATTTCAATATTTCATAAGACCCATAATAGTGCTACCACGGAAAAAGTTTAATCAGCATTTGTATCCTATCAGACACAGGTTAAACCTACAGCAGAAGGGACAGTTATGGGTAGGCAGTACTGTTGCTTAAAGAACCAGCTTTTACAGTCCACCATGTAGCATGATGCTTTTATGAACCCCACTCAAAAAGCCAGTATTACTTCCCTTTGAGATATAAACAATGAAAACTCAAGAGTTTTAACAGCTCAACCCAATCTCACTCATTGCTTTCAAAGAAAGCAAGTCCCAGCTGTGGAAATTCAGAGAGAAAAACAGTCATGTTTGATTCGAGTCATGTTTAAGCTTCACTTTAGCACAGCAACTAATGCTCTTGATCTCCCAACTGCATTGCTTTTGGACATAAATCTGTGCAAAGCAAGAGGATGAAAAAAATAAAGAATACCTAGAACACGAGTTGAAAGCTAAATGCAGTCTTCACACAGAGTAGATGCAGCAAAAATCATTAAAGTTATAAGTAAAAATTATCAAGGTTATAAGCCTTCATTTGCTAGCTTTGCACCTAAGTTGTTTAGAAGTTCTAGTAAAAACATGTCTATCAAGTTGGTGTACACAAATGTTATTAGCAACATCACTGAAACTGCTTGACAAAATGTATAAAAACCAGCTTCAGTTTTTAATACTGACCTTTATTTTTGTCAGGATCTGCAGGTATGTCAGTGAAATTGGGACATAAGGTTTCAGGATATTGGGGGATGCTGTTCATGTCTCTGCTGAATGAAAAGAAAATTTAAATTTCTTAAGTCTAGACACTGTTATGTTTCATAATCCAAAGTATTTCAAAGGAAATACACAGAGATGTAAAAAATATTCTAATGAACATCATGATTGCTACTGCTTTCCCACTGCCCTTATTATTCTTATTTTTGAATTACCACTGTGCAATTTTTAAGGGTCTTTTTTCCAATGAAAAGCCAGCTATTTATCACACAAGCAAAATTAATAAAATTAACACACCTTAATTATCCCACTTTTATTATCCAATATTAACCTATTGGAAATTAATTCAATAGTTCTTCTCTAAAATTGGAAAACAGGCTATAGTTCATGAAGATCAGTAGGACCTCTCATAAAGTTTCAACAACTTCGAGGTAAGTTTACTTTTATGTCCATGAAGACACATAGACACACTGGCATCAATCTGATATTCAACAAAACCCATCAAAGAAACTAGTAAAAATGAATGGAAAGGAAACATTTTCAAGCACCAGAATCCCAAAGGAAAAGGATTACATTATTTCTCCTAGCGAAGAATGAGAAGTGAAATGAGGACTCACAGTAATTGCAGATTCTATCTCTAATACAGTAAAGAGGTAGAAAGGAATGTGGGGGAGGGAGGAATCAATTTTCGTGCTGTATATCCTCGGAGAACATTATTCCCATTAAAAGAACAGCATCAACTTGAAAGTCTCACTCCCACCTTTTTTCAAAAACCATTACTACTTTAATATAACTAAGTGGAAATGTAGTGAATTGCTTTTCATGTACTGAAGAAGATTCTTCTTCTAACCAGTAAGTACAATCAGATGATCATAAAAAATGACAACAGGTAGGTATAATTTACCAAACTGAGACAAGATTTCAAGTTGGTGGTGTTTCTTTAATGTCTTACAGGTGTAGATTAAAATTTTTTACCTGGTATTGCAGATGTTATGAGAGAGATTTAAAGTGATAGGAGTTTCAGATGGAAAATCATTTTGTGAAATATTCTCTCCTAAAGAAAAGAATGACTGTGAAAATCAAAGGTCCTAAAAAAAGAAGTATGCACAGAATATACATACACACAAATAGATTCATCAATGGTGCAAATTAAGTTTTCTTTCAGACTGGATTATCACTAACTGCATTAATTTCAAAGCACGCTACTTATGTCCATGTGGTTTAAAATGTATTTTAGGACTCAGATCTGATTACCATACTCTTAATGGAGAGGTTCCCTCTTACTATCAAATTGATTTTGAATTTGTAATTACTTATTTTCCTTTTTTTTTTAAGGGGTATTATAATTTGAACAAACAGAAAAGTCATATACACACAATTCGTTATCTTTTAGATGGCAGGTTCACATACATCATGTCCTATCATTTAGTAATGTAAAGTTTCATACATACACAAATACACATGTAAGTTCCTGAATATTTTTAAATCATTCAAACCATATTTTTTCATGTACTCAAAGCTGAGTTTGCTTGTGTCACTTCAACATTTTAAAATTTACTTCTAGTGCCACGTCAATCCAGATAATTATGGCAGTGACAGGGTTTACGCTTTCAACTATTTTAATGATATTCAGGCATTCAAAAATTGCAGTAATAAACCACAGCTCCCATTTCTCATACTAGTCAACTGGCACAGGTCTCCTGACTACTTATGCCTTGAATACATCTATCCAAACTCCAGCATCCTCAGATCTGAACTGCTTTCACACATTCTTCATTTATGCATTTCTTAAATAGCTCTATAACATTTTAAAAATAATAATATGATGAAACATAAATTCAAAGGCAGAAATTGCTTTGGCTAGTGACTCTCATCGCCCATCTTTCCATGAAAATTAATTCAGATTCCTCCAGTGAGGGCCTCATGCTTTCTCTGGAGCCTGACAGGTCATCTTCATTCCCACAAAACTTGTGGTACTTCTTGTCAAGTACAAAGTTTTTTAAATCTCTCCTTGTGTTTCTGAGAGGTGCCCCACAAAAGGCAAGTTATGTGCCCCATGCTGTGATAGCCCTTTCAATCCAGAAGGAAGGCTAAAACTTTGCCTGCCACTGTGAAGAGGGACTATTTGCAAGACTTACTGGATGGAAGAAAATGCCTGGCAGTAATCATTGGCTTTTTATCTCCGTCTGAACTGCTGGTACTGCTCCAGCTACCCCAGCTCCCACGACTGGCACGAACACTTCCTGATGAACTTCCACAATCAGAGCTTGAATCAGAACAAAACTTATCCAAACACTTCTTTTTGGACCGCTGATAAAAGCTTTCTAAAGAAGTCGGGGGACAAAAAAAAAAAAAACAACAAAAAAACCAACACAACATTTAAGAAAGCCTTGTCAGTGAAAAGTCATCTGAAACATGAATTTACATGGATTCTCTGAATCTACTGACAGTAAGAGAGAAAATAATATTTACTGATAGCCTCAGTAAATACAACAGCCCCTACCACAAGGAGTTTATGTCCTGGGACACAATGTCCCAGTAAAATGAATGCAAGTGAGGATAAAGTACAGCTACAGGCAACAGGTTGAAAAAGGAAGCACATACTGTCCTTTGAAATATATAGTTAATACTTCAAATGTGAAACATATCCTAGTTGTAGGATCATGCATACTAAGAACAACGACAAAATGTTGCAAGTAATAAATTCATAAGTGATAGATTCTCCTTTCTTATTATCTCATCAGAGAGGCAAATGATTGTTCTATAGACATTGATATCTCTTTTCAGATCTCCTCTTCATAAAAAAAGTCAGGGAAAAGAGACGATTAAAATCCTGATGGAAAGGCAGGAAGCAAGCGGCAGGAAACCAAAGCAAAGGCAGGAACCCAAGCTAGTGGGGTTTTTAAAAAATGACCTGCCTATTCTAAAGCTGGCCTTTGCAATACAGTTTTACTTTAGTTAATACCAGCTTTCATTAGAACACACAAGAAGACTGTCAGTCCTACACCAAGAACAGATGGATTATGGCTTCACTCCGACTCATTTTCTGATTTGCACCACCAACCAACCCCATGGAGAAAGCATGCCGAGCCCATCAGAAGTGAGCAGGTATTATTTCAGGCACTGTCATCTTAGCATCAGAGTTCAAAAGTGAGAAAAGCACAGGTCTCCCAAGAAAGGAACACAGCTCGAATGCCACAGAATGCAGAGTGTTTTTACCCCCCATTCAATACATTTAAGATTGCGTACCTGTTTCTCCTTGTATAGACAAGCTCCCAGCTTTTTGGTCTGCTTTACAATTTTCCCCGTTACTCTGAGGACACCAGGCTCTTATTCCAATATTCGCTCTCAGATCTGGCCTTTCAAATTCACTGCACATATGCTTCAACTCACTCTGCTCAGGGACCCTAATACAACCACACCCAAAGAAATACGTTTGCATTTTACATCTGCATTTTTCCTTTTCAGGCATTAAACACTTCAACTCACACAGCTATTGAGGCAGGATGCAGGAGAAGGAAAAGGGTTGTGAGTCTTATTCCTCAACTTTACAGAAACCTAAAAAACCTTTCTCAAAATGCAGTATCCCACTACACAGATGACTACTTTTCAGGGGGAGAGGTAAAACGATATGTGTATGTTTAACTCTATTCTCTAATGCACTTGCAATCAGATGTTGCAGGAATAAGCACTAATGTGTAACAAGCACAATCTAGCACTGTACAAAGATCTAGATACATGGAAAAATGTGCTCTGTGTTCATTTCACTGCCATAATTATAACTAGAATAAAATCATAATCTGAAGTGATCCTAAGTTTTTCCTGGTAAAACTGAAGTATCTACATTCAATATTGTAATCATAGAGTACTAAGAGAAAATGAATAAAAGCCAGCTGTCAAATTTCTGTAAAAAGGGAATGGTTCCATCTTAACTCAGAAAGCAGCAATGGCTAAATTGATTCAAGGAACAGACACTAAACTTCAGTATTTCACTTCGAGTATTTTATCCATCCTACTTATAAAGGTGTGCATCCAGCAAAGATTTACACATGTGCTGACTGCCCACACAATGATTAGTAATTTGTGCATAATGAGTTATAACAGCCCCTTCAGATTTACAATCTGCTTGTTAAGTCCACTGACCTCAATAGGACCACTTGCAATAAAAATTAAGTCTGTGAAGGCTTTGTAGGACTGTGACCTTAATTCAAAGTGCTAGGGGAGGGGAAGGAGGACGATTTTCTCCTCAGAAGTGTTTCTATTCTAGCAGCAGTTTGTAAACAGTATTTTTTAACAATCCAAATAACTTAAATATAAAATACATTAAAACAATATTTAAAAGTGATTTACAACTGACTTTAAAATGAATTTAAACAATCCTCGGGAGGGAAAAAAAGTAACTTTCCAGTGTGCTCTCCATATTCTTTAGGGCCTAGTGCTGCTCTAGTCTTTTTAATCATTATGGCAAAAATGCAAGCCGCTGTCTCCTTTCTACATATTTCTCTTCCAAAATTACTAGAAGACAACATTGCCCAGTTACTCAATATAGCAGATGATTCTCCTGAAGATGGAATCATTTCAACAATTTTATTTTCCTTTCTTCACTGAAGGGAATACACAGCTGGAACTTCTCCACATAATACACAATGGAAAGGAAGCTAACCATTCAAACTTCAGAGACAGCACATTCCAGACTATAACAGAGAGCTACCACTGCTATGCAGAATGGAGTGCATCTATATACATACAAGTCGAAAATTTCTTTTTTTTTTTTTTTTTGCTAGTGATACTTAGTACTGCACATCCTTAAAAATAAAGGCTCAGGCCAGGATTGAAGTGTGTTTATTTAAATGGATAAAACAATCCTGCCCAATGTACTTTTCAAAACCTGTGGAAACATTACAGCAACTCTGGATTTCTTCATGATTTGGTGAGGCAATACATACCTTGTAGATATATTAATGTTCTTCTTCTTATTTTTTCTAGATGTTCTATTTCTATTCCAATTCATATTTGGTACATTTCCTTCCTTTTTCTCCTGAGGTTTCTTCTTCCTATATGGATCTTCTTGCTAAAGGTAAAAATATGAGCTGAGACAATATGTACATTATAAAATTAATTTAACTCTGTCAATGAACTTCATTGGATTTTTCTACCTAAATTTCTTTGGACAAAATGACCTGACCCAAGTGCATAGTTACTTCATGATTTAGTGCCTTTCCACAGCACATCTTTCCAGCACCATCAATTTGACCAGCCTTTCCAAGACTCTGTCCATCAAGACAGAAACAGATGATGAGAAAAATTTCCGAATTCCCAAACTTAGCATTTTCCCCTTCACAGCATCTAGCTCTGACTTCTAGAGAAATAAAAAAGTGGAGGGAGAAAAAGTAAAGGAGTCAATAAAATTCCCAATGTGCTAAAAACAAAAAACATCTGCCAGATTTATGATCAGTTTGTGTGCAAGTTCAGCAGCAATAAATCCTCCCTTTCCTCAACAGCTGGGGGGGGCAGGGGAAGGCATTCATTTGAATTACAACTGAGGAAATTATGGAGTAAGTTCCCAACAAATAATAGTCATTTCAAAAAATGCAAGAAACAAACTGAGCACCATCACCCACACATGGAAAGAAGTTTGTAACAAGAGATCCCAAAAAAAGACTAGACCTTTTCTTTTCTGACATATTCCCAAGCATGGTTAGTGATTCTTCCTTACACTTTTTTGCCACGGGATTCCTATCCAGTAGACAGTATACAAATATAATCCAAATTATTGGGTTTAATAAAGTTCTGATAAAGTTCTTTTAGTGTTTTATGCTGCCTGCAACAAAGGTACAGTCTGATGTGTTTATCATGCTCAGAAACCAGAGGTGAAGAATGATCCTTCTCAGCAACTTTGCAATCTGTTAAGGAGCTTCTGCCTGCTGCATTCTCAGATGCAAATTTCTGATGCAAAACCCTGTATCTGGAGATCAGGTCTGCAACTGAAGGCCGATATGCCCACCTTCCCTCCAGAGAATGTTCCCACATCATCAGTGTGCCTGACATCCAGCATTAGATTCCAGTATGCACGTGCTGCTCTGACAGTAACAATCTCTAGCTCTGATATGGCCAATATCACAATATAAGAGCTGTTTTAATTTTTACACAAATTGTTCATCATTCTATACAGCAGCATTAATACACAATGAAAGTGGGACAGCACATCTACTTACTTCCTCAGTCATATGAGTGTTTCAGATCTGTGACTGTATGTAATAGTTCCTACATACACATACATAACTATATGTGTACACATATACAAATAAACAATAAAAAGATAATCTTGAATTTGAAAAGCAGAAAGATCACAATACAAACCTCAGAACAAGTAATCTCCTCTTTTGTGCAGCATGGAGGCTCTTCCTTAGGTCCCTTATTAATCTTTTTCTCTGTGGAAGGCTTTAGGTTGATCTGCCTTTTTAAAGTCTCGCAGCTTTCTGCTTCATTCCTGAGAGGCACTTGCTGGCTATTTCCTGCAATTAAACAGTAAAAGCAGTTTGGGAAGAGAATGGGCTCCTAATCATAACCACTACCTTTCTTTACAAACAGAACTTGTGTTGCTTTCCAAAACACTAGGATAATAATCTCTAGGCTCATGACATGAAAATTTCAAAATCAAAAGCTAAATGCTGTGTAAAAAGTCTTAGTTGCAAAAAGTAGCTCTGTGGTTGGTGTGGTGCTGGTTGGTTCATGTTCATGAGCACACCACTCCTAGCACGTGCATAAATTACACAAGTCCCACTCATCTTATCTGAATTTGAGCTATTTTGGGTCTCAGCCACGGATCTGTAAGGTAGAATCTGACCCTAGAGCATACTGGGCTAACAAAACAAAAAGAAAAAAACCTGCAAGCTGAATAGGCAGAAGACTTTATAATAATGGGTAAATCAAACTAAAGACAGCATTTACTTGGTGCTTTACGCCTCTGAAGTGCCCTCTGCGTTCACTATGAAGACAAGGGAAATCATCCTTTTTTAGGACTGTTCCACATTAAAAGTTCCTTTTCTTGAGAGACTTGTGAGGGAGAATTATTATTTTGGTGTAACAAAGTCCAAAAGGTGAACGATTCAACAGTAAGCCTGCCTCAAAAACTAGCTGAGTTGTCCAGTTGAGCCAAAATCCTTGCCTGGACCCTGCCAGTGCTGGACAGGACAGCATTAACTTCACTTCTGATCAGTTCCAGGTATCTCAGATATCTACAATACATCTACAGTGATGTGCTATCAAGACTCTTGGTGCTTTGCATGAGAAATGTCATCACTTATTGAACTGAACTGGTCTTCTCAAATGGGAAAGGCAGACCCAAATGTTTTTATGGTTTCCTACCAACCAACTACAACATCCTAGCTCCAAGTCAGACACCTTCTCCTCTCTGGAGCAGGCAGCCATGATGACTGTAAAAGGAGTGCTTGTGAATGAAACATCAGGCGAGGGAGGCTGATAGAACTCTGAAGAACCTTCTGTTGACCTCCAGCATACAAACTTGCAAGTACCCGAGGTCTTGAAGACTCCCTGTTTGCACCACATCTATAACTATAATCAAAATACAAACACTGCAACATGGTACTTTTTAGACTTATTTATCCCACGAAACATCTTGAAACAACTTGAAATACTCACATCCCTGATAGTACAGAAAACCACAACTGCTAATAGACAACAAGGGAGGTTACCTTTAGCGCTTTACCACTGAATACAAGTGGCTGGTAATTGTGTCAGAATTCCTGAAACCCTCTCTCAAGATGGAAGTTTTATCAATGAAAGTAAGTCCATTATCTCCCAACTGGTTTATAATCATGATTTCCACAGCCTGTACCATGATTTCCACAGCCTGTACTCAAAGCTACTTTCCTCTACACACAAATACAGTTAAGACATAATTACTGACTCCTACATCCCCCTCTCCCTCCCCCCATCTGATCTCCTAATTCAAAGCAAAGAATAAACAAAACTACAGTTTAGGAGCACAAGGCCAAAGTACTTTGTACATATGAGTGAAACTATCCTGCCCCCACCTGAGACTGCACACTTGTACCCGCTGTATCTCACAGATGATGACACGATGGGAAGCAACGGGCCCATGGTAACAACTACACAAGACAGCAGGGCATGAGATCCTTCTGTGATGGCTCACTAACTAAATAAACTCTGCCACAGCTAGTTTTCAGCATTCAGCTACTTTGCCAAGTGCCTCAGTAAAGCCAAGCTTCCAGAGGATACGTTCTCCTACCCTGCTCCTGATTTTTCCCAGGTGTTCTTTTGCTGCTGTTAAAATATATTGAGCTATTGAGCTGTGAAGCTAAGAGGTAGGACTTCCCAGGCAGCTTATTTTCACAATTAAAAAACAAACAAACAAAAAAAACCAACCAAACAAAAAAATACAGCTGTGCAATTACTAAGAGAACGACTGATCTGCAGATTCCTACAAAATGTAAGTTCATAGCATTCTGACATCAGTTTTTTGTTATTTTAGATAGTTTCATCAAAGGGGTTCTGCATATCCAGTTCTGAATGTTCTTGCTTGGTGACTAAGTATCAAGCACCATATTGTCAGTGGACTTGAAAATTGCAAGCTAGGATGCTTCTGAAAATCTGACAAAGGCAATTTGTGTCTTATAAGCAGATCTATGATATCAATTATTTTAACTGTTAAAATGCTACAGCACAAGATTGAAATCTGTAAACCAAGCAAACTTAAGACTTATGAAACAACTTTCAATGCAAGCTACTTCCTTAGGAGTGTAAACAGATAAATCACAGTGAACACATCAGAAGTATCACATCTCCTTGTCCCACACAAAAGACAAAATTCTGATCACAGTGAACTTTTCAAAATATTTCACCTAGTAACTTAGAATAATAGAATTTGGAAAAAAAAAATTACCACTGATTTTCCTAGAAATTTCCTGCAGTTCCGGCTGTTGTTGAGGTGAATTTCTGCACAAGTGACTTTCAGGTAGCTTCTTGGACATCTTCACAGGACAGAACTCCTGTTCTTTGAGCTCAGCTACATTTTCTGAAGTTTTAAGGTTAGTTTCCTTAGGAAACATACATGTTTGAAGATCTTCCTTCAGATCACACTCTGAAGAAGTATTTTTAATGAGAACTGTATTTTTCAGTGTACTTTCTTCTTTACCCAGAAAGTCTTCTGGAAGAGTTAAATTCTTGTTAACGTTTATGCCATTTGCATATTTCAGAGTTACCCAGTTCTCACTGACAACATCAGTGCAAATGTCCTCTTTTGGTGCTGAGATTTGGTTCTCTGCAATCTGATTCTGTTTCTCATCAGTAGCTGCAATGGCACTGCCAGCTGCTGTGTTTGGTTTCTGCTTACTGTAGTAAACCGAACATTTGTGTTTCTTTTGAGAATGGCTGTAGGTCGCAGGACTTCTCTTTGCTGCACTCTGACTTCGGTTGGAAGAAGTGCCTACAGACAGGAAGCCCTTCCCTTTACCTTTATCTGAGGAGCTATAGGAATCCATAAATGTCTTGCAACTTCCCCTAGAGAAGAAATTAGTTTTTTGGGATTATTTTTCTTTACAAAGCTAACATGAATTGCTTTATGAGACATTTTTGTAAGAAAAGAAAGAGGAGCATATTCTCAAATTGCACCATGAAATTGCATCAAGTCTTAACTTTATCATACATCTAAGCACATTCTGATTCAGTGGGAGTTGAGTAAGACTAAGTATGTGCTCAGACTTCAAACACACTTACATATTGCAGTGTAACTGACCACTCAAGAGGGTCAGATTTGAGAACCATCAATGTATTTTCCATTCTTTCCATGGCTGCCACACATGGTGTATACTTTACTTTCATCACACAATTTTTCCCTATGTACTACTGGCAATATACTAGATTAATAAATCCTTGAGTTCTTCAATTTCTTTTGTGTGGACATAAATATACACCATAACACTGAAAATTCTCTGAAAAGAGGTTGCTTGGAACACCACCTCCTCTAAATCAGCCCACAGCAGTATCACAATATAAAAGATAGAAAGCATCACTCCAAGGTACAAAAGAAGAAAAAAAAGTATTTTTACTTGTAGGAATCAGAGCTGATTACGTCAACAGAGTTGCTGTTTTGCTGCGGTGAAGAATTAGGATTTGGCCTCTGTCTTGATTTCATGAACTCTGCTAGAATATACTGGGCTTGCTGGAAGGCTATCAGAATCACTCCGAGCAGCGACAAACTGCCAAAGAGAAGAACAGATCCTGACGTCTACAACTTCCACGAATATTCAGTGAAAGAGTTAAAAAGCTTCCAAAAAAATGCACTTTTCAAGTATTTTGCTATTAAATTCTAAGTAAAAAGACAGACAAGAAAACTCAACATGGTTTTAAAAAGTAATACTTGCAATAGTCTTCCTTTTTTTCCTTATAGCCCTTACTAGTTATTAGCTCTATAAAATAACTCAATTTTTAAAAAAACTAACATAGGAAAAGTTCCTTCTAAAAAAGCTAGTCCTTGAGTTAGAGATAATTTAGAAGTCTCACAACAAGTCAATGACTATATATCGTAGTATGATACCCATCAGTCTTCTGAGTGCATTCTATTCATTCCTGATAGTCATGTCGTTATTTTGATATTTATTTAATACTGTCTCTTTCTTTTCCTTGAGAAAATGCTGGCATAAAATGAGCTACAAATGCTATCGTATTTCTGAACTAAAAATGGAGCTGCAAAGTATCATCTTTATACATGGTGTATTAATTGCACCAAAAATAAATGGATCAGAACAAAAATCTTTGTAATTTGTCAAACCACCTTCTCAGTCATGCAATATAAATTTTGTTAGCTGGAAAACCGAACAAGAAATTCCTGATTTTTCAGATCCTTACAGTCCCTTTGTGTTGTATCTAGAACCATGTGGTCACTGCTATTGCTTCATTTGTGCTCTGTTTTCAGTGTCAAAACAATGCAAACAGCACCACACTGTGCATTGGGATCTCGAGTATGCATCAGCACATGTATGTTTTACAGTGGTGACATTCACAGTAACTGCTTATTGTAGGAATTCGGGGTTGGTGTGATGAAAGCACTCAACATCACCTGTGCCCAACACAGCATTCAGTTCACACTACACAGTGTGAAAGGTCAGCAAAGGAAGAAAAAAAAAGCAGTACATGTAGAAGCAGAACGCTTCATTGTTCTACAAAGGTACAGTCTTCTTCAAAGCAGTTTAGCATGTGCCAGAAAAGTCAGCTAACACAAGCCCCACCATCTTTCTGGGGTAGCCCGTTTTGCAGTGTGCCTAGCAAAAACTAACTATAAACACAAATGGTTTTTTACATGTGGAAGGAGTAAAGAAGCAGAAGAAGAAGCAGGTCCTCAAGTAGTTGTCTGAAACTATAAATAAAATTCACATTAATTTTCCAGGAATACTTAAAGAGAATCTTCAAGCCCACTCAGCTCTATTTATAACATTCAGATACTAACATGTTACATGTGTGTCTCTACTGTGGTGGGAGTAAGTCTTCTAGTATCCTGAGAATTCCCATGAGGGTATCCTAGCCCTTTTTCATTGCAGCCTTAACATGGAAGTTTATCAGGAGGAGCAGCAAGAAATGCTTGCAAACTCCATCACCACTACTGTTACCAAACCTAAGCTGTCACAGCCACCTGGCACTCGGGAGATGGATGCAGTAGAGATTTAAGGCCCTATCATCACAAAAAGTCTAACACAAGGCAAAAGTGCTTGCTTCTCTTTCCCTGGCAGGTCCCTTTCAAACCGATGCAAGGGCCCTGAAAGCATTACCTTACAAAGAGGACAGTGAGCCTCCAGAAAGACTCCTCCCAGCTGGGGCCTGGCACCACATCTGCACATAGTGGTAACAGATGGTGAGGAAGAGTCACATTGAGCGTGAAGTGGAACTCCAAATCAGCAGCAGTCACCAGTGTAAGCTCACGAATTACCCACGAAGATGTAAAGTCAGGAGTGAATCTATAAGGAAAACCAAACAGAACCGGTGTTATTTTGGGCTGAATTTAGTTTTCTGAAGTCACATTGATACGAAAAATACAAAATAATTCCTGATTTAATAATATGAAAAAAAAAGGCAATGAGATAAATGTCTACTATCTGCTTAAACTATGCACGTGGCATTAGCACCTAACAGAGGTTATCTTCAGTTGGTAATATACATGGTTTTCTTGTGACTCTTCACAATACTCTCGTTAATATGACTCATTTTCCTTTTCTGAAGGAAGTGCACATAAACAACTCAAGTTAAACAAAACACTCTTTAACAAAGCACAGTTGTCAAAAGTACAGGCAGGGTTATTTCAGAATGGGCCAGGTACTAGGGTACAAAGCTGGAAAGATAGGGAAAGCAGAAGAAAACATCAGATTTGTCTCTTCCTCCACACTTCCCTGGCCCATCTCATTACTCTATTTGACTGCCACAGGTAGTGCTAGAAGGTATGACTTGCCTTTTTAATCAGTAGACATGATACTTGTTGTATAGGAAACCACAGTTACTTTAATACAGTAATATTAACTCTACTTATGCTTAAGTCAAGTCTTTCACTCAAGAGGATTTTAAAAAGAATCAGTTTTAGACTACGTTTGGAAAACATGACTAGAGTGTGGTAAGACTACTTGGAACGCACTAGAGAATAACAATCAAATTAAAAATTGTGGCAACTCTTTTGCTTTAATTTATTACTTCATAATGCACTGATAAAAGTATGTATGCTGCTTTTTAAAAATTAGGAGTGCTATAAAGAGACATTATTATATTATCCATTTGTTAGTATTACCCTTAGGGAAAGGCTTACAAAATTTACATTCAAAATTTTGTGTGTGGGTATGTTTTTGGAGTATTTGTTACTGAAATTAATTATTTCAAATTGCACCTAACAGTATTTTGTCAGCAAATTTGTCAGTGCTTACACAATGCTGATCTCTCGTGATGAGTTCTGGGCCAGGAAAAATTCCTGACAGTCTAACACTTCAAATCCATATCCTTGGCAACTGTAACCATTGATTTTCATTGCTGAAATTGTTATAGGAAGAGGCCCAATATTCTCTACTTTGAAGTTCTTCGTAATGGATAGAATTTGCTTGCTGTCTTTCAGTTCTTGAAGGAAAAAAAGAGAGCAATCATTTAACATAATTATTTTCTTACATTTATAAGTAAATTGCTATTTTTACTTACAACCTAATAAAAAATACAGATTTAATATACACTGTTTTGCAGTAGTGTATTTTGAGAACTTTTAACCATTCTCAGTCAGTGTTTTGTAAAAACAGAATCTACACCCCTTATGACCAAGCTGTTCAGCTTTTAACATTCTGTTTACTTAACATTAATGTACCATATCAGCACCACTACAGAGTAATGCAGCCAGCTACAAAACTAGAGACCTGTGTTTTCTTACTCACGTCGTCTGCAGTCCATTAGCGTAGCTTCTGGCACCTTGAATCGAAGAGATCCTCCTGCACCAGGTAGTCTTCCCCCTACTTTAAGTAATTCTTTGGCTCCAAAGCCTTCTACATTGACCACATCCAGAACAGTTAAGTTGTTTCTGCCATAATATAAAAATCAAGCAATCAGTCACTAAAACACAAATTAGGTTTGCAAAATGACGGCTTTGCTCTCTAGGTGCCAAACCAAGACAACAGTGTTTCAGTAACAGTCAGTGGCCAAACCTGGACAAGATTTCCCCAAATAGAAATGGGATCACTCCAGAACCAGTCACTAGTGGGTTTGTAAGCACTGCCACTGGATAACAATTGTGCCATCTAGTAAAAATGTTTCCTTCCTCCATAAGCCCTTTTCCTACAAAGATAACCAATGTTTGGCTGCACATAAGACTCACTGGACACGTAAATCCTATCATTATGGAGTCAAGTTGAAAATAGCAAAGCTACGCAATGTGTTTCTCTCTTAACCCAAAATTACCTCAGTATATTCATGTACATTTTATAACTCAATGACCACATATCAAGAAAATAAGACTAATTTTTAATGACTGAGACATAAGGCACAAACACACTTGAAGCAGTTTTTATAAAATCGGTAATATTCTGACTGTCAAATTTTGAGCATTTGTCCATGCTTCAGGATTTGCAAATAGATTTTCACATTGAGTTGTTTGATTCTGACTTAAAACTGAAACTTGGCTTACCTGATTAAAATAAGGGAAATTACTCTTTTGTAGTCAAGCGGTGTAAAAATTACACCCACTTTTCTGGTCTCCAGTGGCTGTAAACTTAACAAAAGCAGCTCAGAACTGCATTTCTTGCTGATGAGATCCTCTTGATGTGCATTCTGTTAAACAAAAATGCACTTCTTATTCACAGAAAACATGTGTGTTTAAAGATGTCAATAAAGAAAGTACTGTATTGTTACTTAGCACCACATAAGATATTTTTGGCAAGGTGCAGAACCTGCTAACTTGTAATACAAAAGTCTTTCATTTTGACAACATAAAACATCAGATAATGTTGTTTATTTGAGCAAAAGTTCATATTACAGCACTTATTATGAGGAATGTATTACTTCATTTTTTTAAAAACAGTTTTTATTTGCTTAGATGGAAAAGAAATTATATAGTGTCTTTCATACTCGAAGAATCCTGAAGCACTTCACAGCACAAGAACTGACAGTGTACTGATTGCACAGGGAAATGTGGCAACCATTATACCCTCAGCATATGACTTACAACTTGATTTAAGTGAGAAAGGGACTGTTGGCAAATATGCTGATCATTTGAGTCACTGGAAAGAAGCCAACGTGAATTCCCTACTGTATTAACTGAAAACCAGAATTACCAGAAGTTCACTTAGTCTGGAAATAATGTAAATTTTTGGTTTGTTTCTTTTTGATACCATTGCTTATTCTTTCTGCCATTATAGAAATGAAAATATCCCCAAACTTGCTCTTCCAGAACTGGGGGTCTCTTCTTAGAAAGGGGTGATCAGATACTTAAAGCAGTCAAAGCAACCATAAACATTCCAAAACAGGCTCTTGTGGTTGCTTTTCATTTATGGCTGTTTTATTAACAGCTTTTCTGATCTTTTCCAGTTCAAAATGTTTTTATTCTTAACTCTATTTTATGAAAAATAATATACAAAAACTTTCAGAACCTGCATTTAACAGGTAGTATTTATTAAAAGCAAGCCACATACAACATTTGCAAACTTCATCATGTCACTCCCTAAAAAGATATGCATGCACTCAAATGTGAGCCTAACAATTCATTACACAGAAAGTGAGTAGGGAAATGATGACAAATTGAAAAATTTGAATATTAAGGACTAGTGATTTGTTTAACAAGCCAAGCTCTTCAAATCTAAAGAAAAACATGTGTTGCACACACTGATGCAAAAATGTACGACTATGTTCCATTTGGTCCAGAGTATGGTGTATGAGACTGTTGAAATTCAGTCCTACCCACATACTATCTTCTCTTTTTTAGAGTGTGCCTACAGGCAAGGGTTTATGAACTGCTGTCTTCTCTCTTTTACAACACATCTTACAGCTGTTGCCAAAAAGGAAAGATCAGCTTTGATTAGTGCAGCAAACATATTCTTTTCGTTCTGCAAGGTACAAAAATTTCATTAAGGTCTTAAAGCATATGTGCAGAAACATGTATCTACATAGGACATTAAAGATGAGTCCAGAGCATGCCCAAACAGCAAGGAAAATACATGAATTCTGGGCTTTTGCACAAACCAGAAGTCTAAGAAAAAATTCTTTGCATGCTCTGGATGGTACTCTGGTCATCAGAATGTACCAAGATCCCTGATACAGCACCTGCTCTGTTTGTCACCCATGACACAACATCTCACAGTTTAACCACAGCTCTGGTGTGGCACAGTCAAGTGTTATCACACTTATGTAAAACTTAGGCAATGGGAACTAGCGAGAACCATGACATTCCGGACCTGAACCTGGGAGTTGCAATGACACGAAGTTGAAATGTAGAAATACAGCCTTCTCCTTAGCTAAAAGCTAAGTCTCAACAGGGAACGCAAACAGTGGCCTCCTCAACACAGACACACTTATGTGCAGGCATGCATGCACTCCCTTCCTATAGTTTTTGAGTCTGTTTTGAAAACAGACTCAAACTCAGAAAAACAATTAACTGCAAAGATACAAACCTGACAGAGAATCAAGAAAATACTATGTCTTAAACAGTACTTAGGAACAACTAAGTAGCATAGCTAGATAAAGCTTTCTCTAGTGTGTCAGACCACTTCTTCTACCAAAAGTAGCCATCTTACCCTGTGAGAACATTCATCCATTAGCCTGAATTCAGTGGTTGTGAAATTAACAGCTTGCACATTTATGCCGAACCTAAATAAACCAAAGCAAAAAGTTAAGCACTTGAAACCCAGCCTGTCAGAACTGAATTGACTTATTTTCACATGCTGGCATCCATTCTTAAATAAAGACTATTATTACAATTTCATTTTGGCAGATGTGAAATATGGGTCTGCATTTTAACAGAATACACTACAAATCAGTTTTACATGGATTACACACATTTGGAATACAGACAAATGGCTGGGCATTTTAGATATGTCAGTGTACAATATTGTAAATGCTCACAGTCAAGAAATAAAATTTCTAAGACACGCAAATACAAATTCCCCAGAGCTTCTTCTGCCTGCATAACTGTTAAAAAGTAATAATTACTACATCTCATTAATTTACTCAAATATCTCCCTTTCTGCTCATGATTTGTTTGGGACAAATTCCTGTTCTCTATCACATCATTTGCAAATCAAATTCACTTAAAGTAGTTGATTATTATTATAAATTATAAGCATTTGACATGAAGGTATTAAAAACTGACATGAGAAAACCAAAAAGTAAAATTTAGACTATAGAGGACCTCCAGCCACTGAACTGAAAACTCATTTGCCACAACTGTCTATGACATTAGCTTAAAAAGAACCAGTTCATGGATATGATGTCTGGCAAACCTTGAAGATCTTCAGCAATGAAAGTGTGAAAATACAGAGAAAACGTAATTTAAAACTACTAGAAAGAGTCTCTGGAACACAATCACATTTAGTATGCAAACAGATGTAGTTACTAATGTGCATATACACACACACACACACACACACACATATATATATATGCACATACACTTACCTATGTAAAGAAATGAGGTTAAGGAAGCAATTACACAGCAATCTGAACCCCAAACATTCAAGTTACACTTCAGCACATGAGTAAAATCCCCCTGTCTCTAACCAAGCAGTCCTACCAACTACATAATTTTCTCAAAGTGTGACAGCCAGGGCTTACTTTGGTGAATTTCAGCTCTCCTCACTGTGCCTCTTCATTGCTCATCTAACTCTAATCTAGATTTCTCATTAGATCATCTCAGTTCTAAAACAGGAAGTCCAAAACAATGCAGAAACATTTACTTAGCTGGCCCTAAAGATTTATGGTGGGGTTCCTGTCTCTGGACCTGAATTTTTCTTCCTGGTTCCTCTGTCCTCTATAACTGGGGTTATTACCTAAGAAAAGTCTAAGAAGAAAATTTTTCCTGGTGGGACAGTTCAGATACTACCTTCTCACTGATCAGTCTACAGACCCTGTATAGATGGACACCAATGAGCATTGTGGAGAGATGCACATCCCCAATTCTCCAAGTTGTTTACCTCACCTGGGCACTAAGCCTCAGAAGCTAAAAGATGACTAACTATAGTTTACATCTGGCAGACAGAAGCTTGCTTAAAACATACTCAATTTGTATTTTATCAATGATGAGATACATTACAAAGTCATGCACCATACAGGAAGCTGCTCTGAACATGATTATATCTTCCAAAATGCGTCAGAACATTGTTCCCACCTAAGTGACACTTTGAAAAATTAAAAAACTCCCATAAGCAACAATCATAAGGCATAGCAAACAGATCTTTTAAAAGGGAAAACAGTATCCTGAGATAGTTATTACCATTTGTTCAGCAGACTCAGTGAAGCTTGGGGATCAGGGTAGTAAGAAAGAGGCAGAAGCTGCAACGTAACTGGGAAGGATGAAGGGTTTCTTAGTACGAAATATTTTACCTAAATAGTTTGAAGGGGAAAAGAAAAAGTTAAAAACTACATATTTGAGAGCTGGACAGCAAAATAATTCAGCATTGGTAATATGATCTGCATTTCCAAGGGACTTCAATCTGGCTTCTGTCTTAATGAAGTATAATCATACATGCACAAGACTGCATGGAACAGCAGGACATGTCACCACAATGTCATAATTTGGAAAATCAGCTAAGAGTGCCCAGTGTGTACAAAAATACAGATTGCTCCCACTCCCCCAACAATCCTTTCATTTGGAGTTTGATTTATGCAGGCAGACATGAACAAAGCTCTTGCACAGAAGAAAGTGCAGTTAGTGAAGTGCCACCCTTTCTCACAGAAGTCTGAGTGCTAGCATGTTATACACATTACTGTAATGACTAACAGTTAAATTGGACACATGGAATATTAAGGTAATTCACAATGTGCATATGAAAACTATTTCCATATGACTGGTTCTGGCCTAGGGTAGGTTAGTAGGGACCTAAATCTGACAAACAAGAAAGGTATAATTGTCAGTGTGGCTGGAAGATTGCTCTGCAAGTGGTGTATCTCTCATAAATGTTTTACACACTTCTGCTACAAAAGGCAGTGGCATGAGGAAGACTTTCCTGTAACCACATACATCATTAATGACAGTACACCCTATCCTTAAATCCTTTGTTCAGTTATTTTACCACAAGCATGTAACTTATACAATGATGCAAGGAAAGCTTTGGCAACCACGAACAACTGTTGGTTAAGACCTACATTGCTTTACTCCTCTCCTTGTGCCCAAATATTACAACTAGGTAGCTAGAAAACTTATCAAAGAGCCAAAGGGATATAAATCTAGTGTCTTAAATTGGATCAAAACACTGATTTACCAGCAGTATGAAAATGCTAAGCAACACCAAACATTAACCACAGACTTCGTTATTTAAACAAGCTAAACATACATAACTCAGAAAACCATAATAACAACCATCCTCACCATACTACTTTTAACGGCTGTGGCACTGAAGTTGAGCGTAAGGCTGGGCTCTGTAGTCAATCGCGGCAAGAAAAAGGCAAAGGATTCCTCTTCAGACTTCTTCTGCTGAATAAAGTGTGGTGATCCTAAAATACTTCTCCTGCTTTATTGGCAAAACCAGAAAACGTTGTTATTTTTTTTCTTTAATTTCAAACAAAGAAAAAAGAAAAAAGATGATTTGCCAGGTTCTATAATTACATCAACTCATCTTTCCTTGAAAATGCTCTTTACAAAACAAAACCCATAAAGCTGTAACCCTAGTAGCAGAGAGCCAGTGTAACTTATGTATAGGTACACCAGGGACTAAGTACCCTGGAAGCCATTCAAAGACCCTAATCCTGAAAGGACTGCTACGCAACCTGTTGATGAAGGAGTCATGCAACTCCATAAACGATCTGGTAAAACATGCTTTGACTGCTTTCATGCTAGGTAGCCATGGTGAGGTAACTACAGTCAGAACATTATTTACATTCTAAAGTTCAAGCATCTGAAAAGCTTACTTATGGCTTGAAATGAAAGCTGCGTGTGTTCTGGGGTGCTCTGAAATGCCAGGTGCTTCAAGACAACCAACTTAAGTGTAGGAAGGTCCAAAATGTTTTCTTCTAATTAAGAATACTTTAGAACAAAAATATTCTTTCTTAAAACACTGTACTGGCTTGAATTAAGAACTTTAACAGATTCTGTACAGACCTGCAGGCTTCCCCATGTCTTATTTTTTGCCATCTTTCATAAAGGTCACTTGCAAGTTCAGAATCCAGGTCCCAGGCAGAATGGTCCAGAGAGAGACTCTTCTGCCAACGCAGATTTGCTAAAACGATAAGATTTTTCATATTTTACAGAGATAATATTTGCTTTTTCCATCAGCCTACTTCTGAACATGAATAATCAGTATCTGCAAAGGGTCCAGACCCAAAAATAAAAAAGGCAACCCACTTTCTCCCTTCAAAGTAAGCATATGTGAGGGTATATAAATTACTTCACATATCAGATTTGCTTAAGGAAAAACATCTGCTAAGCCACAGTAATTGTACATGCAAACAGAGTACGTGTATTGCACAGGCTTATATGCTCTAGTAAGCCCTTTTTACTGCCACCATTTCTAATGAACGACATCGAAAAGTCATCATGTTATCAGTAGTCTACACAGTACTCTCCACTAATGCCAGGAAAATATCAACATAATATACTAAATAGTGTTAAAAAATTACAGTAGCACAGCAGGGAGCAAAACCAATCCCACAGTTTGGCAGAAATGGTGTTTGCATTTTAGCTTCTCTTCTAGGTGCTGATAATTTTCTCAAATCCTTACGATAAATTGCAAGGATTTACAACAGTCTACAGATTGACACCTTTTAGAAAGCTAGACTCATATTGGTTCAAGCATTTTCAACATAGTAGAAAGGAGTTAAAAAAGCAAACCTCTTTGGTAGCTAGAAAAAAAGTACTTTGTTTTACAATCCTTAATGCTTAAAGTGATGAATTGAGATTGATGATGAATGAAATAATCTGGATACAATTTCTCTAGGTCAGTATTTTCAGACTTGTGCACTACACTTTTTTCTTTAACAAATACTAGTATCCTAAACCAGAAGACAGAATACCTGAATGTAAAGATCTGATACTTTGTATTATCAGAATGGAAAGAAAGCAAGCAATAAGGATTCACTTCTATCAGCCATATTCCTCTATATAGATTTTTTAAAAACACAAAAAAGTAAACATTTGCTTCTAGGCTAAGTATCTAAGTGTGCATGTGTATCAATAATTCTTCAAGTCACATGTTTCTGTATGTCATTTCAATTTTCCTTTTTACATTTGACTGACTACTACTGCCTTCTTCATATCCTCACACAAAAATACATTCAGGAAAGCACTCACTTAAAAATTTAAAGCCAATGGTACCCAGCTGCCTTCTAAAATTCCCTACTACACAGAGATTAAAAAGCACTGTTCTGAGTCAGCTTTTAACAGATTCAATATTCTTTAGGCAGTATCATACCAATGTAATAACTCAAGATATATGTTGATAAATTCCAACCAATCATCACCGTTTTACAATCCAAGGAGAGTCTCAAATACTAAGTCTAAAAATACGTTTCAAGACAGAACAATAACAGCAACGTGCTATGGAATTAGAGGTTTGAAATAGTGCACCATGTACTCAGTACAGGTAGGTCACAGCCATTTATATACTCCCAGAAAAGCCGAAGTTTTTTAAAAAACATAAAACTAAGTATTTGTGTGAACAATCTCATTATTTTCATTACAAGTCCTGCTACATAAAATGAATTTTCTACAATAAAACTACTGACAGATGCCAAAAAAAGCCTGAGGTGAGCTTACCTGAATCCGACTTTCCCAAGTAGCACTGAATATCACAGTGGGCAATTGCTTCAAAATTAAGATCTCCCTGCTGGAAAAACAAAACCAAAATGACTGACCATATGGTAAAACAAGAACAAATTTCAGTTTCTCAGTGCATAATTTCAATAATTAAAAAAAAAAATAAATTAAAAATAGAGAACTATAATTCCATCACTGTTCAACTTTGGGGACTTTCTCAAGCTACAGAGCAGTTTCACAGGTACTTAAGCTTTTCTTTCAGGACTAAGGAACAGATTTCTGGCCTGAGAGAGACATTGCAGCTGGGTTTGCAGGGCCTAATAATAAATCAATGCAACTGAATACAATACCTTGGACACAGTCGCATATATCTGCAGAGGTATTTCAAATATCACTCCCACATTTGTGGCCAAACAAATACTAGAGAGCACATTCGTTACAGTGTCTTTCACACTGAGCTTCAAAGAAAATACATTCCAGCAGCCTGGAGGTAGAGTCAAAGGTTCATCAAAGTTCAGAATCTAGAAAGAATCAAACGAAAACTGAATTACAATTCATACACCATTTTTGGTGCAAGCGGTACCTTGAAGAATGTAATCTTTCTCTTTTCTCATGCATTTGCTGTTACTACATGCACATATGGACCCACACAGTGCACATACGCAAATCTCCTATCAAAATATAAAAAGAGACATTCAGATGTATTCATAAACCAGATTTGCCTGGTTTGAATCAAGCAATTGTGGGAGTAAATTATTGGCTTCGCCTTCTAAACTTCAAAGCTCATCTACGCACTAAAGACTTCCATTATGGCCTATGAAGAAATGCTGAATCCTGAAGAGCACAAACACACATGTAACAATTCTGAGAACAGAGCAAGAGTCTATAATTTGATGCATCTGTAGCTGCAACCCAAATGAAAGAACATTTATTAATAAAACAATACAAAACTAAGCTGCACAGTGAATAACGCCTCTTGAGACAGTAAGCTCTTCAGAACCTAACAGTTACAGATACCTCTATTTTTAACTGATTCCAACCAGCTCTGAGAACACCAAATTCTTCAAAGGCTCTATTTTGTATGTCAAAGGTCCATATCCTTAAATCAGAGACAAAACACTGTATAAAGAAGAAATAAAGCTTACCTTTACTATGTTCTTTGTTTCTCTGGCTATGAAGACTTCATTCAATTCAATGCTGAAGTAAAAATTATTTGTAAACCATATGGACCAAAATCCTGAAGTATTGTGATGTGGTTCTATATGAAACAATGCTGCAGAAGGATCTATATCAAAATACCTGTAAGTAAATCCAGAAAACAAAATACATCTGCAATTGTCCTTGAGCACACATAAGTGGCCCATACAAGAGAAGATATTCGGTATTCCTGCATAATGAAGCTCTTTTAAATTTTTACAGAGAAGAACAAAATTATGTCCTTTGTAATAATTACATAAGAGAGTAAAAATTTACAAAAACCATGTAAAAGAGGTAGGCAAAAAACTCTACCCTCTGGATATGCTATAGTACAACATTGCTTACTGTGAAACAGTAGGTTGGGTGAAATTGGCAAAAGATGACTGAAGAAAGAAAAGACTTCATATTTTTTCTAAAACTACCCAGCTTCTGCATTACATTAACAAGGTTGCTTGTTAATAAGACTAAGCAACATTTACATGATATGAGCTGCTAAGGCATATCTTTTTTTTCTTGGGATAAAATACATAACTATTGCTTGACATGTCACAGGTCTGTATTGGCAAATGACACAGCAATAACACAAAGAAGCCTCTTCACTGCCCCTGGAATCATTCAATGACAAAGCAAGTTAACTTCCTCTCTTAAAAGTACATTACAGTATTTTTATTATAATATCAGTGAGCGTTAACAAACATACAAAAATCCACTGTCAACCTACCCTTCCGTTACAGGACAGGAAAGACAGGCTTTTAGTGTTGTAGTGCCTTCCAATACATTGTTCTTCTTATTGGCAGAATAAAGATTTTCACTGTCACAGGATGCAGCTGGGCACAGAGCAGACACACAGAATAGATCAGCCAGGACAAAAGCATATCCACAATGATTTTCATGTGAAGATTTGCAAGAACACCACAAAGGGGAACATTTGCTGGTCCAACCCTCACAGAGATAAGCAAAGTATTTAATTGCTTAAATCCTAATTTTCAGAGCTTTCAAGCCTTGCTTTAAGAACTTATGAATGCCAAACACCTTCGAAAAAAACACACAACAAGGCTGCAAAGAGCAACCTGACCAATTTTAAGCACATGCCATTGGCACAGCATTAACAGTGCACACTGCCTCCTTTTAATAAGTGAAAAACTGCTCTGAAAAAAGAATCATTTAACATAATAGTCCCTTCTTTTTTCTTATTTGCCCTTTATTGGCTAGGAAAAACATGCCTCAGTGTCATTATGAAAGCAGCTTGTTTCATAAAAGTTTTAAGTCTGTACACTGCAGTCTAGTGGTCAGAACAGAAAACAGGCTGGAGTCAGGGACACTGAAATGTCAACCTCTGCCACAAACACGTCTGGTCTCAGGCAAACCTCTTCAATGATCCTGCCAAGAAATGTCACAGAAAATGACCACCCAAGCACAATAGCCTTTTAGAAAATGTATTTGAAACAGAAAAAATGGTATATTGTAAAAGGATGTTGATGAAGCATATTCAATAATTATGCTAACATTTTAGCAAATGTTTTCTTTCCCTTCTTGAAATATGTATAGCTTAGAGCCTTTGATCAGCATAAGAGGAAGCATATATACACAAAAATAGTGGAAGCAATTAGCAGAAAGAATTCATCCTCCTCAATAAAGTCCAGACAAATTGATTTTGAGATCTTTCAGGGTCTCTATTGAAAAAAGCTACCCTTTTATAACCAAATCCTGTTTAATATTATAATCTCTAAATACATGTATCTTGTACCTTTACACGAAACAGAAGCAACTTTTGTAAAGTTAGTAGACGATGAAGATAGCAGTACTGGCTCAAACTCCACAGGTGATGTGTCTTTTTTTGACAACTGCCGTATTTCCTGCAAGAAATACAAGACATCATCATCTTTGTAGCAGTACTACCATTATTAGTATTGCAGCTCCTGTATTAGTCTATCTTCTTGTCAAATTTGCAAACCACCATCTGCCATATCTTCTCATATCTTCTAAATCAACACATGCATTTTTATTCAGGTTAACAGCTCTTATGTCTTAAAAAAAAAAAAATCCATCACTGAATTACAACTCACCATCTCAGGGATTTATTAGACACTTTGGCACATTTTAAAAATTTAGATGTGTGACATTTGCTACCAGCAAAATCAATCTGCTCTTAGAGAAAGCCAGTGAATTAATTCCCCAATCAAATTCAACACCCTAAATTATGACTTCCTGAAGCCCATGATTACCTGTATATGCACAAGGTTGTTTCCAGAATGCATGATATGCACATCTACTGATGAATGACCTGTCCAAAAGAACAAACACCGAGGTAAGTTCACCAAGGATGGAAGCACTCTTGTTTTGTCAGACCCTCATTCGAGAAGCAATCCTAATTTAAATTTAAAATGTTTGTGTGGCAGGTGAAAGAAAGAAAGATGGCTGATGCTGAAGTAACTTTCTAAGGGCCAGAACGATGAAGGAGAGAGATCAGTAAAATCTGTTCTGTATCACACCAGCTACACAAGATCCTGGCTCGCCTGCTTCGCATTCTGAAGAGACAATGTGAAGTCAGATTCAGTGCTTTGGGCTCAAAGCAGGAATGGTCCTATCACCTGGTGGGGTAGCAAACCATTGGCTAAGGCAACTGAAGACAGGTATAACAAGCTTTCAATGGCCAACAAAGTGGTACAGGTGCACTGAGTAACCACTCAGTGCAAAAGCTGTGCAAAGCTGTGTTCCTGTCCACAAGACATGATGAAGATGTAGGGGACCAAGAAAAGAACAGCAGAACAGAATAAGAGATGACTTTTATACTACAGGTGGTCACCCAACTTCCATAAGGAAGACAACTTGAGTTCTTACCCTTGCTTATGCTTGAATTACATCACTATATGCAGGTTCACAGTGAAAGGACACTCTCCCAGTTCACCAGCCACAATTTTTAATAATGTGTGTGCTGTGCTCACCTGCTTGAAAGAAAGACTACAAGTGCCAGCTTCCAAAAAAGGGTTCAAGATGCTGACTATGAGTGAGCAGATGCTCCATATACTCAGAGCTATTTAAAGTGCATGCTCTTCTTCAACCTTTCCAGCTGGCTAGCTCCCCTGTGCAGATCCTGCCTACTACCCGTGTTGCCCACAGACATTAACACAGCACTATATTCCTATCAGTTAAGACTTTCCCCTCAAGACTACACTTCTCTTTTCATTATTCAAGTGGAAGGAAAGCAAGCATTGCTGCTTCCTGTGGTAAAGCCACCAGCGGTACTGATGGAGCAAAACATGGAACTTCTCACCGACAGTAATTCCAAAGGGCCTACAGGACCAAACTCTAACACAGTGAGGACTCAGAACTGCCCTACATTTAACAAAAAACAGCCCTAAAAGCATACTTCTAGTACTTTAACCATTGCAAGTTATAAGAGCGAGCACCCTTGACACAAGAGATGTGAACAATTTTCTACCAGCATCAGAATAAATGTACATCCACAACTCAATATAACAAAGCACTGCATCTCATCGGCAGGGAAACTAGGTTTACAGTGGGTATTTCAGTTTCAGCTGTGAAATATCACATCACAGAACAGGCACAAGGGAAACAGTATATATTGCACATATTGTTTTGTGACTAGATTTTGAAAGGCATTTCTCAAAAGACAAAAGGATGTTCTTTTTTTAACGAGTATGTTAAAAGGACTATTTTAATCTGGATTCTTAAGCAGTTCCTTCTTCTCTAATCAGTTAGTAAAACTGGCAGTCTAAAAAAAGTTATTCTAGGAGACTGCAAAGCTCTATAATAATTTTAAATCCCCTGGATTTAGAGGATTTGCAGCATAAAGAAACTGCAAGGAGTTGATTGTTTTGCCTGTGGAATTCTAGCTTACAAGAAGAAATGACGTGCACATCGGTATTACTTCATTACCCTACTTTCCACAACGGTCACTATTCCCAGTACTGTAAAAACCATTCTGCCTTTACAGTCCCATTATGGTCAATTTAATCAATGGGAAATCAGAAACGCAGTTGTAGAAATCAAAGGACCATGTCATCTTTCCATACTACTTAAGCAGATGCATAAGTGTGGTGGATTGAAGAATGAAAACAGATATAAGAATAAAAGATGAAACAGATAAAAGAAAGAAAAAGATACAGTTTACAACTTTGCAACTGTTACCTTCATGAAGAGAACTGTGTTTATGGTAACTCTATCCTACACAAATTCTCTGACAAGTTGTATTAAACTGAACTGATTTGGTTTCCCTCACTCATGAAATTAAGCTGTAACTGAATTTTATTCAATTTAACACATCAAATTACAATGTATGTATGAAATCAAGCTGTATTACAATTAATAGGCGTATTTAGGACTTACCTGAGGTCTTTGTTTTTTCCACTGCTACATAAACGACAAAAAGATTCTCCAGTAAGTATTGTCTGTGCTCCACAAAATCTTGCTGGGCATTTTCCACTCTTACTGTTAAGCTCATTTCTAGCAGCATTGGGTCATCAGACATAAAACAGCAACCCTGAAGTGAGACAAGGGATATGGGGTGTGTGTGATGGGGGATAGAACAGAAAAAATTCATTACAGTAAGGTATCTTGAGAAATTAATCAAAGGTATTATCTAACAGACAAGGTTTCCAGCACCAAAGTGCTGGCAAAACAGGAGCAATTAGGATCTCCGCTAAAATCTCAGCAGAAACCAAACACAGTGCAAGTACAGACAGCACAGCAAAAACAAAGACAAAAAAAACTAAAAAGGACACTGAACCTTGAGAGAACGCAAATTCATAAACTGCCTTAGTCAGTCTCACCTCAGGGACTGCAAAACAGTTTCCTTTGTTAAATCCTCTGCCTTCAATAAAATGTGCCATAAACAGACTGATGCATGTGTCTTAATGGTAGGAAGACAGTTCATGTTCACTGGTCTGTTTATAGTCAATTTTTCCAAATCCTGTGTTTATTGTCTCCATTTCTCACTGAAGTAATTTTAAAAAAACAAACATACATGTACATTTCTTAATAGAAAACACTGTTGTCTGGCTAGAATACTTCAGATAAATACAAGCAGGATCTTATTTCTATCTGTAAAGAGTGGTTGCTGTTAACATAGCTGAGTCCTAGCAACTAAAAAGACACAGACACCATTTCACACAAAAAATTAAAGTCAACAAAGCAAAACAAAACTAGACAATCAACAGTGAATAACATAAATTGGTCCTGCATCACACCACAAAGGTTGTTAAACTCAGCCTCCAATGTCCTACCAAGAGGACTAATTTGCTTAGGACGTGAAGTAGTAGAAAACTGGCACATGACTGCTCTCAGAAGTGCAACAAAACACCTTCAGCTACTCTGAAGTGCTGCAAGGAAGTACAGCAGGAGCCAGGAAGTGCCTGGGAGTGGGATGCCAGCTCACCACTCACACAGCATCAAAGAAACCCTGAGCACTTGAAATGGCTGTGAGACGCAGGAGAGGAGGCTGCCATGGAGACTGGAGCACAGGCACGGTGTTGGAAAGCCCAGATCAAAGAGCAGGCAGCTGCATTCCATGCAACCTCAAATGTTCACGTGTACCTCAAGCTTAGCCCTATGCACTATGCAATGTAAGAACCAAACATGAAGAGGAACAGCACAGGACAGCTGCCACATGCAACGTACAGAAATACAGCTACGGAGTTTGGGCCTCAGTGCTTTTGGAGGGGGTGTCTCTGCTAACACACTCGCCCCTCCTCAATTCCGCCCAGCACCATGGCCTCCTTCAGAGACCCCCAAGAACACAGACTAGACAGCCTAGGCTTCAGCCCCTCAGATCACTGATCACTTCTCACTGTGAACCAGGCATTTGTGAAATATTTCTGAAGAAATTACAGGGATCTAATAATTTTTATGCCCTATGTAAGTAGTACAGCACCCACACATTAGAATACTTAGCCTGTTGGACTGGCATTGGTTTAGTTCTTTGGACGTTTATGGAGTGTTGAGTATCTTTTTTCATCTCACTCTCTCCTAAAGATTTTAGTGTGATATGTGTCACATTTATTTGGTATCCCAGGATACAGTTTTATAAAAGCACAGTTCCCCTTTAAACTGAGACAGTGAAAACTGCACTGCTGCTAAAACTTCTAGAGATCTGGAAAGTGTGCCTCTAAGCTTGGCTTAAAATAAGAAGACCTAAATAGTTATAAAATAAAAATAAAATGTACCTTAACTAGCTGATATGTGTCATTAGGTAAACTGCATTCAAGGTGAACCCGTAAGAGAGTGGCATTCATAGTTTCTGCCTGTAAGAAAGCAAAGTGAAGGAAAGATCAATCACGGTGCTTCAAATGATATCATATAAATCTGATTCATATACCATAATTTATAAAGATAATAGACTGCTTCCATACACACATACCAGAACAATGTAAGGAATTTTTTAAAATGAATATGATTACTCCGTACAGTAGGCCAGCAATCAGCCTCCAAATTTCAGGACTCCATCTATCTACTTACTTATCAAGGTATTATTACACATGATCATTAAATATTTATACAGCATCTGCATGAGAATTCTAATAAACTTTCATATGTCAAAAAACTGTATTCAACAGAGCCTTTTTGTATAATTTAAAAGCTTATTTCCTTGTTTTCTGTGTATTTTCTTTGCTGACTGGGTACTGAAATACAGCTGCTAGGCCAAGAACATAATACTTCTTGGACATGGTCTGATACACAGGCTTCATGCCAAAATGGACAGACAGGAAATACTTGTTTTGCCTTTTATTGATTGTGTCACCTTTTTATTGACTGGAATGGGAAAAGAAAAGAAAATAAAAGATGACTGACTTTGCCACCTTGTAAAGCACTCATAAATCTAATGAGGCAACAGCACCAACAAAGCCAAGTATAGTTCATGAAAACTATCTGGAAAATCTGCACTGTCAAATTATTTGCACAAACTGCTCAGCTAGTTGATTCTAAATCAAATAAAAAATTACAAAAACAAACAAAGAAAAACCAGAATCAGAATGACAGACCTGTCACTCTATCAGTGCCTTAATTACAGCAAAATTTCCTGCTAATTTGGAAACTGATGTGGAATCCCCACCCTCTGTTTCTCTTGTGATACTGAACTAAATATCTCAGTAGGGTATCTGCAGGTTAAACTTTCTGAAGGTGTTGATGAAACTGACTTTTAAAGAATTTTAATAATTTGATGCTGAAAAGGAAAACTGAAGAAATGTTTGAAAGTTTCTAGCACCCTATTTCATACCTCCCTAGGACAGGAAGAAGGGGGCAGACCAGGGCATCTGAGCAGAGAGATTTACCACAACTGTGGCATTTCTTGGGGTCCAGTTTTATAAAAGCACTGGCAAAAGGAAGGCAACATCTGCATTGCCGATTTAATAGGATTTCATACAAAAATGAGGGAGGTTTCACACAAGAGGGCGATGTAATCCCTGCAAAGGTGGTTAGTGCCGACTCAAACCCTGTCCCCCAGCACAGCTTTCCAAGGGACGTGAACCCTTGCAACCTTCTTTCTTTTTTTGCAGGTGCTTTTGTCCTCATGAAGTTCTGAGAGCAGAAAAAACCCACCATTTGATTCCAAAACATGCACCACTTCTTAACCTCTCACAGCCATGGATGCTAGTGGAGTTTTAATGAGGCAGCAAGGTTACAACTTTGAGGGTCACCTCAGATAAACCTTTATGCTTAGACTTCTATTATGAGTGCTTCTTGAGAGGATACTACTGCTTCCATTGTCCTAAATAACGATTTGTTAGCCCTTATTCAATGGTACTTTAAGACCACGTAGTTTAAGACCACGATGCCACCATTAAAAAAGAAAAAAAAAAAAATCAAGTGTATCATATTTTTCCAGCCTTTGTTTCTCTTGACCTGGCATAGATATAACATGGAAAGCTGCTAATGAGGGGAATACAGAGGGGAAAAAATGCTATTGGGGTGTATTTGATGCTGATCTTTTTTCTATGGGAAATTTTTACTTATTTGTGAAGCTATCTTCAGAAAAGGAAATGGGTTTGCATTTCTCTAAGGCAGACAATAGATGTGTAACTGTCATGCCCACTATCTTACAATACTGACAGGATGGCTCTGAGTTAACCCTAAAGAGAAGATAAAGCATCTGAGAAGAAAACATTGTCAGAAGCAGAGTTTCCAAGAAGACAAACCCAGGACCACGTCCACATCTCGCAGTAGTGCAAGCACTCTGTTTACACTGTAAATATCACTGCTAATGCATCAGAGCAAAGAGCTGAGTTATGCAGTGAATGCTTGTACCAGATGCAAACTGAAAAGGAGCGGCACAGCAGGGAAAAGTTAGAGCACTGCAGATCAGTACAACCACAGCCATTCATTACCTGGTGCCTCTATTCTGTATTGGGTATGCAGGCACATATACTTGTATGTACACATCCAAATCTGATATGAACTGAACAGAAACAACTGATAGAAGCCACACAAATTAAATTCTTGTCAGTTTTGGTAAGTTCTCACACTCGAGAGAACTAAAATTCTAAAGAAACAGAGGCCTCTGTCAATAAAACCCTAAAAATCTGAACCATCCATCTCATTTGCAAGGAGCTCTACTTCTGATAAAGATCTAGGATTCTCACTGGGGGAGAGTACAGCAGGCAGTTACTTAGGAAATAATTCATCCATCAAGGAGATGTCAATCAGATATGGCTCCATAAAAGATTTCTGGATATATTCCTGCATCATTATCAGGACTGTAAAGTTCAAGCCACTTCCTGGAGTTTGGCTACAGTATCATTAAAAAAGAACAAACACCGAACAAGCCTCCTCTTCCTCCTGTAGGCCGATCCTTCAAAGTTTCTGTCCCGGACAGTCATGGACCCTAAAGTGGTATTTCCACTCCGAATGGTGTTAATAAGCTGTCCTTGTAAAAATGATTCAGCAGAGTTTCATCAGTGTTTTGCAGACAGTTATCAGGATGGCACACCAAGAAAACTCTCCTGTCCAACTAACCTTTCTCCGCAGCCAAGTACCACACCTGCACGTTTGCTTCTCTGACCCTCTGCCCGCCAGCCCACAACATAGCTTAATGAGTGTTAGGTTTCTGCCAGTACTTGCAGTATTTCCCAAGTCATCAGTTCCCAAGTCGTCAGTATATAAACTTTGAACTCCTCTGGGAAGTCAGCAAAGAGACGTCTGTGCCTCCTATGATAAGGCCCTCTACCCTGCATGTCACTCCTCCATTGACATAAACACCATTTTGAACATAGTCCCGCAGCGATGTAGCTGCTGTTAGTGCCATCCAAATATTAAACAATGGCAAAAACCAGGCAACTAGAGCAAAGACTACACCCAGAAGCTGGATAAACAAAGACGACCTATATGGGCTCTACCATCTGTTATGGCTTAGTGGTAACTAGCCCCTGCTGAATGGCCACATGGACATGCTAAAGAGTTCACAGTGCTGGACACAGCTCTTCTTTCCTCCCAGTGAGTGAGCCAGGAGACCAGAAAACCTGGGATCCAGGACCACAGCCAGAGCGCTCCAATTCTGAACCCCTCAAAAGCTGAAACTTTGAAAAGTGTAACCGAAAGACCGAGAAATTCAATAGTAAAAAAAAGCAACTTCGCTTTTTGTTTCTCTTTTTTTATTAATCACAAGAGTTTCTGCTAAAAAAGTGGGGGGGTGAAGGAGAAAAAAAAGAAAGGTCTTTGTGCCATGGCCCATTAAAAGATGAACACAATGCACAAAATACATGAAAGTTCACTTTCCACAAAAAATGCACACACAAACCTGTTGCATATTATATTTCCAATGGAAATACTACTGTACAGGTAAACTTCCATGTATAATCCCCACGTATATGTCATATTTCCAAAACAAATAGCCTACAGTGGCACAATTTCATCCATATCCCTATTTACAATTCTAGCCATTGACCTTCAAAATAAATTTTTACAAACTGAAGAAGCTGCAGAAAGACGTTATCAATTTGGTTAAGAAATGGACAGCCCATCAGTGCAGCAGCACGGACTGTTCAGCTCAGCAAAGTGAAAGCTGAAAGTTACAATACCACCTATACATGCTTCTGGCTACAAGTGTCAGAAGCCAGAGGAGTTACATAAACTAAATGCACATCTTAAACAAATATAAACTGGCCACAAAGCAATTCAGATTGAAAGTCTGATGTAGGTTTCCAACCAGCAAGGGAGTAAGAGCAAGGATTTGGGTTAACAATGCCTCCATCAATTCAGAGAAGTCACTTTACCAAGCACGTGAAGGGACTAAATGATGTCAAAGCCTTTCTGGCCTTGTTGATCAAGGATGTCAGTATTATTGAACAATTTAAGCACAACCACCTTTAAAACAGGTGACAACAGAGGCAAAAAATAGACACACACCATGCAGCACTCTATCTGAGGTTTCCAAGCTGAATCAGTAGACTTCAGAGGTAAGGATACTTTTAGCATATTGAACTAGACAATGTCGCCAAAGGTTACAACTCAATCATCCCAAGGAGACAAGGGATGTGTAAACGAGGCGTATGTTATCCTGAACTTACACTGGTATTTTCTGTCAGTTAAAAATAAACAGGGGAAAAGAAACATGCACAGTTAAGTGAGTATGACTGGTTTGTTTTAAATGGTTTTTCACTACAAATCTCCACTGTACATGTAACAGTAATGTATCCTTAAATTTACATATGAGTAGACACTCACTCAAACCTCATTGACCTTCCTTCCACATCTTCTGAGCACATGATGTAAACCAGACAAAACTGGTATAGTTTTATATACGAGTTTTTTATGGGATTTGTATCAGAATATAAATAAGGTGAATTGAAGGAGGCACTTCTGGAGAGGACAGCTAGCTGTAGGGCAACATCTTTCTAAAAGGAACCCAAACTGAAGCCATAAGTTCCTCTTTGGTATTTAGAACTTGTCTTATCACCTTTAACAGCTGAGGAGCCCAACCCACCGCTGCAGTATTTCTGCCCAAATTGGTAACATGCAGTGAACTGAAGATTAATTCCTCAATTACAGCACAGCACAGAAAAATTACACCCAGAGCTAAAAGAACTGAGAAAATGCTCTCTCACAACTCATGTTCTGCAACAAGACTAGTGCCAGGTGGTATCATACTGCAAAACATGACCTCAAGCTTGAACTCCACATAAAGAAGGCATAGGCTAATGTACAGTAAGGAAAATGTCAGATGTTCCTCAAAACTTCACTCCTCGGGGATTCAGACCGAACTGTGAAACAGCATGCCTACAACTTTCAGATACTACCTGACAAAAACCCATTGAGCTCGTTTCATCAGCACAACTTACCACCACAGAAACGTGACCAAGAACAAGTGCAAATAGTTTAAATGCCAAAGACTGTCTCATAAAAGCAGTTGATCACAGTAACCAATTTCTCTCTTGCAGTCACTGGTACTCAGATTTTTTAATTAATGTTCCTTGCATCCCAACAATCTGGGGTCAAAAATCTCCCATGGTTAAGCAGATTTAGATTTCATCACCACTCAAAATGTATACTGTACCAGTGTGTGTGATGTCTGGACGTTTTGAATGTGTGGAAGCAGTAAGTAGGCATTTGCTAGCTGCACTTTAGGTTCTTCTGGAGAAGACATCAGAGTTCCTGTTCCAAAAACCTGGTATTAAAAAAAAGTTCATTATATCAACATCTAGTATTTCAGTTATAACAGCAACTTACAAAACTACTTTGCTAATAATAACAATCTTCCCAAGAAACAGGTCAGTTTTTCAGATCAGATTCTTTCAAGACAGTTTATAGACACAAAGTTCCAGAAAGTAACCATACACATGAATAGCACTTCAGAATCTTCACTCATTCAGGCACAATTACAAAGACAAAACAAAGCATCTGCCAGCAGAGCATCAGGTTATCCCAAAAAGAAAGTATCTAAATTCTCTTGCTATTCTTCAGGCAATTACAATACATATATCACCATCTGCCTTAAAAACTGAGTAAAATAATTTCTGATCATTTTGTTTTTTAAAGTCTGCAGTTTTCTTTAAGTTGCGTGTTTTTACGGAATTCATATTTCGCTCCACAAAGATTAGTTTATGAGAATAAGATGCGTGATAACTGGGGGTGGATGTGGAGGAGCCAGGAGACATCAAGGAGGGGGGGATCATTAGAGGTTAAGAACAATTACTTGTGGTTTTTCACTTGTATGCGAAGATTTATTATTTTTTTAATATAAAAAACCCACATCTTTTTAATTAAGAGGATAATAAAAAGCATTCTGTGTTCACTGAAGATCTCTGACTACAGACAGAAAATACCAGATGAGAGGGAATATGGCTTTTTTTTTTAATTGAGGTGTTTACAAAGTACATTTTACTATAATGGTAACTCATCTCCATTTGTGTGATTCTTCTGTACATACTCTTGTATAAATGTGTTAAGAGACATCAAACATTTCAAGACTTTGGGGCTCTCAAGAGCGCTGTAACTGTGCATCAAACATTTGAGTTTCCCTGATTTTGAAACTCTTAAACCTAATGCAAGTAGAAACCATGGGCAGCTACTTCCTCTGTTTCAGGTCACTGGTGAAAATGTCCATGAAAACCAGTCTGCTACTGATTTTTGCCTCAGCCCAACAGGAAACAAACTGATTTTCAGGTGGCACTGACAACTGCTTCCCTACAACTTGCTGAAAGGGCCATGGCTGAGCCGGCCAGGCAATAAATGAAGGGATCAGGAGTGAGTGCAAGGAGAGGAGGGATGACAAAAAGAAAAGGTCAATCACTCTATAATGCACTTTTTCCTCATCCTTAATGAAATGTTCATGTCAAAAGTGGCATTATCTCTAATAAATACTAGATAAATATAATGTTTGTATTAAAAAACATGTATTTCAATCGAACTTACCTAAGCTTCAATTTAAGGAGCTTTGTTTTCCAGCACAGTATCAAAGTATGAGGATGAAATAGCTAAATGATTGATTAAAGCTTGTCTTGTTTTATAAATCACTGAATTCAGAGTTAAAATTTTTCTTTAACAAATTAATAAAAGCCAAGAATTTGGAGTATATAATGTCCCTCATAAAATTTTTAAAAAGTCAAAGACCTGCTGGAGTTCACTAGTTAATTAGAAAGCAAACAGCATTAATGTACAACCATTACTCTGACTTTCATGTTTCAAGGGCCTAAACCTCTCACCCTGTGCTACATCCCTAGTGTGTTTACATAAACTCCTGCAAAGTAGCTGAAAAGCACCTAAAATATTTTCTAATGGGCTTTTCATAAAAATTGCATTCCAGTACAGTGTGATCTAGACTGCAGTAGTATATGAAACCAACTAGACAATGATCTTGTAGGTATGCACATACACTTGGTTTTACTACCACAAGTAGCCCCACTAACAGTAGTAATTTTAACCATATACATGAACGTGATCAGGAGACTAGCCCGATCTGGTAAAAGGCAGGTATTGTTGACATCACCCCACCTGATTTGTATCAGAAATTCAACAAATTTTGACAGTCTCTAAAAATACGAAAATCACTTTATAAAACACAAGTAAACCCAAAACTCAAGCTAAAAACAAGACTGGTTACCTGACATGAAAATATTCCATGAGATGAGGTATTTATAAATAATGAGCTTTCAATACTGCCTTCTTCTGTTGGCAGGAAGAGTACTCTGAAAGACACCTTTCCCATCGCTGGAATCACCTGCAGAGATCACAAAGAAGCTTTCTTGCTTGGTGCCAGTGATCACACATCCACCACTCAGTCACACGGCCCAGTGGATATTTCCACACATACACCCCAATCTGTAGATCCCACTAAGCAGAACCTCAGCACTGAGAAATTTCATCTGTCCACAACTCTCAACTCTTACTACAGAGAAGAATTGAGACAATGCAGTAGCTTGTCAAATAATGGCTGGGGTTCCTCAGCTAGCTCGGGTCTCATTGGTCAAGGCTTCTTTTTGTGTAAGTTGTTAACCATGCATCACCGACAGCCTCTGTATGCACAAAAACACTTCCCCACATATAGATGGCTATTACAAAGTGAATCAATCCCCCCTGTCATACGCAGTCAGGTGAGTCAAAGCTAAACTTAGGCAACACCATTAGTAACCAGATAGTCTAAATGAAAGAACATGTCTGCACAGTAATACCCATTCAGCCATAGCAAAAGCACAAATCAGATGAAAACATAATAAAACGCCTTTGCGCACATCAGCAAAGGATAAAATCTGGGCTTCATCAAACCGAGATCACAGCAATTAATTTTTAACATGCATTATACTGTTATACATTGTTTTAAAAAAATCAGTTAAAGTAACGGTCTTAGATTGTAAAGGCAATTATGGTCATAATTGCAATATGAAATGCATAAAACATTTCACTGTAGGTTTTTCTGAGGAATATGCAAGACCATTCAAAAGACTGAAAATTCAAGGCTGTAAACCACCCACATGCCTGTGGATTTAAAAAGCCTCTCTAACACTGAAAAATTCTTCTCTTCCTCTGTTACTGTCAATCGCATTTCCTACTGTAGGTTTTGGATGTCTCCTCCCAAACCAGTCTAAGTAGGAGTGAGCAAAAAAACCATTAGCAAAACAGAGAAAGAGTTGGAGGTCCTGCAAAAAAGCACGAAGAGAAAACACAGAATGAAGAGCTTGTGCCAAAGGAAGCACGAAGGCTTGGCACTTGGCCACCACATAGTTTCCAAAAGTACATCAACACTCACCCGGCTATGAGCAGGAGACACATGAAACTGTCTAGTAGCTGTAAACACTGAATTGACTACAACATCTCTATCTCTACTAGGATTGTAGGCATGTAGCATTTTAGCTCTGGGTAACCCCAGTAACCTAAAGTAGAGGGGGAAAAAAGATAAATAAATTATTCACATTATAAGCATATTATAAGGCAATTAATGAAAAAAGCAACAAACACAAACCACTCTAAAACATGTTGATCTGCAACAGTTACCTAGTTGTACCTGGTCTTTGGAAACATGTCGAACAAATCTTGCCCTTAGTATACAAAGGCAAATATGTGACACCGGGACATGAGAGGTGCACTTAGCCAGAACTCATTGGAGTCAATGGGAGTTTAAGGAAAAAATAACCCTCGCAAAGCACAAAGTTTCAAATAAAAAGGTTTATATAACTAAGTCTTGTTTTGTCAGCTAAAGCAATGATTCTCTTAAGACTTTTGCTTTAGCTGGTACATCCTAAAACCCAACATCTCAGACATTCCTCCAGTGCATCCTCTGAAACACTCCTTTAACTCACACAGGGACTGCATTTCTTTTTGATTACCAACAGACCAAAATCTGATTATCATTTAAGAATAATTTTTTTAAGTTTTCTTAAAAGAGACCTAACTAAAAAATCTCATGCATTCTGCCATTATAGTTTGCCTGAGACTTTCTGGATTCTATTTTTAGAAGTTAAAGGAAACAAGCTCTCCCTCCACTAGGAAGGCAATCTTTCAAAAAATTAACAACCAGCATGAAGCAATGATGTCACATCCATGCAGATTCCCCTGAAATGTACCTTGAAATGCATTACAGTTCCCTATTACCTTTTCCTCCTTCTTAGAACTATGTTGATTTTAACCTGCAAAGCAGTGCAAGACAAGAAAAGCAGTTTCAACTCCATGGCAATTACTACTTCTCTTTTTTTCAGAGGATGCATGACCCCAGCTAATGCTATTTACCCAAATGGAGCTCAGTATAGCTGTTCCTCCACACTTCATTATTAACCGAAGTAACAATGATGTAAGATACTCACTGCATTCCAAAATGCAGAACTGATGGGTGAAAATGTAAGGCCTTCCCATTTGGAGGCATCTTTGCTGAGAAGCTGAAAAGAAGGGAAAAGAAGCCACAGTTAATATTTGGTGGGTATGATGCTACACTTTGCAGGAAAGGAATATACAGAACAGGCTCTTAACTCTAACTCCACAGAAGAGCGACCAGTCTGATGAAGGGACTTGAACACAAACCCTACGAGGAGAGGTTGAGGGAGCTGGGATTGTTTAGCCTGGAGAAGAGAAGGCTCAGGGGAGACCTCATCACTCCCACAGCCAGGTGGGACTTGGTCTCTTCTCCCAGGCAACCAACAGTAAGACAAGAGGACATGGTCTCAAGCTCTGCCAGGGAAGGTTTAGGTTAGATATCAGGAGGAAGTTCTTTACAGAGAGGGTAATCAGGCACTGGAATGGGCTGCCCAGGGAGGTGGTGGATTCTCCGTCCCTGGAGGTGTTCAAGAAAAGACTGGATGTGGCACTTAGTGCCATAGTCTACTAACTGTGGTGGTAGTGGATCAAGGGTTGGACTTGATGATCTCAGAGGTCCTTTCCAACCCATGATTCTATGATTGTATGAGCCTGGAAAGGGAGAGATGGACTGTGGTCTCAATATTCATCCTGCTGCTTTGCATAATGCGTGGTAGTACAGTTAGTTGGTTCCAAATTTTAAAATGTAGTTCTGTAATATTATACCTTTAATACATATTAGTGCGTACACAATTCTGCTGCTTACATTCCAAAGCAAAACAGAAATCATAATTTATTACCAGTCAGGAAAAATCATAATTTATTATTATGAAAGCCCACAACTTCTATGAAAACATAGACTCATACAAGGGAGAAAATTCCCTTGCTGCTCTAGCAGGGGGAATGCAATATATCCAGGTAGCATTCCTGGGGAGCTGCTACTGAGAATCTCCTTCTAACCACCTTGTCTCTGCCGCAGTCAGCTCTTGTTCCGTTCCTAGAAACACCGCAGCAACCAGCAACTACTTCCCTTTCCAAAAATCAGCCTCAGGGACATACCCAGAAGGAAAGTCTAAGTACCGTTGTAAACACACACAAATTAAAATTACTACTATAGTAAAAGCCACAGATATTTGGGGAAGGCACATTTCTTAAAAGGTCCTCAAATAATTTTCATATATGCACACATACATACAGCAGAATAAAAGTTAAGCCAGCAATTTATGCACTACCGTATGATCCCGAACCCCACCACCACTTAATTTTCTAGCACCTTACAGGTTCTGCTAAAATACCTTTTCCCACCAGAAAAATCCTTGCTGAGAACAGCAAGAAGCTGAGTGCCTCTTTGCCAATTCATGTAATTGGCAGAGGCTCTTCAAGACTTACTAACCTTTCTTCTGAAGAGCTCTAGCAGCATCAACTCTTTTCCTCTCAACCCTTGCTCTCTGCAATAGGTACCAAATGCACCAACAGGGTGCAAAATCCAGCTGTGGATGTAGGAGATTGCATTTGGGTTTGGGTGAACATGGCCATGCTGTAACACTAGGTCTCAAAAATGCACTATATTATTGTTCAGCCAACCCTACATTAGTCAGAAAATGCCAAAAGCCTGTGAGAGCAGCAGCAGGAGGATCCCAAGGCTGCCATCCATCCCTTCTGGAGAAGGAAGCCTGGACCTATAATGGCTGAAGCTAAGCCTCAGCTAACAAACTCTGCAGGCTCCGAGCTGGCTCCTGAGCATGGAGATAACTGCAGTGCATCCCAGCACACTGCTTGCCCAGGAATGGTCCTGTGATTGTAAGACATCCAGCTTGTGCTCTGCACCCTACAAAAGCTGCCAAATTGCTTCAGGTCCCAGCCTGGCCCCAAAAGCAGAACAGCCACATTCCTATGGCACTGTGCCCATCACACAGCCGCTGTCCAACTCTAGGGCCACTTAGCAGTGGCCCCAAAGCCCTGCCAAAACATAACGTGAGAGCTGAGTTTCTTCAGCAGCAGGACGAGAGGAAAGAGATGTACCACTGCTTTGGGTTGGGTTTTTTTCCCCTCAAGGGAGATGACGACAGGTTGGAATAGTGGGAACAGGCAGGAGAACATTCTGCTCATCACACCTGAACAACTAGGATGCATTTTGAAGGCCACCACTACACAGAGAAAGAGGCAGGCCCATCTACATGAGAAGTGCACTTCTCCAGTGTGTTACTGCAAGTCTCTTAAAGGCAGCTGGAAGCTGGCAGAACACCATTCCACATCCCTGCACTCCAAACACAATTCAGCACATTCAGTTCTCTGTGGGGGATGTGACATGGAAATAAACTAAGGCAACTTATTAAGATATTAAAATTTTGAAGTCAGTTTTTAACCAAAAAATTATTTTTTTTGAAAGACCTCATCTCACCAACAGATTCACCCCAAATTATGGCAAAACTTGCTCTTTTCCCCACAGATGACATGTTCAAAAAAGTACACGGATCCTTTCACGAGAATGGTACAGGGAAAGTAACATGGGAATGACACAAATATCTGCTTAAGAATGGAAGACTTGAAACAACAAATGTGGAGAAACAGACCTCTTCATAACAGAAAGAAACTGGTTTCCAACTACTCATTCATTGCTTCTAAAATCAGCTAACACTCCATTAAGCATGCCACTTCACAAAGCTACACTCCATACTCCACAGCATCTCTTCTCTTTTTTTGGCAGACCAGTTTAACAACATCTTCTGAATGACAGATTTTGACAGAGTAGTTCAATTCCAATGTTCCAGAGGACATTTTTAAGCATAAGTGAACTGGTGAGAAACAGGAGAAAGAATAGGGGAAGGAAATTCTTGGCAATTACTTTGAATACTCAGTGCTAGTAGCCTTTTATATCAAAAACCTCATTACCTGGTGCTGTTATCACTTGCCAGTCCAACAATTCAATGCCCTTCCTCCTCTCCATCCACACAATATATTTAAAACCCCAATCCATCCATTTCCAGGAAAAAAAAAGAGTAAGAACAACTGAAAAATCGAGCTGTGACGGAAGGCACCACATGGTCACCTAGAGCACCAGGAATATTTGGGGGCAAGTTCTGATAGGGAAGGAGAGGGTGAGCCCATGAAACCCGCAGCTCCAGCTCATCACCCCAGTTCACAGAAAACACCCAGTAGAGAGAGACAAATCTTGAGTGTGCACACAACCCCCAGCACCAGGAACACCCACTGGGGAGAAAGGTGGATGCGGAGCAGAAAAAAAGGAGATGGAGGGGAAGGTGGAAGAGGGGTCACACCAGGGGAGAAAAGCAGGATGAAGAAATGCAAGCACCCTCAACCACCTGTGGAAGCAGAGAAACATACAACTCTAGGGCAGCAATTTCAAGGGGGGTTGTTGTTGTTTTCTAAAAGGTATACCAGCTGTAAAATGTGAAGCCACCACATTCCCTCCACTGAGAAGCCCCAGAGGTACTTATCTGTAGGGAAATGGGCAGCTGAGAACACAGAGAGGTTCCAGTACTAGCAAAAGGGGATGCTAATACAGGGATGCTGAAAGAGCTGTGAAATATTGAAATTGCTTTGCCCTTGCTTCTTTCAGTTCTGTTAGTCTTTAACATGTTAAGTAAAAATAGGTAAACAACCAGGTCAGTATGATTTTATATATTCATTTACAGTCTCGAACTCCAAAATTTTTATGCATTGAATATTACAAACATTTGATTGAAATAAGCAAAACCCTTTTATTTCCCCCAAAGTTCAACAGAAATAGGTCATCCTTCATAGAAGATTTATTCATATTTTCTGGCCAGAATCACAAGACAAATATTTCTCCTAAAAATCCAAACAAAAGACCAAATCTGTTCTGAATAAATTGCTGAGGTTTGCATTGGCATTTTTTGTTTGTTTTTTTAAATGAAACTTTAAAACTGCATTAATTAATCTAATTATATACATAAACACTCAATCTGCAGAATAAACTGCATCTGATCAGGAGTAAAGGACATTTCCTCGAAGGAAGTTTATCTAAATGCTCCTTTTTCTTCTATTAGCTCCTTTAAGTCTTCCTTGTATCTTTATTTCTTCACTTTAATTGATTACTTTATATTATTATCTTAGCATGCATATTACCTGATGATTCATATAGCAACGTCTGTAGTTGAGAATAATCATAATTGCTACTTCGTGCTCTCTCTTCTTCCTTCCTTTTTGTACCCTTTGTTCACAGCAGATGATGAAATAGCAAGCAGGGGGAAGGCATTTTATTGTAGAGTCTTTTGCTTTATGGCTGCAGGGTTTTCTTGGAAGCAGCAGGCAAAAAGGACTGGATTCTTAAACATACAAGAAGTCCTTTTTGAGTGAATCTGTTTCGGCAGTACTGTTTTATTTTTCAGTATATTGATAAAAGTAAAATGTGGCTTATACTGAGCATTTTGGGACTTCATACCACCAGTGTAGCAATGTTAATGAACCCACAAGATGAGGTTTTGAGATACAAAAGTGTGCATGTATTGAACAGGAAAGCACAATTTTTTTATGTAAACTGAAACACAATAGGAAATTTAAAACCCCTCATTTAAAGACTAATTTTAGATTCATCCCTCTAGACTACACCTGCTAAAGAAAAAGCAGAATGGAACACATATGGAAACAACCAAATCCAAATAGTTTTAATCATTCTGATTACAGCTGATTAAAAGAAATTATTTTGACAAATGAAAACACATAATTAAGAGGAAATTGACCTAAAATAGAAAAAGCAGTTGAACCAAAGTCTTCTGTAGAACTAATGCAAAGCTTCATTTATCACGTGCCTAGTCCCTCTCTTCTCTCAACCTTCCTTTTACCCAACGCAGTAAAAGCAACAAGCAGTATTAGGAAGGTTAAACTTCAGCTCCTAAAAGACACACAGCAGCCTTGAAAGAGATTATGAAATTGTTTGGAAATACAAAACTAAAACTTCAGTTTACCATCAAGGCAACTCCGCCAAAACCAGAAAAGGAATAGTTTTAAATTGTGATTTTTTTTGCAATCAAATTTATCTTCCTTCATAAAGGCAGAAACAGTCCTCAGAAACCAGAAAATAGTTCAGCTTGCAACAACCCGACAGAGCTCATGGGCAACCTATACATGGTGTGTCCCTGTAGGGCTCTGGCACTTGGAGAAGTGCAGTCGTGCTCACCACCTCAGCTCCAGAGACTTGTAGGACTTCTCCTGAAGCCCTATACCAACCTGTGACAACACATGAACCACTCAGTCCTTCTAGATTTTTTTTATTTATTTATTTTTTAAAGAAAAATAATGACCAGCAGGTCATGAATTTCAAACACTGAAAAATTAGAAGGCAAAAAGCATCCTTATTTTTAGCACCACATTGTTTAGGGAAGACGGGGAGGACTGACTCACTGCTTCCGAATGCTTGGGATTCACAATCCATTGTGAGGAATTCTCTTACATGATCTACCAGAGAGCTGTGCGGCTTCTGGAAGAAATTCTTTACTGTGAGGATGGTGAGGCACTGGAACAGGTTGTCCACAGAAGTTGAGGATGCCCCATCCCTGGAAGGGCTCACAGCCAGGCTCGACAGAGGCTCTGAGCAATCTGGTCTAGTGGAAGGTGTCCCTGTCCACAGCAGGGGAGTTGGAATTAGATTGAGGTCCCTTCCAACCCAAACCACTCTGTGATTCTGGAAGAAGGATGGTCATCTTTATTTCCTCTGAACTACTACTACTATGTACATCAGGGACTGAATCCTAAACTGCAGAATGCAGGAAAGGTCAAAACAGCATTAGCCATCAAATAGTATGGTATTAGCCTGGTATTTTGCATGTTTTAGCTACAGGAAAACAGGAAAGAGGAGCTAAACCAAAGAAAAACCAAAACAAAACACACAAAAAAAAGTGCCCCAAACTAAAACAAAACAACCAACCAACCAACCAGTAAAATGGATATGATAGCCTCTCTAAGAGCAAATCCCATGATTTCTGGCCAAAGTCACCATTTAAGGAGGAAGACAGGTCTAGCAATGTTATTTTTTTTCTTTCTTTTTTATTTTTTAAACTTCTGAAGCAGCATATAGCCAAGACCTGCTCACAGAAGCTTCAATGAGCTTACTTAGTTTATTTCCAAAGGTAGTGAAATAAAGAGGTAGGTAACCCTAGCTCAATGCCTAAAGCACAAACCATTTTCTGTTACTTCAACTCGGCCCCTTGTGCACTGCTCACCTCCAGCAACTCCAGCAGCCCCCTCTGCTCCATTACTCTAGCCCTGGTATTTCCACTGCCATAAGGTGTCTTCCCCGGCAACCTTCTCTCCTCTCGCTGCCTGTGTTCCCTTTTCCTACCAAATTCTGCAATAACGTTTACACAAACCATTGGCAGAATTCACAGAACCTGAGCCAACAGTGCTTCAGTTTTATTTATTACAAAATGACAACATCAACCTTACAATATCTCACAGTACAGTCCTTAAATCTCACATTTCTCAATGGGATGTAAATGGAAAGACACAGATTAAAAATCCTGATTTTTCTCCCTACTCTCACACCCAGTCTCCTTGAAAAAAGTCCAATAAAGTTAAATGCAGACCACGATAAAAATGAGATTAAGGTTTGTGAAGAAACCTACTGGAGATGATGAGCAGTGAGGCAAGCATCCTGGTGAAAAGGCTTTCTTCTCCAGCTGTGCCTGTGGTTTGTACTTTAGTAGCACGAGCAGCACAATAAAGCATGTTTAACAGCAGAACAGAATTACTTCCTCCCATAAATACGTCCTCAAATTCTGAAATAACTGCAATCTGTAGTAAATTAAGACATTAATTCACAATGACTTGAGTTCATTTGAAATTCTTTTCTGAAACCTCTTCTTTCAAAATTCTCTAGCCTCCCAAATTTCAAGTAATAACCAACACTCCCTAGAGATGGTCCAGGGGGACCATGTATATTGTGGGCATCTTGGACAGATAGTTATTTGCTTTGGATAAGTGTACAAGGCCTGCTAGTTCAAAATGCACAACAAACATATTTTCCTCTGAAGCCCCACACCACTGCCAGCAAATCCCAAATATTCTGGCAAGCAGAACATCTACCTTCATTTTACATTTGGCTTCATATAATTCAGCAATTGCCTTTTCACTCTGCAATATTCCATAGGTGAACTCTAAGTACTTAGACTAAAACCTTTAGCTCACATTTCTCTTTTTTAAGCTTCTTTACAATTTATCTTTTTTTAAGAAGTCAGCAATCTTCTGTTAAATTCTAAATTTCAGAAACAATACAGTTTACACTTTTTTTGAAGTTCTTCCTAAGACAAATTAAAAGAGCCACTTGCCTAATACAAACGCAGTTTTAACTACATCAGGAGTCTAGGTATTCTTGACATTTTATATTTAATTACCAGGTCCTGGACCTATGGGGCTGTGAGAAAATACTGCATTTCATGTCTTTTGAAAGAATGCTTCTAGCCATGAGTATGCAAAATAAAAACCCCAATCCCAAAGGCAGCTCATGCTATTTCTTTTCTTACTAAACCTCAAAACTTTATAGCCAAATTCACTTTTTTCAGTAATTTACTTATCCTGTGGATGCCAAACCCTCCAAAAAAAACCCCAAAGACCATTTAAACTGCCTGCAAAACACAAGTTTGTTCTTCAAAAACTGCCACTAAGATCACAAATAATTGCTCCAACGTTAATTTTGACCTATCTTACTCAACTAACTAGCATTAAGAAGGGCACTCAAACCTGAAGCATCCTGGCCTATTTAATACATTCAAATAAACAGTTGTTTTCTGAAGAACACTGCTCAACTCCCACAACTCAAAACCCCTTCAAGAGAAGCTGTGAGACTCCTCATCTCCAAAAGATCAAACTGTCTAGTCAAACTCTGGCCCACAGCCTCTAAACTGAAAATGAAACATTTTCAAGTGAGATGTGCTGCTCACAACCTTTTTCAGACTTTGAAAACATGAACCCTAGAGAAAGAGTACAAGTAGAAGTACCTAGAGAAAAGGCTTCCATGGTGTCAGCATGCTGCCTTCTCCAGCTAAAAACAAAGCACTAACTGCAAGCCTTATGCTGACATACCATGAAATTTAAATCACCATTCCCTACCCACAGTTTTCAAAGCCTTTTATTGAAAGTAGTTCAAAATTCATAGCATAGCCCCATGAAAGAGGCAGGATAAAAGAACCTGAAAAAAGTCAGACAACAGGCCACAAAACCACCTGCTTTCTACCTAACAAGAACACAATTATTTTTAGTTACTAGATAGCTAAGTCCTTATTTCTGTCCTTGCAATGGCAAAATGACAAGAGAAAATTTTAGTGGCAAGGGCAGTTTTTAAGCATAGTCCTGTACTAACATAATTAGGAATTGAACAAAGGAAGAGGTAGATATTTCAGAAGAAACAAATACCAATTCTATCACACCTGCCTCAACTAAATTAATTCCCATAAAAGTAACAATGAACGTGTTTGCTGTTCCTGCAGCATGTCTACAGGACAATTATTAGCATAGAAGGAAGACATGCAAGTGAAAACAGACTTCACCTTTTTAAAGCCGCAACTGCAATTCTGTTTTTACCAGTTAAAATAAAAATTCATTTCATCAAGCACACCCAATTTTACTCAAAAACTCTCCCCGGGACGAAGAGCAAAGGGCCAACTTCTGTCAAGTCAGTAGTAACCCTCTTTCAAGTGTTTCACTTTCACATGCCAGGGAGACTAGTTCTTCTCTGGCCGAGGAAATCTGGCTCCTGCCTTGAGAAAAGAAGGAGGCACTGACAGGAAGCACCGTGGGGCTGCAAAGCTCATGGCAATAGGAAGTTACATTCTTGTCAAATATCATTGCACCCAACCATTTCCTTTTTTCTACTACCAGCCACAGCCAAAAATTTCTATCTTGACAGAAACCATTTTAAGTTAGAGTAGTTCAGCAAAATGCATGGAATAGCTCTGTAGTCACTGATACACTTGACCTGCTTAATAATTAAGAGTGATAATCTTCCTACAGCAATTAAGAGTGATAATCTTCCTATGGAGCTGCCTTTTTCTGTTTCTACATTAATCCAAGCCTTTTACTTTCTTTTTATAATGAAAGAGTAAAGGCCTGTAGGCCAGTGAAGGCAAGTATTTGCTTCAGAGATCTTAACAGCCCATAGGAAACATTTACACTGAACCCATTAAGTACTAAAAATAACCACTATCCCTCCTCACCTCCCCACCACCACTTCCACCCAGGAAAACTAAGAAGAACATTAACTAAAAAGAAAGCTAAGCAAATATAAGAAAACTCAGACCTAGTACTTTAAAAAGTAGTAACTTCTGCTTTTAATTTATTTCCTTTGGTGTGGACAGTCTGGACAGTGCACCTGATACCAGCTACAAAAAGGATATATGACACAACAGTGGAAAACATCAGTCTGGACTTTGCATTTCTTCTGTTTTGTGTATTTCAGCCCAAATTTTTAAAAACAAAGTATAATCTTTGAGCATCAACCTTTATGAACAGTAATTTATTCACAAGGATCCAATACCATGCTTTGTTTAAGCCAGTCTATGAAAACAAGCAACCACTAGGAGCTCAGTATGGAAAATCAAACAAGTTATTTCCACAGCACTTTAACAGACAGCCTCAAACGTTACAAATGCAAAAAAGCAAATGCTACAATATATAGTTTCAATGCATTGGGCAGTCATTTATTTTACAAACTGATAAGACACTGGGGAAGTCCGTCTCAAAAACTTAAAACCACGCACCACTTACAAAATCTCTTTACCAAGTGTGCTTGAGTAACACATCAAAACCAGCTTTCTCACTGCTACGTTTCAGTTTTACAAGGAGAAAAACTATTGCCACTATTGACTGCCAAATTTATTAAAAACTTAATTACCTCCTCTAGCAAATGAAACTTCTTGCAAGATTTTGTGAAGTATGTCCAAACTACAACAAATTTAAACTACATGAAAGCTTTCTAAAAAATACCTGATTTTTCATGTCATTGAAAAGCATTTCCACAAGCCATACTATATGAATGTGAAATTATGATGCAAATAAAAATATAAGGAGAAGCAAGGCTACACTTTTCTTAAAGGTACTTTAAGCATGCTGCTGCAGGGTGAAGCTATGATTATGCAGTGGTCCTACATACAGCAGGAAAAGAGATGTTGTTCCCCCATACCCAACTGGCCACTACCAAATCTTAAGGATGAAAAGTTAAAGATAAGTCACTAATCAAATAGCAACACTGAAAAAGTAGCTTTGACCCCAAATCAACACCTCCATCTTACAGGAGCATTACTTTCTTGTTCTTGTTTTCCACCTCTCCCAGTTGGGATGTATTATAACCTCTTTAGTTCCCCTCCAAATGTTTTGGTGTCACTTGACAAAGCTTTTTGTTCTGGTGCTGTAACCTACTGGATCGATGTCATTTTACATATGTGATGTGTACATTTTTTCAGACAGGACATAAAATACAGAAACTTTTTCTTATGAAGAACCTCTTAAAAACAGCAACAAAAAATTGCAGACTACTTTTATTGTTCACTCACATTTTACTAACTGATAGCACTGTGCATTTTCACCCTCATCTATATGCATCAACAGTCATAAAACTTACTCTCAAACTAAGAGCTTTTTTTCCCAGCTCCCCATACAAAACTCCAGTTATACTTCAAAGTAAATCTCCTCCTGCAGGAAGAAAAAGAAAGGGAGAATCCTCCACAGCATCGGATCATTTCCACTTTTTCTCCTAAAGCCAGTAAACCCCCATGGTGACAAGGCACCAACACAGACAGCCTTCAAAATTCCCCCCAGCTGCCTCTTTTGTAAGGAACAGCTTGCAGAGCTCGCCTGTCTTGTGTCACTTGGCGCTCTGGGTTGTGGTGTGCAAAATGGAAAGACAGCTCCATGACTTACGCTATTAATAAAAGCAAGCAGGCTCAAAGTATACTTCTGACCTACTCCTAAGTACTACTGCATATTTATAATTCACTAGATTATGTTGCTAAAGGAAACGGATACAAAAAAAAAATTTATACCAGAAAATTCAAACTGTTAAAAATACAAAAAATTTGGCATTAGTAGGATTAGTAGTTACAGCGCTTATCACAGAAATTACCGGGTCCTACAAAACATCTGGGATCTGTTGAAGCCAATGCACAGCATATGCTTTTAGCCAGTTTCTTCTGACATACAAAATGCTGCAACATTCTGCCATTATACAACGCAAAACCATAGGAAACACAGCCTGCTTCACAGGTTTATTAACAAAATGTCTACCACCAAAGAACCCTCAGGTGTGTTATGGCTCTGAATTCCAACAAGGAGCAGCACCCAGAGCCCACAAGTTAATGTTTGCTTCCTTCAGCAGGATAGCTAGTGGGAAAAGGAAGAACAGGAAAATAAGCTAAAAAAAAAAAAAAAAAAAAAAAAAAAAAAAAAAAAAAAAAAAAAAAAAAAAAAAAAAAAAAAAAAGAAGTCAGCTTTTGATTATATTATATGAGTTTTAAAAAGTACTTGCAATCAAGTACAATATTAAGACTCTACCTCCCCTAGATTCTTGCATTTCCTTCTTTATTTCAAAGCTAAGGTAATCAGAATTCATCAACTTGAAATTTTCACCTGTGAAACCAAAGGCAAAGAATCAGCAATGGTATTTTTAGTTTCTTGACAAGCCTCAAAACAGACATCTGCTTCCACCGCAAGAAAGGGTGCACTTTGCTTCTGCATGCTCCACTTGGGGTTTCTCAAGCTGCCCATAAGAGGAAAAGTTCCTTCAGACAGGCCAAAGCTCTCTCCACAGCCCAAAAGTGTACTTAACTGATCCTGGCCATACATCTCTCAACTCTTCTTCCTCTGCAAGATAAGCAAAGTAATGTCACTGTCCTGCATGGGAACCTGCAATAAGTCCCACTGAATCCAGACGGGTTCTTCATGGGCAGAGGGGCCAGCTGGGTGGCTGAGGAACAGGACCAACACAAACTACTTTGCCCCTTCTTATGGGCACAGTTGGATATATGGACAGACAAGCGCATCTGACCTAAGAGCATAACAGAAAGCTTGGAGAGTGCATCCAGTCTCTGAACAGGCTGTCACTCCACAGCCATATTTTACTCTAAAAAAGGAGCCATAAGGCTTTGTAAGGCAGATCTTCAATCGTGTAAAAATGGAAGATGTGGCTTTTGGCAGGAGTATGGCAAAAAGAGGGAATAAAGAAGCTTGAAGGACTGCCCCAAACCACAGCCAGCAGTAGGTAACACACGGACTGGCAGTTACGACAAGGTCACATTTTTTGACACCTCATCATACCTTTCCACAGCTTGCAAGATTTCAGTGGGTAGAGGGAAAATACAAAAGGTGTGAGTGTTCCAACCAAGTGTCACTGTCCCCAACAATAGTACATGTACCCGGAACAACCTAACCTCCAAACCAGGCCTCACAACAAAACCACAGAAGACATGGGGCAACCTGCAATTCTCCAAGTCCCACACAAGCTCCCTCAGTTTAGTAACAAAAGCAAGGGTTCCTATCTTAAAATTTGGAAGTGTACACTCTCTATGGTTGGGCACTGCCCTGCCCTCCCTGCACAGCAAATGTTTCAGTGATTGTTCCACGAACAAACCGTCCACCAAAACACAGCCCACCATTTCAATGACCAGAAGGCATGAATAATTGATTTTATTTACAAGGAGAGAAAAAAAATCCAAGCAAGACTGAAAGCATGGGGACCAGGACAGAGGTGCGTGTTTGTTTCAAAGCGACTACCCACATCTGTGGGATCAGCCACATTATCCCAGCAACACTGAGAATGCTCACAATGGCCAGAAATGTCCCCTTTTCAAAAGGGCAGTTTAAACGCTGCAGAAACTGGGTCAGCAACAGGCCACAGAAATACCTAAGCAGGCAGCAGGCACCTCGCGAGTTGTAGGCAGCAGGCTTGCAGCAAAGACCTCGAATAAAAGACAGAACACATCAAGACAGAAATCAGACAATAGCTATTGAAGAAAGGCAGTTAATAGGAACAAAGCACGTAAAGCACGGGTCAAGGAGTCGGTCAAGTACAGGCCCTTCAACTCCCTACCCTTCTCCAGTTGCCAGGAATAAAGATTTAGACACAAAGCAGAGACACACATGGCACACAGCACCAGCAGGAAGGTACAAAAATAAGCAGACGTGTTACATCCACAAAACAGTAAGGGGCGGCAAAACTTATTCTACAATATTACATGCTTCCCAAGGGGACCACAGTGCTTCTTATTCTTCCAGTCTTATTTCAAAAAAAATAAAATAAAATATGAATTACACAATTTATGCTTCTATACGGTTAGCATATTCATCATCTCTGTGTTCAGGTCTTTACTGTTTGTATGTTTATTGGTGTGCAGATACCTTGATTTTAAAATGCCAACCCACAACTGCAATGGACAGGACAATGTAATTCCACCAAAATATATTATGTAGGCAAAATCTAAAAGGTGACCTACAATGTCACTAGTGAGGTCTGACTTGCTAACTGCTCAGCACCCTGCATAATAGCTGAGACCAAATGAGTGTACAGCACATGTCTGACAGCCACAGTAGGGAGATTTGATTCTCTTGATTCTGTTTTGCATGGACCCTTAAAACCATTTGAGTTGAACAGACGTGGTAGTTACCCAAGGCGCAAGCAGTTATGAATCAAGTCACTCCCTCCTTTCTCTCATTTCACTTCCCTTCTGCTATTGTATATCTTTCATGGTTACACTGAAATCTGCTGTTGTCCCTTATCAGCTTGGCCGATCACTTGAAATGAGAGAGCTCTCATTTGCTCCCTAGCTGCCAGTACCTTTGTTCACTTTGCAGTTTTATTAGGGACTCTTTTTTTAAAATCTCTTCACAACCTTTAATTTTTTCACTTGTTACTATACACTCTGACCACCCTCGCCTCTCTTGCAATTACACCCTGTCCTTCCCCTGCTGCCAAATTCTAGCCCAGACAGGTTCAGCATCCCATCTGAGCAGTTTTCTGCACACTAGGCAAGATGTCTTACCAGCACTATGTGCAACTCACCAGCTGCCAAGCCTCTCTCCCCCCAGCCAGACAATCATGCCTGGATGGCAGTGTCCCATTTCAGTTGGGTTTTGCCTTATCCAACACACTGCTCTGAGCTTTAGTAAGAGGCATGAGACTAAAGAGAAGAGCCCTGTGCACCAAAGCGGACACAATCTGTTAAGCAGCAGCTCCTGGAGAAAGGTCTGATGGTTGCAGAGTACCCTTTGCTTCTGTAGCAGAAAGTCCTGAGGTACCAAAGATGCAGCCACAACTTCTGCCCCAGAAAAATACAAACTGAGGCTGCGTGTCTCAAATCTCTGAACTCACATGAAAACCTGAACAAAGAGGGCAGGGCAGGCAGATCAGAAATGATGGGGATTTGAAAAGGCTGCCCCAGGTTCACCTGCCACCTTGCCCCCTGCAGCAAGGGGAAGTTGCACACACCATGGGAAGCAGTGGAGGCAGGAGAGCATGGGGGACACGAGCATTCCCTCACCCTGGACTCTGAAATTAGAAACCTGTCGTTCCCCCTCCCTGTGAAGGACTGGGAAAAACAGGCTGCTCATGAAGGCAGTTCAAGGCAACTAAATTAAACTCTGTGACCATCCCTCTGGTGAAACCTCTTTCTCACTTCACAAGGAGCTAAAGATGACCAGTCTTCCTTCCAGCACCTAAAGCACTGTCCTGAAATTGCTCCTCCACCACCACCCAGTCGCCCCCATAAAAGAGACCAGATAATGGCAGCGGGAATAGATCCTGCCTATCACCACGGGCCAGCTCCAGGTCACAGTGCAGGTGAATCTTACCTGGCTGCTGTAGTTACAGCTCTTCTGTTACTCTGAAACACATTTTTTATCATGACTGGTGCAATACGACCACTGCCATAACCTCCACATTCACGTGATTTCAAGCAACAGACGGGCAATGCACAAAGGCCGTGATGGTATTGTAAGCATATGGGATACTTACAATACTGCAAAATAGTCTTCACAGCCTCAGAAACATTACTGGTTTTCCCACTTAGCCACTACCTTGCTGCCCCTCTCTCCTCAGATGCACAGCCCCTCAGGGTCTGGCTGGGACAAGGGTCCAATGAGCCCAGAGGGGATGAAAAGGGGAACAAACAGCACTCAGTGAAACCTTCCAGTGTAGTTTGCTGTGAGGCAAACACTGCTGGGCACCCAGCCAGACAGTGGGCACTTTATGAGGGGAAAGAAAACTACCTCTCCTCCTGCCACATCCTGAAGCAAAACCCCACTGCCCCTCCACCCAGAGATTTAATATCAAGCCACCAGTGTAACCATTGCACTGGGCAGCACTCGTTTATAGTGACACCCTCACTACTCCAAAACGCTCAGGATTTGCAGCTACTGTGTGATGCAGGAGCTGACCTGCTATGGCATTACTTCCACCAGGATCTGGTGCTCAGTGCCCAGACTGCACCAACACCGGAAGTGTCCAACTCTGTGCATGATGACAGTCACTTGCCAACAACTTTGGTAGAGTCCTGAGGTGAAAAGACAAACTTTTTATATTTCCATTTTGAACACTTCTAATAATCCTTCATAGACTGTCTCTACTTTTCAAGTAGAGAGCAAACAACTTCACACAGTAATTTCTGCATTAACCACTGCAAAGGCACCAAATCTTTCAGAATGACATCTAGTATCTACAACTCTAAAATTTCATGCAATGTACATCTTCATACTCTAAGCAGTGCCTCACTAGCAGCAGTCAAGAAAGCGGAATTATTTTAAACTTTAACATTAGTTTTTATTTTTTACCAAATGTAACCAACTTTTTTATTAAAGAACCACTGCAATTTATCTTCCAAGCAAATAAAAGTACTGTATTGTCAGATAACTCAGAATTCAACTACTTTTGCTTTTACCCTACAACTCTCCCAGGATTCAGCTCTGTTGTGCAGTGACAACAGCTAACACTACAGTGTATGTGAAGATGATGGGCTTTAAATGAGGGCAATGTCCCCATAGACCACATCTGTTCACGAAACAGCCAGCCTGTAACAGAGGAATAATTGACAGCTTTTAAACATTCTCACCCAGAAAAGCCTTGAGAACACCATGCACTTTGGCACTCGGACAGATGCAGTGAGGAAGTCCGAGAGCCTAAAAAATCCAGCGTACGTGCATTTTCAATTGCTTGTGGAAACTGCACCTCTCACCCTGTGCACTACAGCCGCAGAGTTAAAAGGCAGCACAACACACGGGAACGCCAAGACCTTGGAAACCCTACAAAGGATCCTCCTCACAAATAATACAAAAATAAGCATGCATCTGTTTTTTCTCTCTCCGGTGCTAAACACATCATACTAAGACTGGCTCAGAGTCAGAGAAGTCCTCTAAGTCCCTCTTTGTTCCAAATGTATTCTCAGTGGTAGCATAACACACTGCTCAAACAGATGGCACAAGATGGCATTAAAGTGCATACACATGTATTCATATGGCCGAATTTTGGTCTGATACGTGGCTGATGAACCTGTTTCCGACCTCACTGAAAAGAAACAAATACCTACAGGTGAAGGATCGCAAAGAGTTGCTTGATGCCACCATACCCACATGCTGCCCGTTGAGGAACTCTTTGGAAGTGTTCATCAGGAAAAAAGTACCAGCAGGAAGCAGGATGCCAGGTGGCCTTTTCGATTTGATTTTAATAACGAGAAATCTCAGAAATAATTGAAGCGGCTTCACAGGAAGGGTCAGACCTCAGTACACCAAACTTAAAAAGATGTTAAGTATTAACATTCGGATTCACTGCTTGACAGCCACTGTCAGCTCTGAAAGAAGCGTGCAGGAGTCAATAACAGCACTTGCAGTGACTCAAAGCCAAGCCCTAGAGCTTCTAGAAATCTGAGAGTCTGTATGACAATTTCCTTTTGGATCCTCTCCTGGGACCCACTAAAGCTTTTCAAGCATATACCCACCACAGGTGACTAGGAGAAGCCCTCCAGGGCTTCAGGAGGGAAAACAGGGCGGTAAGAACATGGCAGCATTCAGGGGTCACAAAGTACAACAAAGAACAGTAAACAGAGAGATTATCAACTTTCCATTAGATCAGGTATCAGCATTCACACAATTAAAAAAAGCTGGGAAATTTCCCTCAGGAGATAAATAGAAATGTGCTACCAACAAGACAGATAGTAGCAAAAATCAAGATAAACAGATTAAAAACTGGTTGTTTTCCTGTATTTACTTTGTAAAGCAGAGACTGCCTATTTAATTTGAAGTTAACTTTTTTTTTGAGAGGTGGAGAGATATATAACAACAGAATTATGCTTCAGACTCTCAAAAAAAATAACCAGGACCAGGAGAGAAACATTAAAATAAGGAATTGAAATTTTAAAAACTGAAAAGCAATATGTAATAATTTATATATGCAAAAGAGTCAGTAAAGCTATATCAGAACAATTCTGGCTTAAGGTCAGTTTCTTATTTCATATATATATATATATATATATATATAAATAAATATATACACACACACATATATATATGTATAATGCAGGTTTCTGAAAGTCTTTCCAAGAATTTTGATGTGTGTCAAATTATCATCCTATTGATACAAGTATCTCCAAAGGTGAGACCAGTTTCAAATCTTAGTACTGGAAAGGAACTGAGTTCTTCCATAATGCAAGCTCAGTTACATGATTGCTTTTGGCACCATCACACTGGCTGAAAGAACAGTTTTAGGTTTAAAAAATATTGAGTTGTTTTCTGCATTTCTCATGTCTCCTTATGGAGCATGCTATTGCAAGCAAAAAATTTTAACAGAACTTTTTTTTCTCATAAAATCCAATTTCTATCTGAAACACAACAAAACTATAAACCAGAGTCAGCATCAACCATGCTTTCAACAGCACTGAACATGATACACTATCCTAACTTTCTCACTTTTACTTCTGAGTCCTTACAGCTTTTTCATGTGTCTTCACAAAGTTTCGAAGTAGAAGCTGGCTTTAATCAGGCAGTAACTAAAAGCATTATTTTGCACTTCAAATTTCTTGATTTTGCCATCAAGAATGTTCTGGTATGCAGGTGGGTGAGATGGTAAACCACCAACTACAGCTCACTGGATACTGCAACAGTACCTTGAAACAGACTGAAGCAGTCTGAAGCAGCATCTCATCAGAACATGAGAACTTGAGCAAAAACAAGAAGAGAGGGCTACTTTTCACCCTCCTCTTGGAAGACAGTTTTTCTTCTCTCTTCTTTTCCTCATAATTCTGAGCAAAAAAGCTTCTTCACAGTGATTGCTTTTGATTGAGAAACTTCCATGTTTAAAATTTATATAAAGTCCAATTGTTCTCCAGAAACCAAGGTCTGTTTCACATGCACACAAAATATCCTGAGTTATCCTTGTCTAATTGTATTTTCATTGCTATTTCTAAGAGTTATTAGAATGCACACACACAGAAACCCCTCAGCTTTTTTGTACACCACTTTGGGGCCAGAGGAAGATAAGGTGACTATCAACACCACCAGCTTTGCCCTCTTATCTCAGTTGGCAGCCTGGACATAACACAGAATGGTGCACCCCTGAGAGGACAAGCAGATACCTAAATTATTCATACTGATCACATGTTTCTCCCAGGCGATTAGCTTATTTGATGAAAGCAAACTCTTCTACAAATATAAAGCAAATATTTGCAGTGAGAACTCAGAACTCTGCAAAAGAGCTAATACACACTGTCGTCAAGTGCAAGTACAATATTTGATATATACTGTTCCCCTCCCTGAAATGGACAGGACCATTTTGTCCTGATGAAGAGGGGAGTTGGTAATTTGCAATAATCACCAAAAAGAAAAATTCTCTTCCTAAAGCTACCAAAGACAGTGGATACAGAACAGTATTTAAGACAATGTAACTAAGATGTTTTTTAAAACTCAGGCTTGAATTTTTAACCAATATTGAACTACAAGTGGTATGGCTGAGCTATTTGCTTTGTTTCCCTGTCCATGTTTTTACTTGTGTCACTATGGTAAACACCAAAACTACTGAAAAGGCTCCTTCACCTAACTTGCCCGCAAGTCATGCACTCAGAGCCACTGCCAGGGCATGAGCACAGCTTTCTCAGAGCACATTTCCTAGTCAAATAAAAATACAAAAGGCATTAAAAGCTATGTTTGGTTGCCATTGAGTCTCTAGAAAGATGAGAGGCAGGTAACTGCATTGCCCATCACTCTTTATTACCACTGCATTAGATAGCTTTCAGGTAAACTTTATGCTCTGCTTATAATAATCAAGCCAGAGTGCTGGGGTTGGTCATTCGCAAGTGGACTCCATGCAAACTCCTAGAAGTGAGCAAACTCTTGGTTTGGCTTTTTTCTATCTTGTCACAATTTGCCAATCTGCAACGCTGGAAAAACTATGGAGCTAAATTCTTATAGGGTGTCAATTTTCAGACTGCAGACTCCGGGTCTATGATTCCAGATGTCTACCCTTTAACTGCATAATGGTAAAATTAAAATTACTGCAAATTACGTTCTCTTTAGGGTAACTAAGAAACAGCTATTATGGTGGTAAAAATAATTCATTAATAATAAATGTAGAGACATAAAGCTAAATCTTTTGTGGCCCACTGCCCACAAATCAGAAGGAGATTAACAGACATCTGAAATCCATTATTAGTGTATTAAAATGAAAAAGTACAAGAAGAAACTTCCTATTCCAAACTACTTATATTACAGAAGCAGCAAGTACAGGCTAAGGGTACACTAAGTTTACAAATGGACATGGACAAACATGCCATGGCAGTTGTTTACTTTTGTTTTACTTTCTTTTTTTTCTCCTCTGCTCTAAGCATACAAATGTGTCCCAAACACAATGCAGGTTAAGTTTAACAAGAAAAATGTCATGTTCCAGAGCAGACTTGCACAGCACTCACAGCATGCAACTGCCTGGCATTAAGAGCTCACCTTCCCCATGTGTTTGCTGCATGACTACACCAACAGGCTGTGCCACAAGATCTGTCTCTGCTCTTGTACAGCTCTTTAACCAGGACCGAAATGAACACAGAATGGAAGACACCTTATGCCCCATCCCACCTGCTCAGATCAGGATTGTCCTAACTCTCAAAGCTATGCATTCTGGGTGGGCTCTGCCCCAAAGCACAGGCTATAGGGAATTTACCAAGAGCTCCAAAAAAATAAAATCACGCACAACAAATGATGTACGTGTGTGTGCACTGGCTTCCAATTTTCCACACAGCGGCAGGCTATGTGATTCGCCATACCATCCACCCAAAACCCACCAACTGCCTCCACAGCTATCCATCACACCAGTGTAAATGCCTTACCTTCCTCCTACCCAACAGCCACTGAAAAAGGCATTACCCCTAACACACAGGATGCTCTTCCTCTCAGCCCCACACTTTTGAGGACTAACCTGCTCTTCTATCTCACCAACAGTGAGCAGAGCAGCAGATTTGGCTGGGCTCCTCCACAGCTCCTCTCCTCCTGCACTGCAGCAGATAAGGGGGCAGAGTCAGTACCGCTACGCAACCACCTCCCCAAAAGCAGGCGAAAAGGCGGGGACAGGAAGAGAGGGGACGCAGATGGAGGAAAGAGCAAAAAGATGCCACGAGATCCAGGCAAGAGTGGGCGAATTTGGGACAAGCAGAACAGAGATGACGTCCTGCAGGTGACACGGGGCTCTGGTGTCTTGTCCAGCATCCATCCCACACAGTGGGATGTAGATACCAAGGGAGTCCTTCCGTGCACATTTTTAGCTGATGCTGCCACAGAAAGCAAAGAGGAAACTAATCAGAGAAGAATTATAGATACATGTTAACCGGGGGG